>OY294016.1:21004505-21519566 GCA_958510785.1 Exephanes ischioxanthus | reverse complement strand
AGTATCATAAATGACTATTCCATTCCTGTGAAGTGAGTGCAGAAGGGCATTTTTTCGCATTGCGTGCGAGAAAAATACTGCGTATGCTTTCGAACGCAATATGGTATTTTTTCTCGCACTAGTACGAGAAAGTGCCTGTGTGATTAAATTAAAGGGTGTGATTAAATTAAAGTATCTGAGGCACGAATTATTTTTTTGCATCGTGGTGTCTCTTTTGTTTGTCAATTTAATTTACTTTGTGTGTCGGGGTTTGTGTCGAACTATGTACCGCAACCAACTTTGGAATATGGGGTGAATATGGACCTGTAAAAAGTTGTGCTCTATGTCGCATACTTCCTGAGACTTGCCGTATTAATCATTTTTAGCTTGTATGGGTGTTTATATGTGTATGGTTATTACATTTTTTTTGTGGAGGCGAGAATCGATCGGGGCCCGAGGAAGATTCGCGGAAAGTTCTTCGAACCCTCTGACTATAAATGGAAAATAATTAAAAACGAAGACGAAGAGATTTTATATTGAAAGATAAGATATTTTATAGTGAAAAGTACGGGAGAGAAGATTCTGATCCTCACGAGACTGCATTATAGCAAAAATAGTAAGGATTCGGGTATGAATTATAGAAAAAAAAAGTAAAAGGTAAAATGGTAGTAAAACGAGAAATCCGTCAAACGAATAAATTTTTTTTTTAACATTCGATTTTTTTTTTCACTCGGGGACGTAACTGCGTCGCTCGATCTTGCCTTGCGGTGCTCCATTCTCATAAATTTCGAATCCGTCAATCGAGGGTAATCCGAGCCACGAGTAGTCCGCTCGGAGGTGCGCTCGGGTGAGCGATAGATCATTTTCTTACGGCCTTATAACGTATTAGCTCTCGACGCGTCAGGCATGTATATCACTTGAAGTCTTAAACCCGCCCAGTACGGTGCCCCATGAAATAAAAGGTATACGCAAAAATATTTATTTTTTTCATATATTCAATATACTTTTCACAAAAACATAAATATGAAAATGAAAAAAAAAAAATTATATATAATTAATATCATACGAGATAAATGTGACTGGTATATTCGAGCGAATACAAAAAAAAATCTCCAACATGCAAAGTATACGATTTATATACAAAATATAAGAATTTGGTATTTTTAATTTTTTGTGTAACTATTTTTTTTTTTTTTTTTTTTTTTCATGGTCGGTATCGAGCAAGCGTAGCGTACTTTTCGCTGTACTTCGCGACACCTAATTATCGTCCGCGCCGGCTCCGGGATATCTTTCCTCGGAAGCCGCGAACGGTCGTGTCTCGCACAGCGTTCTACGAGCGCACGTCCGTGGGTTTTCCCTTCGCGTTCTCTTTCTCTCGAGCGGTCGGCGTGCAAGCCGGCGATTCCGCGGGTCACCGTCGATACACAGAAAGAGAAAAGAACTTATTGTACAAACGTGAATATATGTCCGTACGTGTATTACGTGAGGGCAGCGAAGGAGGCGAGCAAAGAAAGGACTCGCGGAGCGCGTTGTTTGTCGGAGAGAAGCGCGCGCGCGCGCGCCACCGTCGCGCACGCATCGAGCGCAGAACGCGTACTGCGCATGACCGAAGAGGACGAGTCGAGAGCGGCTCGAGAGCCCGCGCGTACACGCGCTGTGTGTACGTAACCGCGATATACTCTTTAAGTTTCTCGGAAATGTTGAGAACGCGCGAAGGCAATGGGCAAAGGCGAGTCGCGGCTTTGCTGGTGCTATTTTCTTTTCTCTGCGCGCCGCGTTGCATCCACCGCCCGGTCAGGTAGGTAAAGGATATAAGTGCGCGGGGACGCGCCGGCGCAGCAGCACGGATATTTATCGTAACGCGGTGTAACTCGGTGCGATGCGTGTTATACACCCGTGCAATACGATAAATCCTGTTAAGGTGATATCACAGTTGAAACTTTGCTCCCGAAGTTACGGCATGAGTAACCAACTCGCCGACGAGTTTTATCGCCCAAACGCACGCTGGAGAATGCGCGAAACGATGTACGGAGAAGTTTTCGGGCAATCTGGCTCGGACACGACACGAAGTTACGGCGCGTTATCTTATCGTCGACTTCGGCGAATTCCTTGAAATTTAAAATCATTGGGTTCTGCGAAATTTGATTCAATCTTTTTGTATTTTACTCAATTATAATTTGTTAAAATTTGAAACTAAATTTAGTACAATTCAAAACGGAATGTAGTAAAATTGAAAACAGAATTTAGTAAAATTGAAAACAGAATTTAGTAAAATTCAAAACGGAATTCAGTAAAATTCAAAACGGAATTCAGTAAAATTCAAAACGGAATTTAGTCAAATTCAAAACGGAATTTAGTCAAATTCAAAACGGAATTTAGTCAAATTCAAAACGGAATTTAGTAAAATTCAAAACGGAATTTAGTAAAGTTCAAAATGAAATTTAGTAAAATTCCAAACGAAATTTAGTAAAGTTCGAAACGAAATTTAGTAAAGTTCGAAACGAAATTTTGTAAAATTCGAAACGAAATTTTGTAAAATTTGAAACAAAATTTTGTAAAATACGAAACGAAATTTTGTAAAATTCGACACAAAATTTTGTAAAATTCGAAACGAAATTTTGTAAAATTCGAAACGAAATTTTGTAAAATTCGAAACGAAATTTTGTAAAATACGAAACGAAATTTTGTAAAATTCGACACGAAGTTTTATAAAATTCGAAACGAAATTTTGTAAAATTTGAAACGGAATCTTGTAAACTTCGAAACGAAATTTTGTAAAATTCGAAACGAAATGTTGTAAAATTCGAAACAAAACTTTGTAAAACGCATCTGCCGCCGAGCATGACTCTTCACAGATTATTTCTCCGAATTTCGATATCATCACTATGTTTTGAGATGCAGAGATTGTCATACCGCGCAATGTAAGTACTCGCTGCGCGACGAACCCGGCCGAATTGTTCGGAATCGAGGTCGTCTCTCAGCGAGAATCCCGTAAGTGAAGGGTTACAATTCAATTAAATTCAAATTAAATCTCTTCAAAACCATTAAAATAAATTTTTTCGATTGGCTCCGGGACACAGCGCGGAGCTTAGTGATTTTATCAAAACTCTTTTACCGTATCACCATTCGGCGCAAATTGATTTAGAACTTTGTTCGTTCGTTTAATAAATTTTGATTACAGCTGTCGATATTTTCCCTTCGCGGGCTCATTTAACGCTCTATGCCTTCGAATCGTTTGCCTACGCGAAACTCGATCTTCCACCGAGCTATGGTTTAATTTCATTGGAAGCTCCTACGTGTACGTCAGGTAGACCGACATAGATATGCACGTGCATGGAGACAGTACAGCTGTACACACGATTCACGCTTTAGCGTACGTTGTACAACGGCTTGCTAACCCGGGATTCTCGGTAAAGCATCAAGGAACAAGTATAGTAGGGAAAAGAAAGAAGGGACAGAGCTTCAGCCGTAGGCATATCGCATCCGCTGTGAAACTTACACTTTTGCTACAATATCAGTTAGAGCCTGCCCATCAATTCATCCACGCAAGGCAGTCAGTTTCACCGTACGAATAACAATACTATCGGGAGAAAAAAAAAAGTAAAAAAAAAAAAGAAAAAATGAAATAGCGGTGACTAAGCAGGTCGCCAGCTATAGTATGAAATTTCGCAAAAACGTCTATACCGATTTCTCACTCATCTTATATATACACGCATATATATATATACTCCGTATATTCCGCGTGTCTGTGTGCCGTAAGCGAATGGTAACATTTTACCAGGAATTTATAAAAGGTTGCATCAAAGTCCGGTATTGAACTACGTCGGGATCGATGCGGGGCTCCCAGACGTCCGAGCGCCGAGTGAGATTGGTCAAGCGAATTTCAAACGTAAATGCTCCGTGCGACGGTAGACGGATCGCATTACGGCGACCAGATAGAATTTACGGCGGCGCGGAGCTTTGAGGCTTCGCCAAGGGATGTACACCCGCGCGGAATCCAGTCGATATATACACGCACACGGATTTTTATATTTTACTGTGTGCGTGTAGCGGACACAATTCGGTCGAATGAAGCGCAATATGTTCGGGCCCTCCCGCGACTCAATAATTTTCCCGGAATCTCCGATATCGGGAGGGTCTATAATGCCGAGTACGGTGTATACGTATCTCGGTGTGCGATAAGCCCTCACGTCCGTGTACCGAGCGTCGGGTACCCTCATCCACCTACGCAATTCTACGGAAACCAAACTCGATGGTGTGCGTGTGTGTGTGTGTATGTGAATATATATATATATACACATACATCACGTATATATATATATATATATACACGTGATTACCACTACTTGTAATATTCACTGTATGGATTATATGGCCCGCTGAATGCGAGAAGCTCAAGTCGTCAGCTCTCGAACTAGCGCCGGTGAGTGTGGGTGGTGACGCGTGATGAGATTTCGCGGAAACAGTTTCACTCCGAACGATGCCACGAGTGCATTATTACACTCACGGTCGAAAAGAAAAAAGTCGGGAAGAGTCGGATAACCATCTTCGCAAGCAACAAGATTTGTTTGTTCATTTCTGTACGATGAAAAATACGGACGAAGGTATCGAAGACATTTTTCCTTTTTCTTTGTAATTTTTTGAATTTTTTTTTTTCTCGGTAACACTAATTTCGAGGGTGTAATTTTTACGCACGCTTATGAATAATTAATCTGGAGATAGCGAAGGATTTTTTTTCATAATTTTTTTGAAACTTTTTTTGTTAATTTTGTTAATTTGGCAACAAAAATGTCGAGAGTGCCATCTTTACTTTCGGTTTTGCGATGGATATGACATGAATTTTTTTTTCGGGTTAATGAAAATCGTTGCCCTGCGAAAAGTTCGTCGGTGTCGACACGGTGGCATTCGCAGTAAAACGCAATGCCGAGGCAACCGTTCAGCCTTTGATTGCGCGAAAGTGTCGGATGTGAGCTTGAAAAATTGCGACATATTGAAAGTTTTTTGAATGTACCTCTTTGTTTATTTATCCCAAAACTAATAGCTTTTTGAATTTTTTGCGTCCCAGCACCACCAATTTCGTGCGTGAAATTTGTACGTACTCTTGTAAAAAAAAAAAAATTATATGGCGGTAACGAAGATTTTTTTGTTCATAATTTTTTTTGTATATTTTTTTTTCATAATTTTTTTTGTATATTTTTTTTCATAATTTTTTTTTGTATATTTTTTTGCCCGCAACAAAAGTTTTGAGGGTATAATTTTTACCTTGGATTTCGCGGTGGAAATTACACGCGTTTTATTTTTATTTTTTCCGTGCTCAAGAAGATCTATGCGCTGAGGAAAGTCCGGCCGTGTCGGTGCGGAGGTATTCGCAATAAAACGGAATACCGAGGGAACCGTTGAGCCTTCGATTGCGCGAAGGTGTCCGATGTGAGTTTTTTATCGACAGCGCACGACGATAGTCTATTGCCGTCCGGGGAAAACCTTGCGACCCGCGAATTTGCATATACACGAGCTGCGCTACAGGAAGTGTAAGTGCGAGTGTCGGAGGAGAACGCAAAATAAAGGCGATAGAAAGCGAGGGAGATACAACCGAGGGCGAGAGTAGAATATCCGGATCGATAGGCAAACTCACGCAGGCTCTCGCGAGACTCGCGTAGGCGTGACCTAGGCTCGATTGTTTCACTCGAACCTGTTAGTTGAGACACCTCATGAATTATGCGTTCAATCATTATCACCGCCCGAATAAAAAAAAAAAAAAATTAATATTAAAAAGTTACAAACTTACTTAATAATGAACGAAACTTTGTAATCTTTCGGAAACGCGAAACTTTAGCTGAGAGAAAATTCAGCTGTTTTCTTTCTTCACCTCCAATATTTCCATCGGGATTTCACTGATTTGATTACTTCTATAATTGCCAATTTTATTCTTACTACATCCTGTCCAACCAATAATAATTCATTCGCGATGGCGACCCGGCGAGCCTCGACCGACTGATTACTTAACTCACCGATTAATCTTTCGTCTTCATGAAATCTCAACGAAATTCTAAAACAAGAAAATCAGTATCTATATTGCATACGCCTCAGACGGAGAATACATTATTAAAAAAAAAGAAAGAAAAAAATCTCTCTTGCGGTATATCTCGCAGGCGTCGCGGTTATTGGAATTCTTCGCGAAGCATGATATTATATACTCGATAAATTTTCCTCGAGAACTCGCGAGAAAAGCCGCGAAGAAATTTCTCAAAGGTTACGAAGGGGACTTTCAATATGATCTTTAATAATGGAACTTCTTTAGCTCGTACAGTTCGGTGCGCATTCGGTGAAATCGAAGAAAAGAAAATTATTTTCATTGTTATAAAAATCTCATCCTTGCGACACGTGATTATTTCGTTTATTTTTATGTGCCGGTATATTTAATCCAAGATATAATATAAAGTAAAAAAATAAATATCCGATCAATGGCTGCGTGCAAAGGATTTTCGATGGTGGCCGATAAGCGTGGGCAATTATTTATTATTTATTTATTATAAAAATGTATAGTCGCACTGAGAAAAAAAATCGATTGAGTCAACAAAATGAGCGCTTACGGGTGGCGAAACAAATTTTTGGTTGATCGAACGAAATAATTGTTGTATTAAGTAAAGAAAAATTTGTATCGACGGCCTGTTAGTTCGATCAACGAGGTATTCCTTTCGATCAACCAAACATTTGTTTCGCCACCCGTAAGCGCACATTTTGTTGACTCAATTGATTTTTTTTCTCTGTGCGTAGATACATTTAATTATATTTTTGCTCTGTTATTTAACAGTGAGATTAATACTTTTCCTTCCGATTTCGCGTAAATTTCGCACCCTTCGCAGCCAAGAATGCTCTCGAATATCGGGCATCTTAACATGAAATGTGTTACGGAATCTTCCTCTCTCAAATAACAGATACTGCATATATTATTTGGCTCCATCTCATACATGTTCCCATTTAGCAGAATTGAGCACATGTGGATTGTTCGCAAGTCTAAGCTTAGCCTAGTGATCGCTCAGGGGTTGCGTAACCGAAGTTGCACAGTAAAAAATAATTTTGTAAAATCAGAATACGAAGTTTCGTAAAAATAATTTTGTCAAATAAGTAACAAACTCGTATGTGCAGGCTTGAATATACAAACTTGTCCCTACATTCCCCGTGTTATTAACCATTTTGGTTTGTACTTTTGTTTGTAAAACTAGAAGCGGGATGGTGCGATCCGGAAATTAACAAATAAAAAAATTGTGGACGTTAGTGGACAATAAGTTGTTGACTTTGAATTCAGGCAGTGTGCGAAATTCACTGCCTTTACGGTAGTTATGTCGCGAAGGCAATTCACAGTCACATGCATAAACTTTTGACATGTTGTAATTTAACAATCAAATTTTACTTGTACAAAATCTCGAAGGCTTTTACCGACCATTTGAATGAATAATTGGATCTTGAAAATCGGTCTTTTTACACGGCGCTTACGGAAGAGCTGGCGTAATTGATCTTCAAATCGAGAATTAACATACTTAGATCAAAGATAGAGGAAAAATATAAAACACTGCGGACTCGCGAATCAATCAGGAATAGATGCGCAACAAGAAAAAGTGAAGTCACCGGACTAATAAGAGACCTTTCTAGAGAGGTACATGCAATATTTAAGGTAGCTATGTCGGTACGCCGGAGTCATAGACATCAGCGTTCTATTGAACGATAATAGAAAATGTTCAATAGAACCGCGATCAAAGTGCACGGTCTCGGGCCAAATGACGTTTCCTAACCTAATTGTCGTAAGAATGAAGTCAAATCCACACTAAACAAATAATCTGCTTACAAATAATCGGTTCAATCTAGTTGCGAAAATGTTCATAGATACTCTATTATTTTTTTATAATATTACTGGTGCAGACAAAGTACCACATATAATTAAGTTTTTATGTCACATAGTCGCCGATGTCTATGACTCCGGCGTACCGACATACACTGACAAAAAAAATTGGTTGGATTAACCAAAAGACGCGGTGACATACGTTCAAAGCTGTTATTTGTTTGGTACAAATAACGCATTGTTTTGTTGAGCGATTATTTGCTTCAATTTATTCAAAATTTGTTGATTGAAACAAACATATGTGTTGTACCAACAAAATACACCTTTGAACGTATGTCACCGCGCATTTGCTTAATCTAACCATTTCTTTTTCTCAGTGTAGCTGCCTTAAATATTGCATGTACCTCTCTAGAGAGGTTTCTTGTTTTCTGAACCAGGATTCTTCACTCAAGTTCTCCCATTGAGTCACCGAGTGACGTCAGGCTCACTTGTACCAGGACTTCGTTGAATTGTGCGACCCAATTATATTTACAGGCCTTGTGCTCGCAGTTATATTTTTGAAAAGCTATAAGTGACGGTCACACTGAGAAAAAGAAATGGTTAGATTAAGCAAATGCGCGGTGACATACGTTCAAAGATGTATTTTGTTGGTACAACACATATGTTTGTTTCAATCAACAAATTTTGAATAAATTGAAGCAAATAATCGCTTAACAAAACAATGCTTTATTTGTACCAAACAAATAACAGCTTTGAACGTATGTCACCGCGTCTTTTGGTTAATCCAATCAATTTTTTTTCTCTGTGCAAAGCAAATCCTCGGCAGGCGACTATTGTCTATCTTCAGGAGTTTAATTATCCATCCGCTATCTTTACCGCTCTTTACGCGACCTCGACTCAACCCAGTTCCATTCTCAGGCAGCGGAAAGTTTATCGTATTTCTCGCTAACCTTAGTACTGTCTTAAAAAAGTCCATCTGAGCTCTTCACCCAGAAAAATCATTTCTCTGACGGCCACCGTTTATTTGGTTTAAGTGAAATATTTATTCGATTTAAATAAATATTTATTTAAATGTGATAAATATTTTACTTAAAGCAAATAAACGGCGGCCGTCAAATAAATTATTTTAGGTGTTTCTATCAAATCGGGGTCTACCTATCAAATTGAGGTCCAGTACGGATAAATTCCTATCGATGCAGCGTAACCCCCAGACTGGAACTGCGTATCTTCATCTAGAAGACGGCGAGTAGCCTACGACTTAGAGCGTTCACAGCGGATAATTTAGGTATGTATATACACTGAGAAAAAAAATCAGTTGCGTCAACAAAATGAGCGCTTACGGGTGGCGAAATAAATTTTTGGTTGATCGAACGAAATAATTGTCGTAGTAAGTAAGGAACATTTCATTTGACGGCCTGTTAGTTCGATCAACGAGGTATTCCTTTCGATCAACCAAACATTTGTTTCGCCACCCGTAAGCGCACGTTTTGTTGACTCAATTGATTTTTTTTCTCTGTGTATAAATGTTTGGATTTATTGTAAGAGGACTCCTATTGTAATAACCCCCCCCCCCCCCCCCTTCCGCCGCATTTCCATAAGAGATGTATCTGTGTAAAAGCAAAATAAATATTCTATTCTATTATAAAAAATGTATTATCAAAATTACGTTTTCTTTAACTTTTATAAAAATGTCCGATCGGTTACGTGATTATATTTTAAAATTTATCTACAGGTATATCCAGTATAAACTCTAATCGAAAGTAAAAAAAGGTATATTTCGATCCATGGCTGTGTTTGTGTGTTTGCAAAGGGTTTTCGATGGTAGCCGATGAGCGTAGGCAATTTAAACTAGGCCAGCGGTACCAGGGCTTTGACGAGAGTGCACCCGGCGTAGGCAGGGTACAAGCGGTTAACGGCAACGCGAGAGGCAAGAGCACCAGCATCCGGTAACACCTGGAGTGGTAGGTAGAGCGAGAGCAGCGGCAACGGCAGCAGCTTGCGCGGATATTACGAGTGTTACGACGAGACGTGCGGCTCGCGGGGCGAGTTTATATGCTGTCGTGGATACCAGACGTTACCAGCAGCAGCAGCAACCGAGGATCAGCCGTACGATATACGGGCTACGTGAAAGTCTAATCTACACGTGTGCACGCGAGTTTTATTATATTCACGCGCATGTATTAATATAGATAGAGTTATAGTCATGAGTTTGCGAAAGTTATGGTTTTCTAATCAGCAGAGACCACGCATGGGCGCATTTTTCTTAGTCTCAAAAAAAATAATACTGGAAATCTAAATTCTCGGTTTCAAAATTTCATTTTAGAAGGAAATTTTATTCGAGGTTTATTCAGTAGTTATAATTTATTTAACTTATTTTTTATGTTTAAATTTTTTTTTAATTACTTGACCGAGATATGTTGACGTAACATCCATTTTTTCGAGATGTCATATTCACGCGTGTACGCTAATATAGATACAACTGTAGTTATTCGCTGGTGGAAGTTTCAGTTTTAAAGATACGAATCATCTGTTTTATATTGTTTTTTTATTCTACTCCAAAATAAAATTAATTCGTTAAATTGTCTTTACAAATAATTGTCTCACAAACTATACCAGACAACAAGTCTACCGGATTATAACTCTACCAAAATCTCTACCAGAAAGTAAAAAAAAACTCTACCGAACTTGAAATAAAACTCTACCGGAATACAAGACTAGACAGTAGCCTTGTATTCCGGTAGAGTTTTATTTAAATCTCGGTAGAGTTTTATGTAAATTCCGGTACAGTTTTATTTTAATTCCTTAGAGTATTTTTCTTCAGTGACACAGATTTTGGTAAAGTTATAATGGTAAAGATTTTTTCTGGTAAAGATGTTTGGGGAGAGAGTTTAGCGGTACAGTTGTGAGTGGTACAGATGTAAATGTGCCATTTGCACATTTGACGGAACCGAGAAAAAAAAACAACTATCTCACTATTAACAATTGGCACCAGTAATTTTTCAATTTTTTACCGATTATTTTTTAGATAAATTCTACTTTCGAAATAAAATGATTGAGGCTAATATTTGAAGGTGATAATCGCTCGATCGGAATCGTTATTTTCGTAGGTGTTACTGGAAGTTTTGATTCAGCTCCTCGCGATACTGTGAATAAAACGAGCAAAATTTTCCGCGGATTTATCTCGGATACTCAATATTCAGAATCGAATAATACGCCGATCGGTATTCATAGGAAGGCCCCCCGAGTGTGTTGAGAGAACAAAGGAGAAGAAAATCGTACCCGCGAGAACAATGATTCTCGTCGTGCGTGCGCCGATTGTTCGACGCTGCTGCACGACGCCGATGATGAAGATATAATGATGAATCGTGCCTGTCGTCGGGAGACTTCTTTTGTTTTTATATTGAAAAAAAAAAACATGTACGACAAGAGAAAATAAAAAAAAATGAAAAAAATGCGGTAAAAATATTCCCCAGGGTGTTTTCGACGAGAACGAAAAGGCAGAGCTTGTAAGAAAAATATTCTGCAAAAGGTGAATACGATGAGCTTCAACTTCTATTTTATACGTTTTAATATAGATATTTAAAAATAAGCTGCGGGAACTAAAAGCTCCAGTTTTTTTCCATGGAAAAGCAGCTTTGCTTTTCAATGTATTGTAGCACCGAGAAAATCCCCTTGAAAATAACAACACACCAGTTGGAATAAATTCCCCGTATTATCAAATGGCCAACGAGGCAGATTAAAACCGCGCGGTCGAGCGAGATTGGTACAAAAATAAAAATTTCTTCGTTCAAATCTTTCGAAGAAACATTTCAAGCAATGAAATTTCACTGATTATCATGCGTCCTTTGGAGAAATTCTTCTGGAGCAGTGAACTCCAAGTTCCATCAAGGTAATTCAATAAACTCGGCAGTGCAATGCAATAATCCAAGCTTATTAATTCCGTCGGGCTTATCAGTTGCTTCGAGCGCGCTTGCGCGATCCCGCGTTCGAAGCTCGTATTTTACATCATTAACGCAGAAATAATATGTTGTACACTCCTCTACGCTACGCTCTGCGAAAAAGAACTAAAAAAAGTAATTACAAAAATCCTCCTTTATTCCTTTACCCATTACCAAGAAGAGCGGAACGCTGCTCGTATTCATTACAATAACAAATTCTTTTGACATTACCCACGAGCATGCAAGCTTAAATCCGACTAATTATTTCGACTTTTGCTACATGTTACCAACAATATCAAAGCTCCCATCCTGTGACCTTTTATCCTCTCGGAGAGAAAACCTTTTACTCACGCTGTATCAGCCCTTATAGAAAAAATGCTTTTCATACTCCACTATCGATGACTTTAGCTTGTAATGATCGGTACTTCAAGTTTTTTTTCAATTACGAACTATGTAATAAGTACAGATTAGAGAGGAAAAAGACAATTTTAGCAATTTGTATGTTTTTTTTAAAACCTAAAACAAATAAATAAATTCGCACATGGCTTCCTCGTATATTAGAATTTTCAACATAAAGCAAAGTTTGCTGATCGATTTTTTACTTCCTCATACAGGAAGATATGCGCAAAATTGTAATATATGACGAAGCTATCTGCAAATTACTTCGCACCTTTTTTCGTAACATTAAAAAATGTCTACACTTTATGAAATTGAGACGGTCGAATATTACCGCAAAGCTTATCGTAGGAAATCGCTAACTATAATTTACATAATTCGTAGTTTTGAGTCTGTTTTAAACTATTTTTCACTTCTAATTACAAATCTGTAAGTGATTTTACTCTTATAATGTTGTTTGATTCAGAAACTTGCGTCGGACGTAAAAAAAAAAAAAAAACAGTAATTCCGAGAAATTTCAAAATCTTATCAAATCTAAACGGTTAGATACATTTTCGCCAGTTAATATGAAACATTGTGGCGCATTTACATCTCTACCACTCACAACTCTACGGTATTAGAACTCTACCAATGAGGAAAAAAAATCTACCGAAATTGAAATAAAAATCTACCGGAATACAAGGCTACTGTCTGGCCTCGTATTCCGGTAGAGTTTCATCGTAATTTCGGTAGAGTTTCATTCGCTATGTGCACGACCTACACAAGCTCACCGGACGAGTGTGTATTGCGTATACATGCAAAGAGAGCTGGGTATGCGAGTTGGGTCGGAGATGGCCGGTAGACGGCGCTGATAGAATGCATGTACACGGCAATACACGCTCAACTGGAAGCTCTGTGTAAGTCACGCACATAGCGAATAGGTCCTCTCGGGAGCACAGCTCCTCTCTGAGGAAGCTATAATATAAATAAACAAAATGTATACAAATTTACGATATAAAAAAATATTTATGTTATAACATGAAATATAAATGAATAACTATTTCATTGTATCCTACTAGCTGCCTTTCAATTGATTACACGAGAAACCCGTCGAATCGTTAAATTGCCATAGTAGAGGAGATTCTCAGCGCGGGCACGTTAGTTTCGCTCCGGAAGCTTCGCAATGTGTGTACACCCATAAGACGTGCAAAGTTACAAGTACGTCGAGACAGGGAGGGAGGAGCAGAGTGGCTCGTGGTTAATGGCTTCGCCGAGTAAGCTCGCAGGCTCGGAAGTTAGCTCCTGCAAATTTGAGACCGCGATGGAGTAGTCGGCAAGTTAAGGGAGAACTCGGGCCGTTAAGGGGGTTCGCTCCCTGCGCGGACCGTAACCAGTCTGGTATCCCTTAACGCACTCGGCTCTCCATTACACACACCGCACTTTAAATACTGCGGTGCATCATGCTGCAGTGCGCAGGCGCAGACGTGCTAAATAGCCAACGGTAAACAACTATTTACCTAGTTAACGCGTCCACGCGCGAAGCAACGTATAAACCTAATGGGTTTTACGACTTCGCGTTTTACTTTCCTTGCTCGCTTCCTAAGTACAGCTCGTTGCTCTTCGCGAGCGAAGAGATTATGCACCGCAACGCCCGAAACTGATATACGGAGCGATGCACCGCTGTACGAGGTAACAGGCTATTTTGCGCGATGTGTGTGAGCAAGGGATCTGCTTTGCCTTCCCCGGTAAGCTACGAACCAACACGGCCAGCGCGTGCACCTGCGCTTCACGCGACTCTCCTACAAACCATGTCAGTTTACACAGTTGGACTGTTCGTGGGGATATATTTGTGTATATATATATATATATATATATATATATATATATATATATATATATATATACATATAGATGAATTTATTACCGGCATGCGTGATGAAATTTCGGAGTGAAAGGGCTTCCGCTTCACGAGGGCACAAGTGGAACGGAACTTGACCGATGGTGTCGCGTGCGATGACCTCACGATTTTTTATTTATTTTTTTCTCTCTTCGTGGCTATTTATTTCAGGTTGTAATTTGAGCTCCGATATTTTTACTCTTCTATCATGTACGAAGTGTGGGAGGGGAGAAAGTATTTGTAATAAAACGTATGTATACATATAAACTGTCCTGTTATGGCCTGGAAATACGTTTCATATAGACGACAAATAAAAGCGTTTTCGCGATTGTCTGTCTCGCCCGAAAGCACTATAACTTTTAGCAGGGACTTCCGATCGGAGCGAAATTTATTGCGTGAGCTCTACCATAAATAATGTAGTTTTGACACTGAATTCTGAATTTACTCGTCCATACTTTCCGGTACGTTAGCTTCAGTATAAAAAAAAATATTTTTTGAAATTTTTTTATGACAATAGTTTGAAAATAGTTTATGAAAATAGTTTGAAAAATCTTTATGAAAATAGTTGGAAAAATGTTTATGAAAACAGTTTGAAAAATCTTTATAAAAATAGTTTGAAAAATCTTCATAAAAATAGTTTGAAAAATCTTCATAAAAATAGTTTGAAAAATCTTCATAAAAATAGTTTGAAAAATTTCTATAAAAATTGTATCGAGAGTACTACAAATTTTGTTCGTCCACGAGCACGCTCGATCGGGGAATGCGAATACCGGAAGGAACTTTCGACGTTGTTCATCGACGAGACGAGTGGGAAATAAATTCATGGAAATAAATTCCTCGGAATTGGGAACGAAAATAAGACGAGGAGCATCGGGGAATAATAAAAAGACGAACGAGACGCGCTATCGGAGAGAGAATGAGTATAAAAAGTGTGATAGGAACGATGCGGGATCGGGATTGAGGTATATAACGAGGGAATGAGGGATGCGGCTCCGGGCAAAAAGGGAGCCAAACGGAGTCTAGACTACGCGGTCTCACGTTCTCTTTCTGTTCCGTAGACGAAGATTCCTCGAGGTTGCGCGAGAAGAGGACTCGCTTTGGCGACCGATACCCCACCCCCTCCATATTTCCGGGCCCCATTCTTTCGCATTCTCCTCTCATCTGGGATCTCTTCTCTCATCAAGCGATCGAAGGAGGGAAAAAAAAGAAAAGACCATCAAACGAAAGTCTAGGATCCTGAAATACCTTTCATCAAATATTTCAAACTATATATCGAGAGAATTTTAATGAATTAAAAAAAAATGATTTCTTTTCCTCTCAGATGACGTGCTAGCTATACAGAGCAGTGATTAAATATCCAAAATTGAATCGCCGAGCGTGCCACAAAAAAAAAGTATAATAAAAGTGTTAGAAAACATGTATTTTTTTTTTAAATTAAAAATGAAACCTACCGCAACACCATAACACTCGCTCGTTTTAAGTAGCTGTACCTGGATCGTCAGACGACTTCGTGGCTGCATACCTACTAGCTCCCGAAGCATTACAAGTAACTAGAGTCATAGCCGCAGCTAAGACTAGCAAACAATTTCGCATGTAACATTTCTTTTAATAGAAACACATACAAAATTGATCCGATCCAACTGTGTACCCTGTGCAACAAATTAAACACGAAACACTGCGGCACTTTATGCTAGTCTGCCCAATGTTCTCCGACCTAAGAAACAACTACCTACGGAGCCTCGTCACCGGTAACGAAGAAACCGATCTGATAGATATTTTATTCGCATACGTACTCGACAAAGCAACTCTTAAGAAAATATTTTTTTTTTTGTTATAAATAGTTGTATGTTAAGAGTTTTTATTCAAAACGTCTAGCACAAAGAAACTACTTGTAACTTTATTTGATAAGACAAAAAGAGGAAAAAATTAAGACGGTTTAGGCCACACCGCGTTTCTGTTTCAGCGCTATAAAACTTTGCTACATTGTGGGGAAAGGCCCACTGAATCGTTTGCGTTTCAAATTTTTTGACCGTGTCGTCTTTTAGTAATGCGTGTACAAAGCTACATAAGGTACCGTGTAAACGTTTCGGAAATCGGTCGGTAACGACAGAACGTAGCGATTTTCTCCGCCGATTTCTGTTAGATCCGAATAAAAAAATAATAACTCAATAATAAATCAATAATAAATCAATAATAAATCAATAATAAATCAATAATAAATCAATAATAAATCAATAATAAATCAATAATAAATCAATAATAAATCAATAATAAATCAATAATAAATCAATAATAAATCAATAATAAATCAATAATAAATCAATAATAAATCAATAATACATCAATAATAAATCAATAAAATTCGATTAACGCAGCTCGTCATTGAGACAGTGAAAAATATCGAAAAATATCGGAATATCTATTAATCAGTCCGGTTAGAGTTTTTCCAGGTAAACTGATGGGCGTTTTCACTCGTCGAGGAACATTTGCACGCTTTCCGTTAAAAGCGTGAATCCTCCGATTAATTTTGTCTCGCGTTTCGCGATCTTCGTTGCAAGCGCGAAGTGGCTTGAACTTGAGGGGGGAGAGGGGTATAACGCTGCATATCGCGTGTTTCACGATGCGGGTGTATCCGGCATGCGTCGACTGCAGTTGCGTTATAAGCGATTCTGGGAATCGCAAACGCGGACGAGCCGCAATCGCGAAACAAAGAGGGCCGAGAGGATAACTTTCCGCTGCAGCATTACACTCGGATAGGTATACGGATAAATGGAAGCTCCGCTATAAGCGCAAGTAGATATACTGCAAAGAGAGAAAAAGAAATATTTGGTTTAATCAGCGCACTTTCAAAGCTGTTGTTTATTTGGTACAAATAAAGCATTGTTTTGTTAAACGATAATTTGCTTCAAGCGATTCAAAACTTGTCGATTCGAACAAACACTTTTGTTGTACACTCAGAAAACAATTTATTTGGCGGCCACCGTTTATTTTAATTAAACCAAATAAACAGTGGCCGTCAAATAAATAGTTTTTCTGGGTGTACGAACCAAATAACACCTCTGACCGTATGTCACTGCGCCTTGGTAAATCAAACAATCTCTTTTTCCCAGTGTACACATTGAAATACAACCAGTAGATCGATACCTGAACATATCCGTATGAAAAAAATATATACGCAAAAAAAATATATTGGCCGCACTTGCATCGCAAATTACAAAAAAAAAAAATAGATTAAAAAACTGCGAAGTCCTTTGCACATGGCTTTCACATTTCTTACACTTTTGCGCAAAGCTTTCTCTACGAGGAAGCTATGTTAAGTTTGGATCTTTAAGCTTGCACTCTATTTTACCACTGAGCTAGCCGTGGTTCTCATATCTTGGAAATGGTGAAATTTCCATATTGAACCCATATTGCCTCGCATCGACCAACGGTGAGATGTCATGTTGGGCGAGCGAATCATTGAATGTCCGTACGATTTTTAGTTATTTGCAGGCGCATTTGTTAGTTTGGGCAGGAGATAACTTTTCGTGTGTAATGCATAAAATATGTAAACCCGTTGCCGTGTAGATGGAATAAGGTGTAGTAAAATAAAAACATAAGGATGCAGGTCATACAAATGGGCATTAATTGTGGTGTGCAGTATTCATATGTTAACGCACTCGCGTGTCGGCTTGAACTCCGTACATTTGAAGGCGCCTCGACGCTTTAGACTATTTTAAGTAGTGCACTGAGAAAGAAAATTGGTTGGATTAACCAAAAGTCGCGGTGACATACGTTCAAAGTTGGTATTTCTTTGATACAAATGCAGCATTTTTTTTTTGCACCAACAAACAACAAACATATTTGTTGCAAGCAAACATATCTGTTGCAGGCAAACATATTTGTTGCAAGCAAACATATCTGTTGCAGGCAAACATATTTGTTGCAAGCAAACATATTTGTTGCAAGCAAACATATTTGTTGCAAGCAAACATATTTGTTGCAGGCAAACATATTTGTTGCAAGCAAACATATTTGTTGCAAGCAAACATATTTGTTGCAAGCAAACATATTTGTTGCAAGCAAACATATTTGTTGCAAGCAAACATATTTGTTGCAAGCAAACATATTTGTTGCAAGCAAACGTATTTGTTGCAAGCAAACATATTTGTTGCAAGCAAACATATTTGTTGCAAGCAAACATATTTGTTGCAAGCAAACATATTTGTTGCAAGCAAACATATTTGTTGCAAGCAAACATATTTGTTGCAAGCAAACATATTTGTTGCAAGCCAACATATTTGTTGCAAGCAAACATATTTGTTGCAAGCAAACATATTTGTTGCAAGCAAACATATTTGTTGCAAGCAAACGTATTTGTTGCAAGCAAACATATTTGTTGCAAGCAAACATATTTGTTGCAAGCAAACGTATTTGTTGCAAGCAAACATATTTGTTGCAAGCAAACATATTTGTTGCAAGCAAACGTATTTGTTGCAAGCAAACATATTTGTTGCAAGCAAACATATTTGTTGCAAGCAAACATATTTGTTGCAAGCAAACATATTTGTTGCAAGCAAACGTATTTGTTGCAAGCAAACATATTTGTTGCAAGCAAACATATTTGTTGCAAGCAAACGTATTTGTTGCAAGCAAACATATTTGTTGCAAGCAAACATATTTGTTGCAAGCAAACATATTTGTTGCAAGCAAACATATTTGTTGCAAGCAAACATATTTGTTGCAAGCAAACATATTTGTTGCAAGCAAACATATTTGTTGCAAGCAAACGTATTTGTTGCAAGCAAACATATTTGTTGCAAGCAAACATATTTGTTGCAAGCAAACATATTTGTTGCAAGCAAACATATTTGTTGCAAGCAAACATATTTGTTGCAAGCAAACATATTTGTTGCAAGCAAACATATTTGTTGCAAGCAAACGTATTTGTTGCAAGCAAACGTATTTGTTGCAAGCAAACGTATTTGTTGCAAGCAAACATATTTGTTGCAAGCAAACATATTTGTTGCAGGCAAACATATTTGTTGCAAGCAAACATATTTGTTGCAGGCAAACATATTTGTTGCAGGCAAACATATTTGTTGCAGGCAAACATATTTGTTGCAAGCAAACATATTTGTTGCAAGCAAACATATTTGTTGCAAGCAAACATATTTGTTGCAGGCAAACATATTTGTTGCAAGCAAACATATTTGTTGCAAGCAAACATATTTGTTGCAAGCAAACATATTTGAGGCAAGCAAACATATTTGTTGCAACAAAATACACCTTTGAACGTATGTCACCCATTTGCTTAATCCAACCATTTCTTTATCTCAGTGTACTCGCATATTTTTTGTATACGCAAAAATATATTTTTTATTATATTTTCCCATACATATCCGTCACAAATATCTCGAAATGTATGAATGACGTAAATACTTATTATTCGTAAAAAGTCTATTGAATTTATGAAAAATATATATTCGACCATACTCTTTATATTCCACGCGAGTAAGGATAATATACAGGATGAGTGACAACTTCGGTTGTCTCAATCCGCATGCCTGAGTCCAACGTATGTATCGTGCGAGCAGTTCGCGTAAAATCTACGTGCCGTGGTTTCCCTCTCGTCGCAAGGTACGAGCGATCGATCGTCGGCGACGTATCCGGTGCGGGAGACGCGTTGCACGAGCGCACCAATACTCGTCCAATACCTATGGATATATCTTTCTGTATAGCCCGAGGATACGACGCGGCTCTTATGCGCCTTATAGATACGAGCGGGAGTACGTGAGTTCGCACTCCTGCCTTCTCTTGTCTCGCCGAACGCTTTTCCCCCCCCCCGACCCTTCGAGCGAGAACTCGAGGTGTCTTTTAGGCGCTGCGTTACCACCAACGCGGGAGAAAGAACGGATGGAACAATGAGTAGCGTGAAATTGCAAAGAGAATAAGAAAATTTATTCCATCCATATATATAGTGGGACTTCTGGTGGCAAGGACCCTACGCGCGCTCGCATGACGAGTCTCCAAAAGACTTAAGGAAATACGTCACACAGCGACTTTTGTACTTTTGGAACTAAAAATCTCAAGTGTTGGAAAGCAATGAATAAGGCTTTTTTAAAAAGGTTCTAATCATTTTTTGTCCACATGGATTCTCAAATATATCAGCTTAAAGTTGCGTCAATTAGCATGAGCTGCATATGGTGACGCATGAAAAGCAACATTCTTTTTAAAAATATATATATTTTCAGACTACTTGATTCGATTTTTTTTCTAAGATAAAATTACATCGTTACTAGGGACGCATTGAGTAAATCAAATCTAGCTGCCCCATTGATTTTCGAACATATCACGAGTGAAGGAGTTTCGAACCTGTATATGAATAGATTCAGGCCTCAACCACTGCTAGCAACATGCCCCGACCACCCCCCACCATTAAGAAATGGCGACCACGTGACGTATTCCATTAAGACAATCAAAGCCCGAGCACGAGCCCGAGGGGTCTTAGAATAATCAGCCCCCTCCTCGACCCCCCCCCCCCCCCCCCCCCCGCTCTAAGTGGACACAGAAAAAAAATATCATTGAATCAAGTAAAATTTGCTTGCGGGCTGCCAATGAAGTAAAAACGTTGTTTCAATTCTACTCTGAATTCGTACAATTTCATACCGGATTGAAACGATAACATGTCACCTTGACAGTCTTGCTTTCGTTGTTTCAATGTCATATGGAATTGTACGAATTGAAAGTAGAATTGAAACAAACATTTTTTTCTTCGGCAGCCCGCAAGCGAATTTTTTTTTCAGTGGACTTACAATGTTTCAGCGGGGGTAGGTGCCCCCCCCCCCCCCTGGCTGGTCAGCTTCACCGAACGGGGCGAAGCGGGTGGGGTCAAAAATTTTAAACGACCAAAATGTAGGACGGCCAATATTTCAAAATTTCCCCATTGGAAATATTAAAATATGTAGTGATGAGTTTTTCGAAAATTGTATTTTCGATAGATGGCTAAGTCGAACAACCGTTTCACCAAAAGGTTTTTTTTGTAGCGCTTCCGTATTCGGGAATACATTTTCAGAAGTTGGAGTTCAACATTTTGAACGATCAGATTTAGGACGGCTGACATTTTGAAGTGTGAAACTTCATATGTATGTAGGCTATTTTTAATAGCCTACATACCTATCAGAATGATGTCGAGAATATTGATTTCGATTGATTAAAACATAGATACGCGCAATACCGAAGGACCAAAATAGCGAGAGTCAAAATAGTGATAGCGATTAGCAAATGGGAATAATCGCTGAAAAGTGCATCGAAAGAGCTAACAAGTGTGAGAGCTGAACTTTCATAAGCTGTAGCTATTCTGACCGTATGTCTTTCTGGTCTTTCGCTATTTTGGCTGTTCGACTTTGTGGTTCTTCGATAGGTTGAACGGCAGACTTATTGGTCTTTTGCTATAATAAATTCGAAATTATGAACAGTCTTAATATTTGCAGCTTTAGATTTTCAGAAGTCGAACTTTTTAGTTTTCGAATTTTCGTCTATTCTAAGATTCACTTCTTGCAATATCGCCAATTCATATCAAGAGACGCGGTAGCGTCTCGACGCCAAGTACTTAAAAGAAATTTTTTAAGTGTGCGAAGGACGCTACCAAGTAGTTATACGCCAAAATGCCGGAAGTATTTGTTTGCACTACGTTACCTCACAAATAAATCATCGGATCGAAATGATATAAAAATTTTACTATAGAATGTCTATCCAAGCTTTCCAGTTTGCTTAATTCCGAACACATTCGTTCGGTAGATTCTTGTGTACGATGATCGCGATCAGGAGTCGATCCAAAATGTTTCGATTGTGCGTGAACCTGAATACGGGTGTGAGGAGATAAAGTACATCGGCAACGAAGCATCGGATCGAATTTTTAAGGACACTTTTATCATATAATTCGGACCCAAGCTTTCCAATGGGCCTAATTACGATCATAATCGTCCAGCGGTTCCCGAGATATGATGAAGTGAACCTGAAATACGGGTGTGAGGAGATCGATTGTACGTGAGTTTACGCGATGATTTTCGGACGGCTCGATCTCGGCATCGAAGCATCGGATCGAATTTTCAAGGACACTTTTATTATATAATTCGGACCTAAGCTTTCCAATGGGCCTAATTACGATCATAATCGTCCAGCGGTTCCCGAGATATGATGAGGTGAACCTGAAATACGGGTGTGAGGTGATACGTGCTATACGCAAAAATTCTTCGGATTCTTTGGAAATCTTCACGATGGATCTGGGGAGTATTTTTATATCAAATATAAACTGATTGACACTAAGTTTGGTCAATATTGTTATTGCAGCAATGGACAAATTTTTCGGTAAAAAAAAATGCTTTTCTCCTCGAGATTAAGACTAAGAAGAAAATCGCATTTGCAGGAAAAAATAGGTGAAATCAACCACAAAATACTTTTTTTCAAAAAAGTAAAAATGGTACGCCAAGTACTTAAAACGTTCAGAAAATATGTTTATGGAAAAACCTCTTAAAAATTAAAAAATCTACCAAAACATATTCATATACATATATTCATATATTCTCGATATAAGTTAATTTCTTTATATTTATATTATCAACTTTTATTTACTATTCAAGGACTCTCAAGAGACTGGCCGTTGTACATTTGCACATTTGTTATTTTTCTGACAGTTCTACAAATCGATATTTCAAAATTCCACCCCCCCCCCCCCCCCGTCCCGTCCCATCCCGTCCTCGTCCGTATGGTGAAGCTGACTCCCCTTCGATTGACACGGCGAGGATAGCAGCCCCGGCGGCGAGACTTTTATATATTAAAGAGATACGTTAGAAGTTAATATGGGGGTGGCAAAGTAAGCGCTGACATGAGACGAGAGCCGGAGTGTGATGAAATTAGATGCTGCAAAGGTAAAAGCATGGAACGGCTGAGGGGAAAATTATGTGACCTATGTATAATCTATACCTATCGGTTATTTTAGAATTGATATCCAATGTGGGCAATAATTTCGGATACGAAACCAGCATTGGTAAAAATGCATTACATATTTTAGCGTGTCGAGGCGCATAACCGTGAGAATTAATCGAATTCTAACCGTCTGTGAACCGTCGTTACTTATCTTATTCTGGCCGGTTTCAAATAACGGCTCAACCTTTTATCGAAACTGCTTGTGGCAAATTTAATTTTTGATAACCCAACCGAGTAATCCGAGTTACGTCAAAAAATCATCGAGTAATAAGGTCAGATTATTTCGGCATTTATCGGTTATGCGCGAATTGCGAATGGCAAATTAAATTTTTACTAGCCCGACCGAGAATCCGAGTTCCGTAAAAAAATCATTGAATATTAAGCTTAGATTATTTCGGCATATATCGGCTATGTGCCAATTGCGAATGACAAATTAAATTTTCACTAGCCCGACCAAGTCATTCGAGTTCAGTCGAAAAATCATCGAATATTAAGCTTAGATTATTTCGGCATCTATCGATTATCCGCGTATGACTAAAAAATTAATTTATACAAAGTTCTGCACTCGAAGGGTGCGATTTATTATATATATATGTATATAATATATTATGTATATATAATATATATAACGAAATGTTGTTTGAAAATGAATAAACACTATTGGAAGCATTTTTACATAAAGTGTTTCTGAAATTTCAAACACATCTGTGTTGCAATTATACAGAACATTTTTATTTTACAAAAAAAGTACATAAATGTTCAATTAATGTAAGTAATCTAAACAAATCTCAATTTCCAGTACATTAAATTTACAATTTATTTTTACAGTGTACGTAATAAAATTGTGATCTCAATGTGAAACCTATTTCTTAGGTAAAATTAGTGAAAGAACGAGGCTTAAAAAAACACTAAAATGAGGCTTTTTTTGAGTGCCAAAAACGTATTTTTTCACACTTGAAAGAGGGATGGAGACTAGACATTAAAAATCTATAATTTTGAACAAACGTGTGCTGAACTGTTGGAGAAAGAAAATAGAATCATCCCATCGTTGTATAGTCGTACAGTCGTATTCCCGTTAAATCCCTCTCGTCTTGTCTCGCCCGCGGCGCTACTTTTTCAACTCCGCGCGATCGACCAACCAGGGGGGGGGGGGGGGGGGGGGGGCAGCGATTGCGGTAAAGCGTGAGTCTTCTTTCCTAAAGAGGAAAAACCAGCGTCGTGAGCCACGGACAAATTCTGTCTGGGGGGAGATAGGAGAGATATAATGCGGGTTTCCGCACAAGCGGTATCGCGATGGTACCGAGGAAGCTTTTAGACGATATTAGCACTTCAAGTGCTTCAAAGCGCTATCGCCTCGAGAGAGAAACGAAAAAGAAGCTTTGGGGAACTTTCAGCGTGAGCGGCGTACGTGGCAATGTCGGTCACGATCTCTAATTGCGAATTCACTAACCAATTCGGGCTTAAAATCGTACAAAATTGGACGCATTTTATTTTTATCAGAGAGCGGAAAAGGTTCACTAAAAAAGATGCTTCCTAGACTTTTTCGATAAAACATCATTTCGGCCCATCGGAAGCGAAGGCAGTGAATTTTTTTTTTCTTTTAAGTAAAATGCCAGACGCCACTTTTTAGCGATAAAAAAAGACACAAAGAAAATACGTAACTAAATAAACAAATAAACACATGAATGAATAAGTAAATAAAAATAAATAAATAAGTGAATAAATAAATGAATGAATAAACATCAAATCTAAAAAAGTGAATTTTAACAGGCTCGAACGTGATTCTGAACTTCTTCCTCCTTCGCTTTCTCGTCCTTTGTAAGAGGAGACCAACGTCTGCGAGCGAAACGATCCAGGATACAATCTCCTCGGAGCATGCACAGCCTCTCTCCGGCAGTTTTCTTCTCAAGCGGATATATAACCAGCTGCGAGTGAAGGATAGCGTCAGAGAGGACGGACTGAGTGCGAGAGACTCGGGGGCGGTCGTCGTCTCGGAACAAAGGGAGTCATAACCGGCGCGTTTGCCTCGCGACGACCAGCACAAACTGTAAGTAAGGACCTTCTTGCCTCCTGGACGCACTCGCTCGCCAACTCCTTCGAAAACCTCTCCTCTCCCATGCACATATACAAGTATATGTATATGTATATGTATATGTATATGTATATGTATATGTATATGTATATGTATATGTATATGTATATGTATATGTATATTTATATGTATATGTATATGTATATGTATATGTATATGTATATGTATATGTATATGTATATGTATATGTATATGTATATGTATATGTATATGTATATGTATATGTATATGTATATGTATATGTATATGTATATGTATATGTATATGTATATGTATATGTATATGTATATGTATATGTATATGTATATGTATATGTATATGTATATGTATATGTATATGTATATGTATATGTATATGTATATGTATATGTATATGTATATGTATATGTATATGTATATGTATATGTATATGTATATGTATATGTATATGTATATGTACATGTACATGTATATGTATATGTATATGTATATGTATATGTATATGTACATGTACATGTACATGTACATGTATATGTACATGTACATGTACATGTACATGTACATGTACATGTACATGTATATGTATATGTATCGCGGATCTGCGAAAGTTCCTCGGACATCGGGCGAGCCAAGTTGTGAGAACGAGATAGAATTTAAGAGAAAAGGCGTCGGTTCGGAGCGTCTGCGCGACTAACTTGTTCAAACCCCGAGTGGGTGAGCAAACGGTCGACAGGGTAACGAGGCTTCCGCGAATGCGAGTTCGCATATCCTGGTGCGGGGTCGTGCGAAAACTCCTCCCCGCCCTCTCCTTGACGCGCAATAGAAACAGCATCGTTTCGACGTTACACCCCGATTGCTACGAGTACGACGACAAAAGCTGTCCGTGCATTTCCGCTTATATCGATCGATGAATTTAGCCTCTCACTAGCTCGACTCTCATCCGCCACCCGGTTCACGTGGCTCCAAAGCCGTCGCCTACATGCACATCCACCTCCACCGGCGGCCTGACACTGACGCGAGAGAGGAGTTGATTGGAACGAACTGTCAATCGGGGCATCGTTATTCCGGTTATATGGCGGGGTGTTCCGACCGAACTATTTGCATCGCGTCCGCTTTGTACTCGAAAACGTTCCTGACTCCATGATTCATGGAGAGCTTTTTTTTTTTACTTTTTTTTCACATTTCTGTTATGAGAGTTGGATTTATTGTCACGTTATTTAAATAGTTTGGACATTCATACAAATGATAGGTTTTTTTTTTTAATTATTAATTTCCTACGTCAAGTCGTTTTCAAGAACAATATTGATTTTATTTATTAATTCGTTATTTATTTGTATGGCGGGACGGTCCGACCGAAGTATTTTTCATTGCGTCCACCGTGTACTCGAAAACGTTCCGGGCTTGACAATTTATTGAGAGTTTTTACTTGTACGACTTTTTTTTCTCGGTGCTGCTATTAGAGTCCGATTTGCTGTCAAGTTATTTAAATAGTTCGGAAATCGCGGCGCAAAATTATTATCGTCAATTATCTTTGATAAAAATGGTGTTTTAAAAATATTTTTTTATTGGTTTCTAACAGTGACAGTGGTTGGAAATACCTTCAATTAATGTTATTTATTTGCTCGTTGAACAATGGATGAGCGATCGATATTCACTCGACGATAGGGAGTTGAGTCAAACATAAATACAATTTATTATATTCCTTGAATTTTTTTTCTTTTTTATAAAAAGAGAAAAACACTTCTTTCGATTGTTTTTATATGATTTCTATGGAGGAATGAAACCGCCGGGGCAAACGTGAAAACTCATTATAAACTGAGTTATGGTTTCTTCGACAAGATGAAAAAAGAACTCAAAGATTGTAAGTGAGAAACTTTGGCGTCTTGTTAAAATATAATGACCACGATGTGTAAGGTTCGCTTCTCAGCATTCTCAGCGAAAAGTTAAATCGATTTTACGAAACCTGTCGTTCGCAAGAAATCATGCATTTATTTTTAAATTATGCCATTCGCACGTCAGCGGAATCAAAATTATTTTTTACATCGTCTCTCAAATTGGTGAGGAAATGCTAATTGTGGAATTATTATTCGTCCAATAATCGATAGGTTAAATTCAATTTAACAGTTCAATCCAACGCTTCAATAAAACCTTGGCTATGACGAGCCTCAACTGCAAACGTCATCGCATTTTTTAAATATGCATCTTTACGCTTCGCTAGCCGTAGCTAAGTAATACATTTCTTAATCAGTATCGAACCTGAGATATAGTTACATCTTTATGCAAATGGCGCATCGAAGTCGGCGGAAAGTGAAAAAAAAAACAATCTTGCTGCATCCTCGCAAATAATTGCGCATTACCTCGAGACATCGATATTACCCTTGCAAGCCATAATTTCTACACGGCGGGAAATAATTAATTGCCCTGTCCAATTACGTAGCCAAATTCGCTCCGGGCGATTCATTCGGTTCAGTTAATAAATTAGGTAGTCAACAAACCAATTTGTTGGAACAGCAAATTAATTTCTTGGCTTAGCGAATTAATTTCTTGGTTTAGCAAATTAATTTCTTGGTTCACCAAATTAATTCTTTTGTTCAACAAATTAATTTGTCAGATCAGCAAATTAGTTTGTCGGAACAGCAAATTAATTTGTCAGATCAGCAAATTAGTTTGTCGGAACAGCAACTTAATCTATTTGATAAAAAAAAAGTAATTTATTGGCGCAACAAAATTGATTGCCTGGAGCGTGTTCAATCGATCAGTTGTTCAGGGCACGCAATTATTTTTTCTCCGTTTATAGACTCGTAAAAATTACTCTTCTATAGCTCAAAATTTCGAAGAGCAAACAAATCAGCTCGTACGTAGACAAACATATTTATTGTTTTTTCTTTTGTCTCACAAGAAATTCCTTTATAGCGATGCAAGGAAAGGAGGTACGGTAACGGCCGCGGTCTCGTGAGAAACGAATCCGTGCGAGGCAAACGAGCGGCAGAACGAGCCTCGTTGAGCACATAAACACAAGTCTGACCGGACGAATAGGTGCATTTATATAGGTATAGAGATACTGTACGAGACTAAGGTATAGCAAAACCCCGAGAAACAAGCGAGAGTACGTGCTAAAACGAAAGTACCCCGCAAACACGTACGTAATTGCGCAATTGCGCAACAATATTACACACATTTCCAGCGTTACGCAAAGTTTCACTGTATCGTTAAATACATCGTTACATTCTCTTTCTCTCTCTCGGCGCCGCCGTGAGTTAATCAATTAAACCAAGGGGCGAGAAGTACAAAATACACTTTTTCTTTCTTTTTCATCCCATAATGCTTGCTATTAAATCTTTGCGTGATAAATTACAAGATAAGACTGCGAGACTTAACACAACAGACTTTACTCCGTTTTATCACAGAAAACTTTTTTTATTTGCAGATTTTTAAATTTTTAAATTTTTAAATTTTTAAATTTTTAAATTTTTAAATTTTTAAATTTTTAAATCTTTAAATTTTTAAATGTTTAAATTTTTAAATTTTTAAATTTTTAAATTTTTAAATTTTTAAATTTTTAAATTTTTATGAAAAGCAACTTGCAAGGGTCTACCCCTCGCAAGTTGCTTTTTTAAACTTTTAAATTTTTAAATTTTTAAATTTTTAAATTTTTAAGTTTTTAAGTTTTTAAATTTTTAAATTTTTAAATTTTTAAATTTTTAAATTTTTGAATTTTTGAATTTTTAAATTTTTAAATTTTTAAATTTTTAAATTTTTAAATTTTTAAATTTTTAAATTTTTAAATTTTTAAATTTTTAAATTTTTAAATTTTTAAATTTTTAAATTTTTAAATTTTTAAATTTTTAAATTTTTAAATTTTTAAATTTTTAAATTTTTAAATTTTTAAAATTTTATTGTTTCGGAAAAGCAACTTGCGAGGGGTAGAGACTCTTCGCGCTTCGTGGTATACCTGGTATTACGACGCTCGGAGTACCGCATCATAAAATCTGCCAGCAGGAAGCGGTATTCCGGTCAGAGTTTTTGTGGGACGCGTACGTAACCCAAGCTCGCACGGTTGTCCGCGCACGCGGATGGATATGTACTTGAGTAATCGACTCACGCTCAATGTACCTTCCCCGCGCCCGGGTGCACGCACATTTGTAGCACTGTAGCTGTGCAATAATTGTGTATACGATGAGGCAGTTCGTACCGGGTCGACCCATTCGTCACGGCAACTTACGGGATACGATAAAACTTCGAGGGTCTGACGGGACGTCCGACGACGTCACGCGCTCGTCGCCGAACTTTTTGAAATTTATTTTGTCATCCTCCGACGAAGCAAGTCTGTGGTCGACTCAAAGTTAGTCCAATAATTAGAGCAATTAACCATTTATTTCTGCTGTTTTTTTTACCTAATGAATTATTATTAATATTATTGATTTTACAGAGAGTAAGTTACAAACTTGTGGTACATGCATCGTAGATATATCGTAGGACGAAACTAAACACCCAGAGGCCTGGCCAGAGAATCGAACCCGCGACCTCGTCGACTATAGTCTAGCGCGCTAGCCAGTAGACCACTCGGACCCTCATATTATTTATAAATTTTTAATACAATTATTATAATGAAATTATTATTTAATTTTATTAGTAGTAGTAGTAAGTTTATTAACACTAGATAACACGTAACAGATTCTTTTTGTACCTAATAAACTTTTCTCTTTACACCTATATTTTATATTGCCAATTGGCCATCGACCGCAGTCCTTCAGCCACGAATATTACAAGGTTGTTTTGGCGTTTCATTGCTTGAACTTAAATTTTTAAATTTAAAAACTTAAAAATTAAAAAAAATTTCTGATTTGTAAGAGTAAATGTTCAGTTGTCTATTTCATTGTTCATTATTTCTAATTGTTGGTATGTTGTATGTATGGGATATTTAAATCTACGTAGTACATTTTGTTCGAGTTATATGCAAAGCGGTTTTATATTCTCTATTTGCATCTCAGCGAATATTCTAGATAATTCCTGTGTTCTGATTTTTATAGGAGTAATGCCCGAAAGTTCGTAGAGGAGAGTATTTCTAGAATTATATAGTGGGTTTGCCGGGTGCTGGATGAGAGTCAAGCGCCGGATGGCGCAAATATGAGCAGTTTTTGCCTTATTGATTGCTGCTTCTTTGCAGTTCAAAAAAATCGGATGTCCGTATTCTAAAATGGGTCTGCATACAGCTTTGTACTAATTTCATTATTATAATAAAATTATTGTTTTTTTTTTTTATTTAGAGCAAATGAAAATAGTTTGGGGACGATACAGGAAATTTCGAGCATACATAGCTCCGTCTATAGATTGTCTCACTTCGCTGAGCAAGAAAATAATATCTCAGAAAATCAGCGTGTAATTGCTTCGCAAGTGAAAATGATCTCGAGCAACGGCGTCAATCACTTTTTGCCATCCAGTCTGTATCACGAGTTGTGTTGGTACCGCGCAATTGCCCACGCAAGCTGCAATTACCTTCATCTTTAGTTTTACTTATGCCTCTCCTCTAATTAATTCCGTAATTATTTTTTATCCTAAATTTTTTTATCCTACATTTTTTAACCCAAATTTTTTTGTACTAAATTTTTGTATCCTAAATTCATTATAAAATGTATTATTTATTACTGAATACTTTTATCGAGAAACACTCGAGGGAATTTTGTCAATCGTCCCGACGACTATGTTTTCTTTGACCCAAAAATTTATATTACAATAAAAAATGTAATCCCAATGAAATAAACCCCGAAAGAGAGATCTAAAAACTCGACGAGTTTTCACGGTTGAAAATTCATTGCGCGAATTAAATTTATCTCGACGATCGGTCCCTCGAGGTGTATTTTTTCGCCGCGAATTGAAAACCAAAAGCAATAGAAGTCATCGCGGTTATCGGGTCTCTGACGTGTGTTTGTGTGCGGTGTGTTCGTTGCTGGAAACCGAATGCGTGCGAGCGCGAGACAAATTAGGATTCTCGTCGGTCTGGCTGGCGACCGGGACTCGCGCAACCGTCGGGGATAACTCGATCGTTTAACACGCTCGTAAATGCACACTAGAACGGTGAGCGCTTCGCGTGTTCGCCCGACTGGCTACCTGCTCTCTCTCTATCTCTCTGTGCAGAACTCTCTCGCCACACCCCCCTCCCCCCCCCCCCCCCTCTCCCTCGCCGGACCCATCGTGCATGCGTGCTCATGTGTACTCGCGTGGCTCCGATGCATTCGCGGACATATATATAGGTATAGATCGCGGTAAACGGAACAACAGTACGGAGAGTCCTCGGCTATGTACACATGTCCGTCTTATGTACACAGCGCGGCTACGAGAATCCACCTGCGAGAAGCTCGGTCATCCGTAGGCACCGAACACCGGGCTCGGTACACGAGCGAGCCCCGATGATGGAATTAACGCATTTCGTATCTCGGATTGTCCGAGATACATCTCGCGCATACAACCCTGTGTACTGCGAATGCACTTGTCCGAGCGAAAGTCGATGCCGTAGGGACGAGCGTTATTTTCCGGTAAATTGAATGTAATAAGGCAAACGGCCCAGTTTGTGACCCCGACGACACATTTTTGTCCGCTGTAAATTCAGTTTTCGTAAAAAATAAACTAGATTACTGGCGAATTGAAGAGCGTTAAATGTTGTTTATTTTGGGTACACACATAGTTTTTTAATTAAATGTTTAGTAATTAAATTTATCCGCGAATGGTGCGACTTGCACTTCAGCCGGCTCGGAAAACCATTGACAGACGGAGCTCACTAGCGTCGGCAGTTGCAGAATAGTGCGTTTTTCAATCTCAAATAAATATTCAACCGCATGAAACTTATATCACAATATTCAGCAAGAAACACTTTATTGATGTGAAGAAAAAAAAATCTACTTTTGTTCAGTTATTTTGTTAAATTCGGGAGGTCAATGAGGACTCATTGACCTCCCGAATTTCCCGTAACGTCCGTCCCATAATTAAGGTTATGCCGCGATTCCTGACCCTCGATTTTTCTACACATCTAATGTAATACCTTTGAGACAATTTAATATCTTGCACTGTTTGTACTTCAAATTTGATACTAAAATTACATAAGAAATGAAATTAGATTCGATTCAATTGACATTGCGAAGTTTCACAAATTGGGCAAGTAACTGCTGCGTAAGTGTAACAAACCGGGCTCACGCGAGGGTCATAAACTGCGGTATGTCTGTCAGAAACCGGGTACATGCGAGGGTCACAAACTGGGACATGAGTGGGTCCACAGTGTCAGAAACCCCGGCAGTAGACAAGCTTTTTTAAATCAATATTATTATAAAAATTCTCGATTGTTTGACTTGTATAATAGGTGATTTTCATTCAGAAGGTTTAAATGCACGTGTTGGGACAGTTCATTTTCAGTTTTACAATATCACACGTTCATAATTAATAGAAAACCCAGACTGCTGCCTTAAAAGTGTCACAAACTGGGCAGTTTACCTTAGTAGTAATAGATATTGGCGAGAGAATTTCACACTTTCATGGGCTATTTTTCTTTTTCTTCGGGTTTCGTCGGGATTTTTTTAACGATCTTTCGGGTAAAGGGGGGGGGGGGGATTTTTTAACCTATAAACTGGGCTAAAATTGGTACACTGGATACAATGCGAATAAAGTTTTCAACACATTAAAAAAAAAAATTGTTTGTAAGTTACAAACTCGAAGTGAACGTGACAAAATGGGACACCACAGATTTTTTTTGTTTTTAAAAAGGTCACTAAATCATTCGACGAAACTGGAGCAAAATGTGTTGACTGGATAAAGCACATGAAAAAAGTATTATAACACGTTCCCATTTTACCCCATTTTGTCCCCTTGAATACAAACAAAATATATTTTGTTTGCATTCTACGTTCCGATTTTGGCCTACGTAGCCGTTTGACTCACTGCGCGCGTTATGATTACTTTTTTCTGAAATTGTTCTGAATATTGTTCAGTCGATGCATTTTACTCTTGATGCGTCAAATGTTTTAGTGAGCTTTTTTAAAAAATGTTTTGTGGTCTCCCATTTTGACCCGCTCACATCGAGTTTTTTTATTTATTTTTACCTGTTGAAAATGTACAGTAGAACCTCCGTTAACCGAAAAGCGGATTAACGGTGCGTCTTACGAGATTTTTTCTTTTATTTTTTTTTTTTTCATGCGCGGAGCGCGTGAGACGAAACAGGTCATAGACGAAAGTCGAACGAAATGCAAGAAGCAAACCAAAGTCACTGAGGGCTTCCAAAAAAGCCTGGCTTGCGTACTATTAATGAAAAAAAAAATCCGAAACTTTACATTCTAGTTCACACTATTTAACAATTAAGTGCAAGTTGTATCAAATGTCATTGTAACTAGTAAAAATAAAGTTGCATCTCATTAGCCATTATTGACTTATATACTTTCGCGGTCTAGTTCGGATTAACCGGGATTTCGATTATCCGGGGACTCTTCGGTCCCGAGCATCCTGGTTAACCCTTTGAGTCATATATTTTGACACTATAAAAACGAAACCTCGGTATTTCATGTCAAAAAATTTGTTTAAAAAATTGAAAAATGATCGAAAGAAGGTGGGACAACGTATGTCCCATCGGGACGCAAAGGGTTAATCGGGGTTCTACTGTAATACGCGTTGTGTCCAGCTTACCCATTTTAACCCAATTCCGAAGTTTCATAAAACGTCAACGTAATACAAATTCCGAAGCGGCACGCACGCACCGGTGCAAAATAAAAAGCATGATATTTAATATGCACAGATCATGCGCGGTGAAGCAGAGATAATAATTTCTTGCATCTCGCCCGAGTCAATTGCAGAAGGAATGATACGAATAATAGCGTGCGTGCGTGCGTGAGAGCCGCCCGCATGCCTGCAGGCCACCGATCGTCTTCCCCCCCTTCCCTCCCCCCACCCTCCCACCATCCCGTCGAAAGACACGTGCAGTATCATCATCATCATCGTCCCCATAATCATCATCATCCTCGACGACCCTTCGCGCCGTCTTGAATTCGACTTCTTCGACTCTCAACTGCGTCTGTCTTCGTCTCTCCCTTCCTCTCTCTCGCTTTCTCTCTCCGTTTCTCTCTCTCTCTCTCTCTCTCCATCGCACCATCCGTGAGTCCTTGGACACGCAGGAACGACGACCAAGGGGTAAAAAGGTCCGAGCGAAAGAGACGAACGCCTCGACTCGACGACGAGAGAAGATGAATATGGAAGGAAAGAAACGAGGCTCTCACTGTGCGAGTCCCGATGGGTAGAAAAAGCGCAAAAACGCTTGCGAAACAACGCGGAGAGAGAGAGTATCCTGTATCCTACTAATGTCGGTACTTTATCGCGTGAGCCGACTGCCGATTCCGATGAAAATATCTCGTGAAGAAAAAAAGCGAAGCAAAACAAACAAAAAAAAAAAAAATGGAAAATGTGTATCCTCGAGTCTTCGAATTCGAGGAACTCGGATGAGAAGCTCCGAGTCCCCGGCAATCTAATTCCACGGCGGAGATTTAATAATGAGGATTATGTAAGGAGCGCAGGAGCAAAGTTGATTCGCGGTTGAGGTGGTTGAGGATTGTGTCTTCTTACCTCGGGACGGGTTCGAATGGGTTAGGAGCGAACTTTATACGCCGGATGATAAGTGATCCGGTGGATCTGCAAAGATTGCAGGATCGCTGGAATCAGCTATAATCTGCAGCTGCAACGCCGCGGCGCGAGAGAAAAAAAGGCGGGAGGTTTGTTCGACGTGGTACGGTCCGAGCGCAAGTGATGAATAAGAAAGAAAAGAAACGACGCTCTTACTGTGCGAGTTCTCAATCTGTAGAGAAATCGCAGTAGTAACTTACGATACTAGTGCGATAAAACTTTTTCTGACGAGTGTGAATTTGCAGCGCGAGCCGAAGGCGAGTTTTGCAATGACCCCGAGTTCAGAAAAACTTTTTCCGCGTGCGAATCGTACCAAATTTTACTTCATAAGGTGTGGAAATGGGGTACGCTTCGCGTGCGTAAAACAGTAATCTTCATACAGAGTGACGTAAAAAAGTTTGCGAAACAACGCGGAGAAAAGTGTATCCTGTATCCTACGAATGTCGGATCTTTATCGCGTGAGCTGACTGCCGATTCGGATGAAAACATCTTGTGCGGAAAAAAGAGGAGAAGATATATATATATATATATATATATATATATATATATATATATATATATATATATATATTGTAACGGGACGCCCTACCCCCCCGGTAGGTCTTTCCGCTTTCCGCGAGATGGCGAGTCGGCGGAGCTCTCGCACAAGCGAAGTGTTCCCTGAGTCGCTATAAAGGCTCTACCTATCCCTCCCTCTAGGTCCTTTTCCATCCTCACGAATCGACCACAACCTCTTCGAGGTAACTCCAAATGGAGCGTCGTCGTATTATTTTCTAGACTGCGTAAGCACGTATGTCTCGGCATACGTGTCTCTGAGCATAGTAGGCTCACAGTCAGAGGATAGTATTCGGCCTTGGATGTCAGATTGACTTTTAGTCTCCGAATTGCAAGACAGAAGAAATCCGTTGAGTTTCCTAGTTCCTCCGCCATGTGCGCAAGCGTGTAACTAACGCTATCATCTCATTGCGAGTCGATCCTCCTTATGGAGAGTGCGTTATAGAGGGGTCAGCAATCCAACTGCCTCCTCGAATCGGGCTCATGTGGCGCGAAATCCCGTCCTCCACACCTTATCCTGCCGGTCCAGTACCGAACTCTTACCTTCCATTTGGAAGAAGACGATCTAAAAAATCGTGAGTTCGATATTCCGGTCCTCTGAAATATCGAAACGTTTCAATATATAGAAAATATTTTTCCTAACATATGCACGTAAAAGCCCGCTTTCCGTTCCTGTGAAGTGTGCGCAGAAAGGCACTTTTTTGCATCGCGTGCGGGAAAAATACTGCGCATGCGTACAAATGCAATATGGTTTTTTTTCCCGCACTAGAGCGGAAAAGTGCCTTTCTACGCACACTTCACGGGAACGGAAAGCGTGGTTTTCGCGAATTTGTTAAGAAAAATTATGTGAATGGCATGGGCGTAGAAAAGGGAGTTCTGACTCGTGTGAATGCCGCACTCGCCTCGTGCGGCATTTTCACACCCGTCAAGAACTCTCTTTCTAGGCCCTTGCCATACAAATGACTATATCCTCGAGTCTTCGGTTTCGAGGAACGCACGGATGTGAAACTCCAAGTCCCCGGCAATCTAATTCCACAGCGGAACTTAATAATGAGAATTATGTAAGAAGCGCTGAAGCAAAGTTTTCGAGGATTGTCTCGCACTTCGGGAGGATTCTCCTTTCGCAACAGGACGTACTAGACTGCGAATAGATTAGGCGCGAACTTTGCATGGCAGGATCTACAGAGATTCCAGGATCTGCAGAGATTCCAGGATCTGCAGAGATTCCAGGATCTGCAGAGATTCCACAAACTGCAGAGATTCCACAAACTGCAGAGATTCCACAAACTGCAGAGATTCCACAAACTGCAGAGATTCCACAAACTGCAGAGATTCCACAAACTGCAGAGATTCCACAAACTGCAGAGATTCCACAAACTGCAGAGATTCCACAAACTGCAGAGATTCCACAAACTGCAGAGATTCCACAAACTGCAGAGATTCCACAAACTGCAGAGATTCCACAAACTGCAGAGATTCCACAAACTGCAGAGATTCCACAAACTGCAGAGATTCCACAAACTGCAGAGATTCCACAAACTGCAGAGATTCCACAAACTGCAGAGATTCCACAAACTGCAGAGATTCCACAAACTGCAGAGATTCCACAAACTGCAGAGATTCCACAAACTGCAGAGATTCCACAAACTGCAGAGATTCCACAAACTGCAGAGATTCCACAAACTGCAGAGATTCCACAAACTGCAGAGATTCCACAAACTGCAGAGATTCCACAAACTGCAGAGATTCCACAAACTGCAGAGATTCCACAAACTGCAGAGATTCCACAAACTGCAGAGATTCCACAAACTGCAGAGATTCCACAAACTGCAGAGATTCCACAAACTGCAGAGATTCCACAAACTGCAGAGATTCCACAAACTGCAGAGATTCCACAAACTGCAGAGATTCCACAAACTGCAGAGATTCCACAAACTGCAGAGATTCCACAAACTGCAGAGATTCCAGAAACTGCAGAGATTCCAGAATCTGCAGAGATTCCAGAATCTGCAGAGATTCCAGAATCTGCAGAGATTCCAGAATCTGCAGAGATTCCAGAATCTGCAGAGATTCCAGAATCTGCAGAGATTCCACGATCTGCAGAGATTCCAGGATCCGCGAAGATGCCAGGATCGGTTCAGTCGCCGACCCAGGGGTAAAAAGGCCCGAGCGAAAGAGACGACTGCCTCGACTCGACGACGATAGAAGATGCATATAGAAGGAAGATTCTTTATCGCGTGAGCCGACTGCCAATTCCGATGAAAATATCTTGTGGCGGGGAAAAAGGAAGACAAAATGAAAAAAAAATACATAGAAAATGTGTATCCTCGAGTTTTCCGATTCGAGGAACTCTCGGACGAGAAACCCCGAGTCCCCGGCAATCTGATTCCACGGCGGAAGTTAATAATGAGGATTATGTAAGGAACGACGGAGCAAATTTGATTCGCGGCTGAGGCTGTCGAAGATTGTCTCGCACCTCGGGAGGTTTCTCGTTTCTCGTTTCGCAACGGGATGTACGAGGCAGCGAATGGATTAGGAGCGAACTGTGCACGACCAGGTGATAAGGGATCCGGTGGATCTGCAAAGATGGCAGGTATCGCTGGAGTCAGCTATAATCGCTGCGACGCTGCAGCACGAGAGAACACAAGACGGGAGGTTCAGTCGTCGAGGTACGGTCCCGTTCGTCATACCGGGTCGCGTTACATCACGCTACGACTCGAGCTACGAGCGCGGGCCGTGAGTCACGACGAACGACGATTCTTGACGCGCGATCGCGGCAATAATGAATTTTATTTCTTTTTTTTTCTTATCTCTCTCCCACTCGCTGCTGAACGTTTAACGCGCGCAACGATGACTCGTCCCGCGATTCACTTTGTCATCATGAAGGTAAATTACGCTCGACCGTGAGAAATTCGTCGCGGGTTCCTTACACGGAAAGTTGATATTCATTTGTAAACGCGTCGCGGGGCTTCCGATTTATGAATTCATCGTCTGGGGGGGGGGGGGGGAGGGTCAAAGTGGACGAGCTAGAATTAATTTAAACTTCGAAGCTTGGAAACAAGACGGAAGGGCATCCGGACGGGAGAGCAGTTTTTATTTTGACGCTGCACCATATTATGAAGTAAACATTTTTATTAATTAATTTTACGACGATAAAAAATAATTATATAACCATATATAGGGGCGCCACGAGCGTTGGAAAGGAGCAGTCGTGCCCGTGGCGAGCTCCCAGGTTTTTGGAAAGTATTCGTAAAATTGGTCGAGAAGCCTTCGGAAAAGTTCCTTAAAAAGTAAGGAATAGACATTGGACTAAGTGGAAATGTTGGTGACGGAAAGGGTTGACTGAGAAAGGAATGTTTTGAACATCTCGTGCTGGCGAGCCCCGGAGAGGTTAATCCAGGGAAAAAGATGGTGGGTCAGCATGGAAAGTGGAAGAAACTGGCGACAGGAGTGCAAGATTGCAGTGATGCAAAGGAAGTTGGCGGAAGAGGACGGTAGATAGCGTGGAAGATGACTGACAATGAACGGAATACGGGAGCGGAATGAAGGAACGTTAAAAGTTAATGACCAGTGACGGAAGGCAACTTTACATTATACCGAGCTTTGGGTTAAAATAAGCCGCTGTACGAGCGCGGCAACCACGACGAACGGTGTTTTGTGAAGAAAGGGATATCAGAGACAATTATGTATATGGATTATAGTTGGAATGTGATGGAATATTGTGTTTGAAATACCTGGAAATGGTTGTATGTTCTTTACATGTCTATTATTTTCTGGGATTTTTGGAATGGATTTATTATAAGGGCGGGAGTATGTAAAAATCCGACAGGGTATACATGGAAATAAAACTGCTACTATATATATGATAATACTGGATAAATAATAATAATAATAACACTTAATTAATTAATAAAAAATGACAACGACTTGACGGAGTGCCCGATTTCTAAATCTATTACTAAAGCGTAAAAATTGAGAAAGATAGATTCAAAAAATGCAAGCTTAGAATTACAACGCCATTCCAATGAGTGTCCCAATCTCTAAGGTATAAAATAAAAATAGGTTTCATTAACTAGTGCATAAAAATCATATTTATACATACATATATAAATATTTATCATAAAAAAATGAAGATGTGTGGACTTGGTGGAGAAATAGAATAAAATTTCTAATACCGGCTTCACAGATGTACGAGAGTTCCGTCTACGTACAGCGAAGGATCGTGAGAAAGCCTCATGAAGAAATGAAAAGCGTATCGAGGTGAGCACTCGAGTTGATTAGAGTACGCAATGTCATGAATAAAATAAATATTTATACGAATTCTACGACAATAACAAAAATAATAAAAACATACACAAAAATAACAAATACTAAATAACCGAAATAATTAAAAGTAAATAAAACTGATAACGAGTTGTTGGAGTAAAAAATGAGAAAAGTACATAAGAATTTTCAAGCTTGGAATTAAAACGCTATTCAAATGGTGGCTCAATCTCGAAGACACAAAATAGATAAAATAGACAAAATACACAGAAAAAAATAATTTCGTGAAATCGAAATACGAAGTTTCATCAAAATAATTTTATATCACTCGGTGGGAAAACGGCAGTTTTGCGCACGCTTCGCGTGCGAAAATCGCAATTTTCACCCCTTGTGAAATAAAATTTTGTTCGATACTCGTGCGAAAAACGTTTACTGAACTCGTGTGATTGCAACACTCGCCTCCGACTCGTGCTGCAAACTCACACTCGTCAGAAAAAGTTTTTTCGCACTCGTATCAAAATGTACTATTGTTAAATAAGTGACAAACTCGTTTGTTCAGGTTTGAATGTACAAACCTGTCCTTTTATTTCCCGAGTCACGGCCAGTTTTAGTTTATACGTTTTTTTTAACTAGAGCCGGTTGGTGCGATAAGAAAAGTAACAAATAAAGAATTGTGGACGTTTGTGGACAATAAGTTGTAAAAAGTACAAACTTTCTTTACGGTGTAGACACAAAATAGATTTTCTTAACTTTTTCATTATATATAAGGGTGACAGTTAGTTGAGGTCAAAACGAATTTTGCTCGTGCCGCCCCCCAAATCGACTCTAAATAAATAAAAAGTAACCCTGTAATTCTTTCAGATAAAAAAAATACTTACCCCTTGACCACGGGGGTTAAAGTTTTCCATTTTAAATACACAGGGTTTCCCGATCTTTGCAGTTAGTATTTTATTGTTAGGCTAAATATGGATGCAAAAATTTGAAATTCTCACACATTGGTCCTTCAGTATGCTGCTGTTTGGAAAAAAATTGTCAACCCCCTATCGTTAAAATTGGCATGGCTTATCATATCTGTTTCATTACTATCAGAGCGAGGTCATATTACCTTCAACCTCTCATATTACCTTCAACGATTTCCTTATTTTCTTGGAATTTTATGCATCCCACAGCTTGCTTATTATTATTATTATATTATATTTTATACCCTTATAGTAGAGAGCGGGGCAAAATGGGACGGTGGGTCGAAACGTGGCAAAAGAACAGAAATATCGATAGGGCAAAAAATCGGGATGTATCGCTGGGGCAAAACGGGTAAAAAAAACTCGGAATGTATCGATGGGGCAAAACGGGGCAAAAAAAATCGGGATGTATCGATGGGGCAAAACGGTTAAAAAAAATCAGGATGCATCGGTGGGGCAAAACGGCGCAAAAAATCGGGATGTATGGATGGGGCAAAATGGGACAAAAAATCGAGATACAGTAAAAAAAATAAAATAAAATAAAGATTTCTAATACCGTGAGTTGCACAGATATACGAGTATTCCAACTACGCAGAGAGAAGCATTGTGAGACAGCCTCATGAAGAAATGAAAAGCGCATCGAGGTGAGGACTCGAGTTGACTCAAGTACGCGCGTGGGTCCATCAAAAGGAACGTGAGCGGAAAAGCCGAGTTGAATTTGTACGACGGGTCAGTACGTTGTATAGTCATAGTAACTTGTGTAGCGAATAGTAGCGCAGCCACGGGGGAGTAAGAATGGCAACCATTGTCCCCGGTCTCGGTCGCCCCTTCCTGGCATTATATCTTTTTATACCGGAACAAGCAGCGACGCGAGAGACGGCAAAAAGGCAGAAAAGATATTTACTGCACGACGAAGCGGCGTTATAGAAATTGCTGGAAGTAGCTCTACGAAATACCCGAAGACCTTTTTCCACCTATTTTCCAGGTGTCGAAGCTCGAGAGCGGGACAATAAAAGAGAAGGCACGAAGATAATTCCAGCTGTCCGGGCTCGTTGTAAATACAAGTGGACTTAACGACGCCACGTGCTAAATAACGGAGTCTCGAGTCTCTGACCTGCACCTCGTCGCGCTCTCGGCTCGCAGAGTTCACCAGCACGGAACCAAAACAAATGTATGCTAAAAATTTTATTTAAAAAAAACATATGTAAAAGTATCAAATTTTTCGCGAGAACATGTACACTCTGTGTATAAGTTTTAGATTAATACGTGTGTGTGAAAAATTTATTACAGACATATTGAAAATATTACATTTTTTCGCGACATAAATTATATATAAATTACATATTAATCGTATGTCCAAAACTTGTACCGTTTGTATTTTAAGCGTATTTTGTATTAACCCCACAACTCATAACTGGGGTCCAAACTGGGCACCCCGCGCCATCGCGAAAAAATTAGCTTTTTGCTGATTTTTTCTGGTTTACCGTTTTCGAATGGGTTTTTCATTAACTAAATGTAAATAAAATCAGATTTCTCGTACACCATTCTCTTTCTTATGAAAAAACTAAGAAAACCATGTACAAGAAAGTCTGTTTATCAGCATAGGACCGGTTTTATGATCAAGAAAAGCGTGGGGTGCGTTCGGACCCCAGTCATGCGTTTGAAGGTAAAAAAGAAATTAACTCATGAGTTGTAGGGTTAAGCCCTAATAGTCCATAATGACACCATAAAAAAGTAATTTTTCAAGAAAAATATTAATCATACGTGCGAAAATATCTCGAAATTTATTAGCTCTGTACGATTTTTGGGAAAAGATATACATTTCGCGAAATTGTGAGGCCCGGTCTCGAAACACCGGACTTTGCATTCAACAAATCTACCGTTTATTGAATGTAATAACACGAATAGAAATAATATCAAACGCGAATGCTAATTACCGAAAGTAAATAAACCGATACTGAGCCTCGTTGTCGTAGTCGAATCGATTACGCAAACAAATCAATTTGCATTGTTTCCATAATATTAATTTTCCTCGATATAACTGATTCGACAAATGCTATACGATCGCTCGCGATCGAGTAAATGCCTCTGTCACGCGATAGAGTTACCGCGGTCGGTTCTTTGTGTACATTTAATCTCTTTCCGTTCAATGGCTTTCGTAGGTTACACCCAGAAAAATAATTTATTTGACGGCCACCGTTTATTTGGTTTAAGTAAAATATTCATTTGATTTAAATATTTATTTGATTAAAATATTTATTCGAATTAAATATTTATTTGATTTAAATATTTATTTGATTTAAATATTTATTTGATTTAAATATTTATTTGATTTAAATATTTATTTGATTTAAATATTTATTCGATTTAAGTAATTATTTACTTAATTTAAATAAATATTTGACTTAATCCGAATAAACGGTGGCCGTCAAATAACTTTTTTTCTGGGTGCAATAACTGAAATTGCTAATGGCTGGTCGAGTGCCAATAAATGTGTCGCCCGGCTCTGTGTCTCTCCAAAGGTCGATTGTTTTTTTTTTAAGGGTGAGCCATGCGCATGCGCAAACGCGATAAATTTTTCGCGATACTCGCGCGCGCACGCGCATCACATGCGCCGTATATGGATAAGCTGCCAAATGCAGCCGCCAGAGACAGCCAGAAAACAAGACTACTGTACACAGCTACTGCAAATTGCTCGTGCCCGCGTGTCTCTCCTGGAAGTTGCCGGTGTGTGCGTCGCCGATTCACCCAGGCGTAAAAGTTGGCTGGAACTGGAAAATGACTTTCCGCGAAACGATTACCAACGAGCGACGTACAAACTTTTTTTTTTTTTGCTCTCGTGTCCTGTCCCTGTTGTATATTTCGGTGCACAACGAGCGGTGTCGCATCAGTTAGCCTGTCCCGAAGGGGTGAAGCCTTCTGCTTACTCCATGTGCGATATTTCTTTAGGTTTTTTTTTTTTTCTTTTTTTTCTGTCTTCGTGAATCCAACACGCCAGTATCATTATCCGAATAACGAGCTGCTCGCGGAACACGTATGCAGCAACGCACGTACGAGTATTTCTGCGTACGTGCAAACTGCAACGAAATGCACGGGGAAAAAAAAAGAAACTTCATTGTACCGAACGCACAGCATGGATCGAGGGAATTAACGAGGGGAAAACCCCGGGAGAGGAATGCGAGAAAAAATAATAATAAACTTTCCGGAATTGTAATCTTGGTGGAATACTACTGGATTAATGCGACTCCGTCTATTACTGGACAGACTTTGTATCGTATGCGATACAAAGTATATAAAATCAGCATCCACCTAACACTTATGATCGTAACTAGGCGCGTTGGAAAGCTTGAGTCCGATATATATCATAAAAGTGTCGTTGGAATTCCGATTCGATGCTTCGTTTTCGAGAAAATGGAGGAGCACAAAACCACTTCCGGCCTTTTGGAGTATATACACTTGGTAGCGTCTCGTCAACTCGCTTAAAAATCTTTTTTTTAAGTACTTGGCGTCGAGACGCTACCGCGTCTCTTGATCGATGAAAATGAATATATAAATAATAAATGACAATGTAGTATAAATGGATAAAATTTAATATATAATTCGTTTTTCTCGATATTATTATGAAAACATTTTCACGCCATATTTTATTTTTCAAATTACTGTAATATCTGTGCAGAGCAAGGAAGACGGATTAACGAGGGACGGAACGTATTTATTCGGTTTCGTGTTTTAATCGAGAGAATTTTCTTCTCGTCTCCTATCGGTCACACGTCCGTTCTCTTTCTCGTACCGGTCCAGACTTTTGTTTCTGTTTTACGATCGTTGTCGCGTCCGTTTTCCCGTTCCACTGTTGCCTCTCGCTCCCAACATCGATGCATAGACTCGCATATTCGTTACATTACTTAAATGCCGAATAGAGTAATTAGGCACAGTCTTATGTATTGCAGCATTTTTTGCGCTCGGTTCGCAACATTTTTTTGTTTGCTTCCTTATTGACGAAAATTCGATTTCATAAAAAAAAGCGAGATTTTTTGTTTTCATTTCATAAACAAGTATCGGATTTGAAGTTCCAATCTACGGATTGTCACTGCAAAGTTACGTTCAATAAGTGTATGTACGCACTATACATATATCGCGCTCGGTTTATCGCTGAATATCCTAACTCTCTCGGCGGTGACTTCAGGGAGAGTAAATTCGCAACGCTCGGGCGAGCGGAAAGCGGATATTCGATTTCACCTGCGGTCATATTTCGCGGCGTTACTATTGCTCTTTTTTTAACCCCTTCGGTGCATACCAACGCCCGGGGCTGCGTGGATTTTACAGCCCCGGAAGCCGATTGCAATTATCAGAGGTCGCAAAAACGTCGAGAAAAAAAAATAAATAAAAATCTCCACACGATAAATTATCTACAGTTGACGACGAGCAGAAATAAAAAAAATAAAAAAAATTCGCCGATGGTACGAGATTGAAGAAAAATAATTTCCCGAGTGGCCTACCGGTGATTCGTAGACTCGGACAAAAATCGGTGAAGCGCGCGGTGCTCGATGCCTTTGATTACCGCAACTCCCACGACTCAGTGGTTCTTCGATTCCCAGAAACACTTGAAAACGTTCCGATAAATCGATGCGCGCGGTAAACAAACAATCTTTGAGAAAGAGAAAATTATATGACAAATGCAGTTAAATATTATTAAAAAAAAAGCTGATTGGGCTATCTCACTCGGCGATTCGCAAAAGATGACTTCAAAACCACAGAACAGCTCTGCATTCAACGAACACCACGTAGTATTGCCAGACACAAATTCCCCACGCACAGCATATACGATATCATCGAAACAATGTACAACGAAACGCAATCGGCAAAACCGTCGCTCAACTGCAATAACCAATATTTCTCCACACAACCACCGTATCTCATACTGAACCAAAGAGAAACCCGACCTGAAAAATTCCGGTCGATGGCTCATTGGCATTTGTGTTATTTTGTTGCATTGCACGATCTCCAATATGTATGTAAAAGCTGTTATTTATCATCGATATTTATAACTAAATGTCAATAAACACACGTACTACCACGTGTATATTTTTACTACTACTAATATTTTTGTTTAATATTAAAATTTATTAAATTGAAAAAAATTTAATAAAAATAATAATTATGTATCGCAGTTTACTCATAAAAATTCACCATCCCTGAATTATCATCCCCAAAATCTCCAAGGCAATATCGTCTGAAGAACGCCAAGTATAAAAAAAAAAATCATTTCTCTTTAAAAGGTAAGGGGAATCCACTGCCGATTTGTAGTCCCAAAATATGCACGTACAAACATGCCCCGAAGCCTGTCGAGTCCGGTTAAAGTAGACGTCACGGGACCGCGATCGTTTGTAAAGAAAAAAAAGACGTCCGGAGCGCGCGGGGGGGGGGGGGGGGGATATAGATATAGGTATAGGCAGTCAGGTAGTCGGATGGCCGCCGGAATAGATGTCGACGAGAGTGAGAGGGATAGTGGTTGTTAAAAAAAAGCGTGTCTCGACTGGTACGAAAACATCGATGGACGAGAGCGATATCCCTCGTCACGTTTCTCTACGGTTGCTTTTACAAGGGAAGCGGGAGCCACCGGAGAGCACAAGTCGAGAGCGCGGTCCGTCTTCGCTGAGCCACACGCACACGTACACTCTGTGCAGTTCCCTTTCTTCATCTTCCATCCGTACGGCTGTCTATTATAGTATGCCTACCAGCTACAATAGCGTGCGTGTCTGTATAGAGACGTAACAGGTGTTGGGAGGTCCTGCGGGCAAAGCCGTTGCTGCTCCCACGTTTCGGGCCGTAGAAACGAAAGGGAAACGAGAGTGCCTCAGAGACCCCCGGAGTCCTACACGAGTAGCTCCGAAGAAGCCCGGAGCATATATAGACTGGAGTTCGTGTCACTCTCGCACTACACCGATATTTGTGACACGCGATCAACAGTCGAACCTCTGTTAACTTGTACTTCCGTAACTCATGAACCCCTGCTAAAATGTAGAACGGATTGGTAGAAACTTGGGGTGAAGTGGAAGTCACGTGACGGAGCCAGAAGTCTGAGAGACAGCGTCATTGGTCTCACGGTGGAGCGAGAGAGAGCGACAGAGATCGTGTTTCACTTCACCTTAAGGTAGCTATGTCGCTTCGGGCTCATTTCGCAGAAGTTCGAGAAAAATAAGAGAAAATTGCAAATACTTCTCGATGGTATAAAAATCTGAAAAAATTCATGCATACTAAAGGTACTGAAAGTATTAATATTGTATAATAATAATTCCAAAATGTTAATAACAAATTAATAGAAAAATTAATTGTTTAAAAAATTACCCGATAGCAAAACTTTTTTTTTATGAAAATGATTCGTTCATTTTTCTGAATACGAATGAATTTTTTCAGATTTTTCAATTAGGTTTGATTTTTTCACACATTTTTTCCAATTTTTTTTTTTCCAAAAAAAAGTTTCATTGCCGGGTACTTGTGAAACATGCATAATTATTATTATGCAAAAACTAATCTTTTCAGTACCTTTAGTATGCATGCATTTTTTTAGGTTTTTATACCATCGGGAGGTATTTGCAATTTCCTCTTATTGTTCTCGAACTTCTGCGAAATGAGCCCGAAGCGACATAGCTACCTTAAGGTGAAGTGAAAAACTATCGCTCTCACACTGCTGGCTTCGCTACGTGACTTTCACTTCACCTTAAGGGGAGGCTAAACCCAGTCTCGCTCGCTCTCACACGAACTCTATGGCGCTGTCTCTCTCGCACACGGCCGCTCGCCGCACGGGTTTTGACTCGCCTTGAGGGTGTTTGGACCGGAATCACGGGAGGGGAACGAAAGAGGGGCTTTTCGCTGACCGCGTTAGTCAGTGTGCGAGTGAGAAACGCGGACAAAGCAAGCGGGTGGACAGAGGTTGGGTCTTTCGTTTATTGAATTTATCTTAGAAACAAAACCGTGAATATTTCCGACATTTTTGGACACAATCTGTGGTAGGTTTTTCATGCGAATCCAACAGAAGTCGGCGGAGAAAATCGCTACGTTCTGTTCTTGCCGACCTATTTGCGAAACATTTACACGGTATCTTATGTAGCTTTGTACACGCGTTATTAAAAAAAAAGCTACATTGCCAAAAAGTCTAAAAAAAAATTGCGAACGGTTAAGCGTGGCTTCGTCTACAGAGTAGCAAAGTTTTATAGCGATCGAACAGAAACGCGTTTTGACCCAAAGATCCGTAAGATAAATGTTCCTACTAGTGGCCGTTGAAGAATTGTGTACGACATAACACGAAATATACAACCATGGGTATCTGGTCGCTGACATCCCGTTGAGAAGTTTAGTTCATTAGCTAACAAAACCTCCCAAATGTGACCGATTATTTATTCAAAGGATATGAACAGAAAGGTGGAGAACTGTCGTTATTCCTATTAACGGCACCCTCAATACAGAATTGCATCCATTAGTGGCCTCGATGTACCTATTAGTGGTCACCGATATTTATATATCCACGAATATTTCAGGTAATCGAAATAGATTCCATCGGGAAGAATACATAATTCATTGGCTAATCAAAAACCCCCAATGTGTACAATTATCCATTTTTTAACACAAATATATTAATAAAAGAATGAATATACATCTTCGTTCCTATCAGCAACCGATGTATCTATTAGTAGCTACCTTCCATGCGCCGATTCAGAATTTTACGAATGAAAAAGTAGACCGCGTATTTATTGAGATATGAAATAAATAGCATAAGTTGAATAGTAATCCAAGTAAAGAATTTATGAGGAACATTTTGTGCATTAAAAACTGCAGCTGGAGCGGCGACAAGAATTACTGTTACTCATAACGTACTAAACCTGCCGTAATGGGAGCACTTACATGAATAGGAGCATTTGCTTATAACTTTTTTTATTAAGATGATGTCGTATAAACCTCGGCACACCTGTCCCGCGCCCAGTTGGCAACAAAAACTGTACTGAACGCCGTTTTGAGAGCGCAACCGTCGAGTAAAAAGAAAATTGTCTTTTCTTGCCTCTGCTGATTCCTCGGGGAAAGACAATTTTCTTTTTCCCCGGCGGACTGCGGTCTGAAAACGGCACTCGGTACAGTTTTTGTTACCGGCGGTGGTATTTCACATCACCTCAAGCCGAAATGAAACGGAGATGAGAAAAAGCAAAATATTAGCTGATATAGAATTCAATACCGCGTCCAATGTTCAAAAAAATGCAACTATCTCTCTTGCACTCATAGGTCGCGTGGTCCATATTTGAACTCACCTTACCTCGTGGTCATATGTCAAAGATAACTCTACCATCGGTAATGGGACCGCGCGCACGCGCACTGACCACCACCCCCCCCCCCCCCCCCCCCGGGCTGATTGCATCGTTACTGATCGACGATGCTCGACCGGCTTTGAGTAGGAATGTAAGTAAGACTTTTACGTATGTCAATAATTTCTGATTGCAAGCAAATTCTTACCTGATATCGTTCCAACATGGACGAATGTTTTTAACCCTTCAATGTCGGTATAGGTGAAAAAATACATTACAGTTTTTATTACCGACCGTGGTATTTCACATGGTGTTAAGAGAGATAACTTTTGCGAGCTCGTAACTTATGAGAGGTATGACTGTATATATACACGCCAGCAGTGCCGGGGCCACTATGCGGCTCAAAGGCAAAGGGGACCTCCCGAAGGTGTCGGTGTGACGTTGTATAGTTCAGTTCGGTCTCGAGAGTTTCGCCGTCTTCCCGCAATAGACTCAGGAAATGTACAGCTGCGTATTGGAGGGCGAGGAATCCGAGTCCCATTGGAATTCGGAATTTGAATATTAAGTTTGCAGTGGATTGGTACGAGGAATTCTGAACCGTAGAGAAATCATCGAGCTCCGCTGATACTAACACTACCACGGATAGCTTATTGACGATGTGTACCAGTGTAAATACGAGGGGTTTCAATAATGAAGCTCGTGCCTTTCACGCACTCGAACAAAAACATTTGTGCGGCCAGCTCTTTCGTGTCTGCATGGGAGCACAATAGAGCGAACGAAGCCAGGATGTTTGTGTTGTCCATTGTGTGAAATTTTGTCGTGTATCGGGCTGTATAGGTGTTAGTCGAGTCGGTCGGGGAATGAAAGACCTACCCCAATCAGCGGCACCGTCGAATTACAAAACGGGTGCAAAAACATTACTCCGGTTCAGCAGATTTTATTGCCGACTAGGGGCATTGTTTTCATTTTGCTTTCACACGAATATGTACCCGTTGAATGGAAGCAATTAATATCGAAGCTTGACGAGATTGAATTTCGTACACCTCAGTGAAATATGGACGACTTCTGATGAACTACGCATCCGCGGGAATTCAAAGGATGTTTTTGATAATTAAACTGGCTTCATGGCTGGTTGACCCCTTTCGCAAGGGCAAAATTCATTAACGCATTCAATTGTATTAACTCTTTAAACAATACGCGGGTCACATATCTCGCATTTTTTATATATCGCTATGTCGAGATATCGAACGCAAAAATTACTTTGAAAAGGTTTATAACAAGGTCTACTATATAGGGATACTTGTATTTTGTATTTTGTATTTTGTATTTTGTATTTTGTATTTTGTATTTTGTATTTTGTATTTTGTATTTTGTATTTTGTATTTTGTATTTTGTATTTTGTATTTTGTATTTTGTATTTTGTATTTTGTATTTTGTATTTTGTATTTTGTATTTTGTATTTTGTATTTTGTATTTTGTATTTTGTATTTTGTATTTTGTATTTTGTATTTTGTATTCTGTATTCTGTATTCTGTATTCTGTATTTTGTATTTTGTATTTTGTATTTTGTATTTTGTATTTTGTATTTTGTATTTTGTATTTTGTATTTTGTATTTTGTATTTGATTCCTTAAAAAAACCTTTTCGTTTTCATTCGCACGGGACCTTTTCCTTATTTTTACACTTCAATCTCGAGTGAAATATGAAGCATCCTCGATAGCTGTCGAGAAAGCCCTCGAAGTGTTTCGCTCCCGGTTCCTTTGAGAAAGGGTTCGATCTCGAAAGATTCTCACCACAAAGAAGGCAAAGCGAGCGACATCCTACGGAAGAGCGTACGTCTACGAGGAGCGCCGCGAACAACGACAGTCAAACGAATGGAAGGTGAAAAAAAAATAAGACGAGAAGAGAACAGGAGGTAGTCGCGTTGACGGTGGGTTAAACCACCGCGACTGTCGGGGCGCGCCCTTGCGGCTTCGAGAAAGTGACCCCGTCGCGACCTACTCTACCGCGCCTCATCCCTTTTTCCTTTCTCTGTCATCGCCGCTACTATGCTCAAAGGGAGTATTCGATTCTTGGACTTTGAAACTTTTTCCAAGAGTTTTACACGGTCGCGCCTAACGGGGTCCCCTCGGGCCCCACACCCCGGCTCGCAGGGGGCGGCGCGTCAAAGTCTATACACCTCGACCGATACGAACCAGATTTGCCATTCTTATTTTCAATGGATTGATCGGTGTTGCCTTACGTATATACGAAATCAATAAAGCACTAATATATGTATAATGTATATGTAAAATGTAATATATAATTAATATATATAATTAATATATAAAATGTAATATATACTTAATATATAAAATGTAATATAATGTCCAATGTATATTATTATTATTATTATTATTAATAATCATTGTCGTTTGAATACAATATATTCTCATATTAGATTCTATAAATATGTACCCTTGCAGGTATAGGGTATTTGAGAAACGTAATGGAAGAAAATCCACGTTTAAAATTGTGGGCTCTTCCCTCGGCATTGTAAGCGTCGATCGCGTGACCTCCCGGCGAGCAGTCTATCGGAGGCGTACCGTAGAGCGCGCTCATTGAATTAACGACGACAAATTAAGAGAGAGAGAACAACAACTACACGGGGAGAGAGAAATTAAAACAGGGTGACGGGAGCGGGGGCACGAGCGAACGAGAGTAATTGGAGGTAAAATAGGATGATCGCAATTACTTTCGAAATGCCGACGGTGTTTTCCATCGATGGCGATGAGATTTCCTAGTAAAACGGCCGATCGACATTTTACTCTATATGACCGTGGCTATTTAATTCTCGGACTATTCCCAACCCCGCCCCACTATCCGGCCGTCTTTGAGACTCTCGCTCGTGTAGCGGATCTTTCGCGGTTGCCACGCTCGTTGCGTCACACAACTTCTTCTGTACGGCCGAGGGACAGGACGAGGGGAAACACGAGGAAGTTGTCCGGCCCGCGAGTAGCAACAGCAGCAGCACGGTACATCGTGTCGACCGGTGACTCAGAACCCGTTCGTGGAAAAAGGAAGGCAGTGAGAGAAAAAGAGATGGGAAAAAAAAAGATAATAATAATAAAATGGAAAATCGCGCATGGGTCAGGACCCGCTCGCTCGTTACCCGTGTGTACGTCACTCAAGGTCCATGGAATTTCTTTTACCGGTCGGAAAGAACTACGCCCATGTGTGTCGTATCAAATTCGTCGGAATTTTACGATACGCGCAATAGTCGATGCAGAGTTCCGGGGGAGGGTGCGAGACTGAAGTCTCAGAGGCGGAAGCGCGAGGGAGGATTCGCCGATACGCCTGATTCGATGAGAACTTCCCGCATTTGTAGCCAGTGTTAGGGGGGAATATCGAAAATCCATACGCGAAACTATCGGCGCAATTACGTCAGTCACACAAGCTCGAGGGAAATATCGTGAAGCCCTCTGCATTACTTGTCTGCTATTAAATGCCTTCTGCATTACTTGTCATCTGCTGATGTCAATTTGCGTCGATAAAAATAGTTAGCTTCGCAAATCAGTCGACGATGAACCCGATAACTTGACGGAGATGTATGCACGTTTCGCGATAAATACTTCTGGCGAAATTGAGTCATCGATCCAACGTCACCGCACACGAAACGGGACAATTGGCTATTACGGTTTTTGGCATACAAAGTTCTTTGTGAAAATTAGAGGGGTAGAAAAAATTGCTTGATTGCATTTTTTCGAGTATTTTTTTTATTCTACACAATATTGCAGAATTGCAGTTTTTTTTTCAAACCAATCTTCTTCGAGTAAATTTGTCATATTTTGAATGTTACTGATAGCTATGTAATCAAAAAGTTCAATTAAATGATCGAGAAAAAAACATCGAAATTTGTTATTTTTAAAATTTAATACAAAAATTATTTGGATCGAAGAAACTTGTGGTCCAACCCAAAATAACAACAACAAAAAAAACCTGGTGCGAAAGACTCTACTATTCCGAATCCAAATTTCAACTGAAAAAAAAAACGCATAGGTACGACAATCATACAACACGCAGATAACTCGTAGATGACACAGTACAGTCCGGCCAATAATTCAATCAACGTTTTGTCGATTGCATTACAGTGTTGTAGATAAAAAAAAACAACAGCGATACAAATGGCTCTATCGGCACCGTGCGATCTAATCTATCGTGTCACCGTGCACGATAGTACCGAGAAAAGAATTTCAAGCTTATTTATATAAAACTATGACTCGATAAACTAAAAATAGACTACGAATAAATAAGAGAAACGGTGGACGGGGTGCACTTTAAATATAATAGTTGCATAGAGAGTTTACATGTTTGTTCACCACTCGGTGTTCCGAAAATAAGAACAAAAATGTAAAAAAAAATCAACAATAAAAATTGTCGTTTTTACAACTTAATACAAAAGTTACTGGGATTGAAGAAATTTATGCTCGAACCGAATATAAAAAGCCCGATGTGAAAGGCTCCGCTATTTTCTACTCCACTATTCTATTCTACTATTCCCAATTCATATTTGAACTAAAAAAAAAAAAAATTCCTAGTCTCGAGGTCATCAATTTCTCTCGTAAATAATCGTACAGTTCCGCAGAATAATTCAATCGACGTTTCACTGATTGAATTGCAGTGTTATAGATTTAAAAAACTGCGGTACAAATCGCTCTATCGGCACCGTGCGATCTATTCAATTGTGTCTCCATGCGCGTCAGTACCGATTAAAGAATTTCCAGTTTATTTCCAATAAAACTATGACGCGAGAAACTAAACTTAGACTATAAATAAATAAGCGAAACGGTAGAGGGGGGCATTTAACAGATCATAGTTGCATTTTCAGTTCACATGTTTCTATGTTTACTCATCACTCAATGCCCCGAAAAAAAAACAACAAAAATTGAAGGAAAAAAAAAATCATCTCAAAAATTCAATCCAAAAGTTACTGGGATTGAAGAAGCTTATGTCCCAACCCAAAATAATAATAAAAAGCCCGGTTCAACTAAAAACAACAAGTTATATGTTTCTAAGTTTCAAGGTAATCGATTGTCCTCGTAAGTAACGCTGCGAGGACGCGAATAATTCAATCGGCGATTCATCAATTGAAGTACAGTATTGTAGATAAAAAAAAAAAAAAAAACAGCGTCACAAATTGCTCTATCGGCATCGTGCGATTTAATCTATCGTGTGTCCGTGCACGGTCAGTACCGAGAAAAGAATTTTAAATTTATTTATATAAACCTATGAGTCGAGAAACTAAAGATAGACTGTGAATAAATAAGCGAAACGGTGGAGAAGGGGCGGGGGAAGGGATGCCTTTCCCAGATAATAGTTGCAATGGAGAGTTTGCATGTTTGTGTGTTTACTCACCACTCGATGCTCCGGTAACCGCGCAGGCAGCAGTGTATGGCTTTGAAGGACCCAACGTTGGCGTATTCAGTGGTGACGACCTCCTTCGTGAACCTCAGACCGCCGGACGAGAGATTGTCGTACCTATGCACCGAGCAGTAGTCTTCGAGCTCGTTGGACTTGCAGCACGTAGCCCCGAGCACCAGCAGTGCTATAGTCACGTACGAGAACACTTCCGCACGCTTCATTTTAATTCCCACCTTCCTCGCTCCTTTGATGCAATCCATAGTTTTGTTTCTACTCCACGGAACTTTGGCCTCAAACACTCGACAACATGAGAAAGTAACTATCGTTCAATTGTCAGTCAAAAAAAAAACAGCCGAACGAACAACAAAAACTATCACATTTTTATCGTCGGAAGCAAATGGACGCGCGTCCTCGATAAATCACGCATCATTTATATACAGAAACAATGTAGTATGGCGGTATATCGTGTTTGTTTATATATATGTATATATATTGTATTACCGGAGGATGCTCGAGCAACTTGCGCGCGCGGACACGTTTGTGGCTTACGGTGTAGCTACCGCTAATCGAGGGACCGATCGCGACCGCGAGAGATCTTTCTTTCGACTCGCATACGCACACGCAGCGCCGCGGCACTTATTTCTTCCCACGCTCACGTTTCTTGGTCTTCGAAACGGTCCGGGGCGGCCCTCCGGGCCTCGCTGAAGTTCGGGAAAAAGGTTTTAGCCAGAGACGAGAGAAAAGAAGAAAAAAATAATAATTTTAAAGAAAAAAGAACGCCGCTGCTGCGAAGAGACTGGATCGGACCGAGAGAACGAGCAGGAATGAGATAACCGAGCTAGGCCTAGCTCGTTTTGTAGTTTTTTTTTTTCTCGCGAGTTTTCGTTCACCGGACTTCTTTTCGTAGATTATACGCAGATGTATATATACGCGTGTATGTATGCGTGTATCGTTCAACTCGAGTCTCGTTCGACTCCTATATCACTCGCTGTTTGATATTTGTCGTTGTCAAACAACGAAAGGAACCGCGGAGAGAAAAGAAAGACGAGAGACATAAAGAAGCGGTTGTGTTTGTCTCGTGTTACGTGCGCGCGCACGAGACTCTCTTTCGCTCGCTGAAAGAATAGTCTCTCCGTGTGTTTGCTTGTGTATATAGTAGGAAGTACTCGTCGGACGGTGGAACGAACTGTCTTTATTTATCTGTATACACGGTCCTTCGGCGGCTTCCGGTTGAGAGGCCGCGATCTCGGCAGGAGGACGTATCGATGCGCGAGTGACGAGCGGCTAGGGACGGCTCAGCACAGGGCTAATGACACTATCGATGTTTCCGCTTCATTCAGGTAACGTCCGACTCGAACGGGTCGGATGTATTTCGATAAGTATCCGTCCGACACGCGTCGCTATTTCCTAACCTCACCGAAGCACGCGCCGGTTATTCCAAGTCGGAAAACTGACGCACACGAATTCGTCGTTCGAGCGGTTTAATTTTTTGTTTTCTGCGACTGTTGGTACCTCGAGATTAGTCACTTTTGTTGGCACTGCGTTTAGGTCAACGAGCCGATTCTATACTGCAGACTGTCACGAGAATCTCGAGCACGCGTGGACGAGTTTTTTTTTATTTTAGGAAAGCAACGAGAATACCTCCTCAGGAGTGTACTTGACGCTGCGGTAACCGGCGTCGTACTGAACTGGGAACTCTCCGGCGGAGCCGTCGCGCCGGGCCGGCCGAGCAGCGTCCACCGGCGCGGCACTAGCGCCACCATTAGACAACCCGACTGGATACGAAATGAGCCGCCTGTTGCCGCGAATCTTTCCTCCTCTTCCAACTCATTCTGTATCGCTATGCGCTGTCGTCACCGCAGATATAACCTAGCCCGGGTGCGAGTGTAGAGGTGGAGCGTGAACACCTATCGCGTGCTCGAGCTTTTCACGAGCGTTTTCGCTCGCATGCACCGATGCACCTTCGACCCCCCCCCCCCCCCCCCCTTCTTCCTCCTCTATCTACCACCTCGCCGTCCCACTGTCGCGTTCGAATCAACGATTCACCAACGCTTTCCATTCACACTCTCGCGTGCGCCGCGAAACGCTCACTGAAAGTCGAGTCGACGCCTGACGAGATACGCGCTGGTACAGCCATTGTTCACGCACGTTCCTACAATGCCGATGAAAGTTCATTCCGTAGAATTCGCAATGACACCCGGACGTTCGTCCCATTGAACTCGACTGTGAAAAACATCACTATTATTTATTTTTTAGTACCAAGGCAAGGATGTCGATGCTGGAACGATTGAAAGCATTCTCAGATTCCAGCAGTTATTCATTGAAATAACTGAAACCAATGTCAGCTGATAGTTTCTAGTTTCCGAAATACATCAATTAATTACAAAAATATAGATATATTTTTTAATTACGGAAGAAAATAACGAGTGTCCAAATGTACAAGTTTACGGACGCGGTTTTTCGCTACGTCCCTATTCGCTGTGCGCGCGCACGACCTTCAAGCTGACCGCATGAGTGTGTATTGCGTATGCATGCAAACACCTGTGTGTACAAGTTGGGACTGAGCAGGCCGGTAGGCGGCGCTGATAGAATGCATGTACACGGAGAAATGCGCTCAGCCGGAAGAACGGTCTTATAGACGGGGTCAAAGGTGCTTTCGATTTGCCGTTTTTTCGTTATTACAACGTGATTGCGCATGCGCACCTTCGTTTTTTATACGAATTCGTACCAAAAAACGGCCGCGCGCATGTGGACCATCATTATAACGGCAAATCAAAAGCACCGCTGAGCACTCCTATACCGTCTCCATGTAGTCAGTTGTGCCGAAAATGAAGTCAATATGCCGATCAATTCAGGCCGAATTATGACGAGTAATCTGTCCGCGCATGCCCAATACGTTGAAACTCATAGTGTCGTGTAGTAATGGTGTGCCATGAAATATTATTTACGAATGAGAATGCGTCAATACTCACAGCAAATAAACAAAAATGTGAAAAAGCAGAGTGCTGTTGAAAAGAAACCGGTCCAGTTTTATACCACATAATTAATTGGAATAATATATTCATTTAGAGATCGAATAGTATTGCTTTTTTTTAAGCCTACCTTCAAACTTCGAATTTGGTAATTACTTTTATTTGTTTTTTTATTTTATGTAATAATTAATCGATGAGTTAGTACATTCAGTTGTAATCGTTCAGTGGAGAAACGAGCGCGTTGTTGCACATGCGTGTAGATAAAACAGGCTTGAATTGGCCGCCATGTTGACTTCAATTTTGTGCACGCTTTTGCCCGGCGAGGGTCCAGGCCTGTCTATAAGACCGCGGCCGGAAGCTCTGTGTAAGTCACCCGCATAGCGAATATTCGAACACTGTATGTCCCAATGTTTTGGACAGTCATAGATTTCGAGAATTCTGATGTACGAACTCAACTAGTTCATTTCAACTAAAAGAATTTCTTTGCCATTTATTAACTAAATCAACGGAAAGATTATATTTACGCGAAACAATACTGAAGATAAGCCACGTAGAAAGCTGGCTATACCTAACTTCTTCGAAACGGCTAATTATTGGCTCGCGTATGTAGAAACGCTTTTCCCAATTTCGGGACACTATATCGTCTGACTTTTAACAAAATGCAACAACAGAAAATAATTGAAGCCTTAAACTTTGTATAACTTTTATTTTGTGCATCAAATAATGTTCGTAGATACGATTACAAGTGTTAAAGTGAGTTTCTAATACTTAAATTCGGAATAAATCAAATCTGCATAAGAGTCTGCAACGACCGGGACGTGTCCGCATTGGTAGTTACTTTAGTAACCGTAAATGCGCTTTATTACCCTCAGTAATACATGGTTCGGTGGTATTGCGTGTATACATTTGTGGTTTTTTTCCCTCGGGCTAATGGGCCCTTGACCGAGGTCCTTCAGCCCTATTTATTTAATTTAACTTAATTTGATCAAATCAAATAAATCAATTTGGTGCGGATAGTGCTGCTGTTGCCAAACGGTGGAATAAGAGTTTTTCCCAGATAGAAAAACGTGCCGTGCGTTCGTCACGCCGTGCCGGCACAATGCCGTCAAGTACGTCCGCATGTGACGATATTGTGACGGCACGGCGTTTTGATACCAAAACCTGCTTGCACAGTTCCAGCTCACTGTGGAGCTTCACGTCGAGATGGTTGAGCTCCACGCCAAGCTGGAACTGTGCAAGCAGCTTTTTGTATAAAAATGCCGTGCCGTCACAATATCGTCACATGCGGACGTACATGTCTGCATTGTGCCGGCACGACGTACGTTCCCGTGCTAGCACCGAGTAGATCCCGTGCCGTCACGTGTCTAGTTGGGTTGGTGCATTGTCGTATTCCGCGTATAGCATTTAAAATATTCGTGAATTCCGATAGGTCTGAGAGAGCGGTTTAACCTGCGGTTAAACCGCTCGAAGGTTGATCCTCTCGGATCTTTTAATCCCTTCTAACCACATCCGATTCAACAAATAACGTACAATGGCCGATTTAGTCGGCCCTAGCTGATCGTCTCTGTCGACAAACGAAAAATAATTTTAAAAAAATCTTAATTAAAAAATTCAACAGAAAAAGAATTACGAATTTAATAAACCCAATTGAAATAATTTTACCCTTAAGTCCTCGGCTCTCTCGCTAGTCGTGAGGGTCAAGACAATGATCGAAAAATCCATCTCATATTCCGCTCTGTAAGTTATATACAGAGTTATGTACATATCCTGATTGGAATGCACACGGGAAATCAAATTCCCGACGAGAAAATTAGCTTACAGTAGTTTCGTCGGAGTTGCAAAGCAGTAGCGACGAAGAAACATCAGAGAACGGACGAGGGGTGTGAGGTTCCGCGAGTTTCGCAGTAAAATCTACCTGAGAATATCGAGTTTTCAAACTAATTCGTAATTTTCTGGCAAACGACAGAGAAGCGAGACAGATAGAGTTCCCGTGAGTCGGCTCTTCCTGCGAGTGTGCACGCGCGCGCGCGCGCTCTGCAGCAGGAACGTCGAGTGAAGCATTCGCAGACAGTCCCGGCCCACGTTTTCTGTAATCTCTTTCCCCGAACTCTCAGACTCTCGCGGCAACGTCTGATTCTCTCCCCCTCACTCTCCGCCTATACCTCGTGTGTGTGTGTATATATATATACTGTACAGTGTACCGAGCAACAGTTCGAAACTCTATATCTTTTTCTTCGAGTTGTTCCTTCCGACCTTAATTTGCACCGTCCAACCCCCCACCCCGTCTCCCCCCCTCGCCGGACGAGCACGTTTTCTCCTCCGCTGCGGAGGTGCCTCGCGGCCGCCGCGCGATTCACCATCGCAAAACTTTTCGCTGCACTTCACCACACTTTACCACACTTTCGCTCGGTTTTAACGCGCCGGTATGTGTCGATAACTTGTACGTGTGTCTCGTGTGTGTGTGTACGCTCGCGCGCACGCGCAGAGACGCACCACGAGTGAGACCGCACAGGCACGTTGCCGTCGTGTTCGAGACTCGTGGCTAATCGCCAACAGCCAACTTCAGTACGGTTCGTACGGCTGCCTCCTGACGCGCTCTGACCGCACGCCCAATTTCCTGGAATACTAGTCCGGCGACTCAAGTCAGTTGCAGCCATTGGGTAACACAACCTGCGATTCAATCTAAGACGGTGCGATACGTGAGACACGAGACACGCATCCAGGCTACGGCGCAATATTAGCAGACGAGAGCTCGTCTCCAATCTCGACGACGGACGAGACGGTCATGCGAGAATGAAATTCGAATTCTCGGTGCTGAAAGATATGACGAGTCGTTCCATTGAAAAGTAAAGGGAGCATCGACATCGGCGTCAGTCATCGGAAGCTGAAATAAAAAAAAACATTAATGAAACTGGACGCAATTAATTTTTTTTTTCTTACGGTTTTTGTGAAATTTTATTGCAATTTTAATAGTAGATGACGAGTACGTTGGCTTAAAGTTATTTCGGAGATTTTATGATTAATACAACATTAAATTACAATTATTATTTTCGGATGGATAAGTGATTGATTCGCTTCGAAGATAAATAAAATTTCGGTCTCTCCTTTTGCCAAGACGAATCAAATATCGTGTCTATAAAATTATTTGTATATCGATTATCTCCTGAAACATAATTTATAATCCATCACCGTTCACGCGCTGCTGATTTTATATTTGCCTTACGAAACCTTTCGTGCAAAAATCAGGCTTTATTCGCCCTGGTTTCAAAACTATTTTAATCTGGAACTCATACCGCCTATCGGTATGTCGTCGCGGGTCGTTTCTCAAAAGTCTTCTTTCAGTAAAAAAAAAAAAAAAGTCGAAACAGCGTCGACTTCTGCACCCGTCAAAGTCTGTTTCACAGCGCCCTCGCAAAACTTTCCGCACTGCGGCCGATGGTAAGTTACCGACCGTCGATAAGATAGACCTACCGTTCGAAGTCTAAACAGAAAATCTCTGATAAGAAGCTCACCTCTGCCTCGTTCAGCCTTGCAAACTTTCCACCGACGAACTCGCTCTTTCTACCCCGACGCTCGCCGCGCAGGATAATTGATAGATCGCAATTTCATCAATCCTCGTCAGCGCCGCTTTGTCTCTCTTCTCGCAGCCGAGATCGATACGATCTCTCGTTAATTATCTCTCCCTCGACGTTTCGTATTACCATCGCTCCGAGCGGTGCAGGTAAAATTACCGACGCGAATCTTTTTTTTTCTTTTTTACGTTCATTGTTCCCGAGGCTCGGTCAAAATGCAAATGAAAATAATGAGTACGGTACCTACATCCGAGAGACCTTGATCGTAGAACCTCGTTCGTACGAGCCGGATGACTGAAGAGTCCGCTCTTTGGAATAACATCGATGTGTCCGGTGTAATAATACACGAGGAAACGAGAGAGGCAGGCGGCAGAAGAGATTATTCTCCGTAACCAGACGTGCTGAAGACGGCAGAGTAGGCAGAGTATATCATATATATATGTATATATATGTATGTGTGTGTGTGCTACGGCGTAGTAACGTCACCTTTATCCCCCAGTGGCTTGGTTTCACGCTACTTCTATATCTATATCATTAACCGACCGCGCTTAGTGTATATAATAAAGTTCATGTTGACTGGACATTCACACCGATAATCACAGATCCTCACGGATACTCACACGGAACGCACAGATGCTCACACGGGTACTCACACAGATACTGCGAGCGCGCGAGGCAACATAACCGCTAGAATATATGTATATATATATATATGTCAGTGTAAACCCAGATCGCCCGATAGCCCGAGATGAATCGATGATAATAAAAGCGAGACGCTCGTGCGCTTGTCGCACGTCGATCAGAATTCTTGAGGCTAGAAAGACCAGGTGCGTCGGAATTACATTTCGAGAGCAGAACGCCCACACGAGCTAATTCGATTACACGGCAGATTTATACACGCTACAATGTGTTTAAAAAAAAGATCGGGCGATAGATTGTAAACTGTGAAGGATGAAAAACGGAGGAGAAATAAGCCCCGTAGAAAAAAATTATTTATTCTAATCAGATAGAATGTATTTATATACTACGACCTGCCAGACGTTTAAATTAAATCCAGCGCATAATTTCTATGAAAATCTTAAAAGTTACAAATTCTTTTTTAAAACTGGACGAAAATTGAGTAATCAGCTAGATGTGGAATGCCTAACAAAAAAACAATAAAAACGAAGAAAAAAAAAACGATTGGGAAATACTTTCGACGATATTCTCGGTATCGCTGTCGTCAGTTTCTTTGTCGCTCGTCCAGCGAGCGAAGATGTAGGGGTCAAGCGTTTCGGTACATCTCGTTCCGCCGATAAAGTTTATAGGTTATCGACTACTGTAACTCGCGTTAGGAGGGGGGACAGCGAGATAAGACGAAAAACACAGTGATAAACGTTACCGATGAAAATACGTATGTCGGTTCCTAAACATATCACTAAACGGTTACGCGTTCGTACGGATTTCCGTTCGTTAAAAGCGACACAGCCACGTACTTGCTGATCCGACGCGCGAGAGCGGGGAGAAACTCTTTGCAACCAGTTATCAAGCGTTCTACGACGTCGGGCGGCAATTGAGAAGTGCACGTACCGCGGGCTAGGATTGATGTGCGTGTGTACGCAACGGCGTTTCGTATGATTATTAAAGCCGGCCGAGCCGCGGTGGCGGGTCACGCGTTGCGAGATCATCGGAAAGTAGATTTTAGTTACCTTGTCAGGGGAACGAGAGACCACGTAACCTAATTACCGACCGCGCGTTCGCCCATTATAAGCGTGTGCCTGCAAGCCCCGGCACGCCAGAGCTGTAACATCAACGGCGCGCCCGGCTACGCGAAACGGGGAAAAAAATGCCACGTTCTCCATACTTCCAGCGCAGATAAACCGTTGATAGATGGCCAGTTACATTCGAGATATGCAATCTCCCCGGTAGAAAGGTTCTTGTACCGTTCGCGAATGCCGCAGCGGTGAGAAAATAAAGAAAATCGGCTAACGATAGAAATTGTACGGCTCTCCGGGTTTTGCATCCTTTGGGCGACATATCTTTTTCAGTAAAAAAAAAATAACGATTTTTTTCAACAAAAAAATGACGTTTTTTTTTCAACAAAAAAATGACGTTTTTTTTTCAACAAAAAAATAACGATTTTTTTCAACAAAAAAATAACGATTTTTTTCAACAAAAAATGACGTTTTTTTTCAACAAAAAAATGACGTTTTTTTTCAACAAAAAAATGACGTTTTTTTTTTCAATAAAAAAGTAACGATTTTTTTCGGTGAAAAATGACGATTTTCTTCTGTAAAAAAATTACGATCTTTTTCAGTAAAAAATGACGATTTTTCTTCAGTAAAAAATGACGATTTTTCTTCAGTAAAAAATGACGATTTTTCTTCAGTAAAAAAATGACGGTTTTGTTCAGTAAATACATGACGATCTTTTTCAGTAAAAAAATGACGATTTTTTTTCTTGCTGTTGTAAGTAAAATGTTTTCTTATAAAATGAAGAGGCATGGTACGAAGATCCATAAATAAACCCGCCGAGTTTTCGACTTCTCCTGTCAGTAAAATTAAACGAATACTTCGGTGAAAAAACAATCTATTATAGGTATACCGAAGCCTCGAACAGTTTCGACCCGACTTGTCCCTCTTTCGTTCGGGGAAGGGTTAAGCCGAACGTCCGAACGGATTAAAGTTAGAATAAACAAGGATAATCCCTATCTCCATTGGATAGTCGACGCGCAGTTCCACCTATCGAGTAACTGCGGCGCCACATAACCGAAAGGTCTAATCGATCAATTTTTTCAAGCGCCATACTCTTTTTTATTGTTCATGTGTACATGGCGATTAATAATTTCCGACATCGCCCTGGATTCCGTATATTCCCTTACCAGCTGCACCAGCCTCAGTTCCTTGCTCACCGTGACTGCGAAACATACTGTAAGGGCTCCCCCCCCGGACGTTGCGGCCAGGTGGATCCCAGCCGAGAATAAGGGTCGCTCGAACTCACGCTGCTTCGTACGCTCGTCGTGAAACTACGCGTTCGAACCCCCTCGACCGACACACACTGGCCCCTCGCTCTCGCCTCTTCACAGGATTTAGATCCCAAAAACTTATACCTATGCTCGAACCCACACCGGGGCCGGTTCTTTCTTTCGTTCTTTCTCGGCTGCCTGTACGCGGCTCGGCCTGTTAGTTCGGCCTTTTCTCCGCAGCAGCTTTTCGGACCCAGCCATACTCGCCGCCTCGTAATATTCGGCTTCGGCCTGCTCTCCGGTGCCGGCGGCTATCGCCTCGTAAACTATGTACAGTCTCGCGTTGACGATCGTCTAGGAAAAAAAAGAGAGAAAAACAACAGGACCGGCGAGTATACCCGTGAATCGTATTAGTCGGCGCGGTGCTCGAAGCTTCGGGCGCTCGTGCGCCGCACACGGTGTGTTGTGGACGAGAGCTGTATATATCGCGCGGGGCTCTCGACTTGCCGAAGAAGTCCTCGTCTCCCGGCACAGTCTTGCGTGAGACGTTGCGGGGTTAGCGTCGCTCCCACCACGAGAAATTTTTGAGCGTCACGTTCCACACTCCATCGACGTATATCCGAGACATTTCTACATCCAACGAAGTTTCGTGTACGTAAAATAAAGTCCGTGTGTTCAAAATTCGACGCGTGTTTGTGTGACACAGTGGTCGATTCCGAGTTTTCGATATCGGCAACGAGTTTTCGTCTTTTCGTTGCACACTGCTCGGCCCGCACATTCGCAACCGGTGTGCGAAGGCTCTTCGATGTTCGCGAAAACTTTGTGACGTGGAAAATCCATCGGGACGCTCGGAGTATTTGCGATATCGGAACTATTGTTCGGTGAGAGAAGCGAACGGAACGGGAGGTGAACGAGAGACTGGGAGAGAGAAACACGAGCGTCAAACTATTCTCCGCGGTTTTGATGTTAGGAAGTACCCTCGGCGCACGTACTGCTATACATACTATGAACTGTTGTATCGCGAAACGAGGAAAGTTTGATGCGCGAGCACGATAATGGAAATCTCGGTTGAGACACGAGCGAACGAAAAACTCTTGGAGATCCTTGAATAGTGAATATCCCAGGTGATTCATGGATTTCTGTGATCTATACGCGTGTTTCGCAGGCTTTGGTTAGGGATTGCTGATAGAGAGACACACTTTGACGAAGGAAATAAAATCGTAAGTATCGCGCGTATTTCTAAAGATTTTGCGGTGAAATATAATATTTTTTCGACACTTGAACCAATTTTAGATTTAAGTATGTGTAGACATTAATTCGGCCCGTTTGATATCCCATAAAAACGGACGGTGAATCATAAGATCTCGATGGAACGAATTTTGACTTTGCTAACGGAAAACTCTCGGAAATCCTTTAACAGTGAATAAACCCGGTGATTCATGGATTTCTGCGGTCGATACACGTGCCCGCAGGCTTCGGTTACGGATTGCTCATCGAAAAACACTTTGTTTGATGCAGGAAGTAACATTGTAAGCATCGCGCGTATTTGTCGTTAAAAAATTTAGCAATGAAACAATATTTTTCCGACAATTAAACCAATTTTAGGTTAAAAAAAAAATGTCAAGAGGCAAGTGCCGTGTTGACATTAATTCGGCACGTTTTATATCCGAAAAAAAAACAGACGGTGGATCATTAGACATGGTGGCCGCGGTCAGGGAAAACCGGGAAAAGTCACGGAAAAAAGGTCTTGGTCTGGGAATCAGGGAAAAGTCAGGGAATTTCAAAATTGGTCAGGGAAAAAGTAAATTGTCGCCGAACCTTCTATAAACAAATAAGAAGTACATAAAAGGGACCCTTAAAAAAAATTGGGAACAATAAAAGAAAAAAATTAAACATTGATACAATAATTAGGCATTTTCATTTGAATTATTAACTTTTTTTTATAGAAGTTAGAAGTTGGGTTAGGGAAAAAAATTTCTTGGTCAGTGAAAAGTCAGGGAATTTTCTTCCGGGGAATAAACCGCCACCATGTTAGATTTTGGTGGAACAAATTACGACCTTGTATATTTAACAAACGAACGAGCGAGGCATATTTTTTGTCGGACATGTGAAACGCATCTACGCATCGAAACGGTCGATTTGACGTCCGGGCAGGGGATGGTCGAAGCAGCATTGGTGGGGCCAGGAAGAGGGGGGGGGGGGGGGGGGGGGCAGTGTCGAATGAAAGGGGGCCGCAAAAGCGAGGAAGAGAGAAAGGGTGTCGACAACGGACAGAGAAAGAAATCCTTCTGCCGGAGGCTCATTGGTGGTCCAGTTTTCATACGTGCAGAAGTTCCCTTGCCAGTCTTGCCAGGAAGAGACCGTCTGTACCGACACGTTGTTCTGCCAGGGGGGCTGCCTCGTGCCCTCCTCGCGCCATCGGTTCTTTGTCCTCTCGATTCTCTTCTCCATGAGCCTCTTCCTGGTAACATATCGCTGAAGACATCGCGTATACCCTACGGTGGAATTCGGCACGGTGATTTTTAGCGGACATGAATAAAGAATCGTACTCATCACGCTCCACCGAAGAGCTTCCATCATGGCACATCGCTCGGCGCCGGTTTCATTATTCGCGGCGCAGGGAAATCGTCCACGGCTCGAGTACCCCGCGAAGATCAAACTATGGACTCGATTTTTTTTTCCTATTCACTACTTTTTACACTCGCCGAATACGATTTATGTATAAAAGTATTTTTAACTAAGGTAAAGGTACCAATGCCCCGACGGCTAAGAGTATCCCCACATTCCAACAGTTATTAATTGGTCAAGAAATGTTTTTTTTTGTGAAAATAACTGAAACCAATGTCAAGCTGATAGTTTCTAGTTTCCAATACACGTTGATGAATTGGTAACAAACTTGGCGTGCGCGGTTCTCCTGTGGCCAGATTGGGGTGCCCTCTGATGGTGGAGAGAGTCCAAACAAATTGTTGCAAGAAGAAGAAGAAGATTAATTAGTAGGTCATTTATTTCCATGTATACCATGGCGGGTTTTTACATATATCCCCTTACTATACAAAAGTGCCCCCTTAGTGATTATTTCTATGTCCTGTAATTAATTCATTTTATCCGTACTGTCTTCTGTATACCCTCTCTTCTTTCACTCGGTTTTTGTCCTCTCACGCAACTTCTTCCTCACGCTAACTTTCTTCACAAAGACGTCCAATCGCATTTGCCTCATCCTTCCCTCAAGACTTCTACACAAGCTCGGTTTTTGCAAAATTTCTCCCCCGGTTTGTCGCGACGTCGATTAATTATGAAAATATTCATTTTTCCTTACTTACGGAAGAAAACAAGAAGATAGTCCAAATGTACCAGTCTTCAGACGCGGTTTTTCGACACGTCCCTATATTTGGACACTGTATGTCCCCATGTTTCGTACAATCATAGATTTTGAGAATTCTCATGCACGAGCTTAGGTAGTTTATATTAACTAAAACAATTTTTTTGCCATTTATTAATGAAATCAACGGAAAGATTATATTTACGCGGATGAATACCGAAGATATTCTACTATTATAGTAAGATAGTATGTACGATAAAATTAAGATATTTTTCTAGTGTCTTAAAAGTCCCATTTAAGTATTAAAGTAGTCCTTGCGAATAGTGTTCACTTCGCATAAGTTTCAGAGAAATAAGAGGGAATTGCAAACACTTCTCGATGGTATAAAAATCTTTAAAAAATCGAGCATATTAAAGGTGCTTAAAAGATAAATTTGGCATAACAATTCCAAAATGTTATTAACAAATTGATGAAAAAGAAAATTGTTCAACAAATTGCCCGCAAACCTAATTTTTTTTGGATGAAAATGAGTCGTTCCTTTTTTCCGAATTCGTATGATTTTTTCAGATTTTTAAATTCATTTTGAATTTTGTGACTTTCTGCACATTTTTCTCATATAAAAAAGAAAAAAGTTAGGTTTCCGGGAAATTCGTTGGACAATTGTATTTTTCATCAATTTGTTAATAACATTTTAGACTTATTATTATGCAAAATTAATATTTTCAGCACCTTTAATATGCTCGATTTTTTCAGATTTTTATATCGTCGAGAAATTTTTGCAATTCCCTCTCATTTCGCTGAAACTTATGCGAAGTGAACGCTATTCGCAAGGACTACCTTAATGCGCAATCGACATATTACGTTTCTGCCCGGGGGGGGGGGGGGGGGGGGGCTGCCTCGTGCCCTCCTTGCGCCATCGGTTCTTTGTCCTCTCGATTCTCTTTTGCTCGAGCCTCTTGCCTGGTGACATATCGCTAAAGACATCGCATATATGCTACGGTAGAATTCGGCACAGTGATTTTTAACGGACAGGGATAAAGAATCGTACTCATCACGCGCCACGAAAGAGCTTCCATCATGGAACATCGCTCGGCGCCGGTTTCATTATTCGCCGCGGAGTGAAATCGTCCACGCCTCGGGTATCCCGCGAAGATCAAACTTTGGACTCGGTTTTTTTTTTCTTTCTCTTATATGCTAATTTTTACCCCGGTCGAATTCGATATATATATATACACATGTATTTAAAATTTTTATTCGACTATTATAGTGAGATATACCATAAAATTAACATACTTTTCTTGAGTCTTAGAAGTACGATTCAAGGATGTTTGGGTCAGAATGCGTTTCTGTTCGACCGCTGTAAAACTTTGGTACATTGTAGGGAAAGACCCACTGAATCGTTTGTCATTTTTTCCGATTTTTTGACTGTATCGTTTCTTAGTAATGCGTGTACAAAGCATAAGGTACCGTGTAAAGGTTTCGGAAATCGGTCGGTAACAACAGAACGTAGCGATTTTCTCCGCCGATTTCTGTTAGATTCGAATAAAAAACCTACTACAGCAAAGGGCATACTATCAGACAGATTGTGTCCAAATTTAAAGAAGATTCACCACTTTGTTTCTGAGATAAATTCAATAAGCGAAAGATCCTATCTGTGTCTAGTCGCTTGCTTTGTCTGCGTTTCTCACTCGTACACTGACTAACGCGGTCAGCGGAGCCCCTCTCCCGTTCTCCTCCCGCGATTTTGGCGCAAGCATCCTTAAGAGCATGTGAAACACGTTCTCAGAGTCTCTCTCTCGCTCCGCCGAGAATGCCACTGATGCTATCTCTCTCGCACTCCATAGTGTTTCACATACTCTTGAGTACTAATGCGCGATCGAAATACTACCGTCTGAGTTAAATCTTTCAATATTTTAGAAAAAGTATCGATTTCCGGTATAAACGAACTGCTTCCGGGTAGAGTTACGGAAAGCTCCAGATGACTATCAATAAGATATTAACTTGCGAATTAAATGGCGGCCAGCAATGTATGGCGAAATCCGTAATCTATAAAGAAATAATAATAAAAAAAACCCATAAGTTTCAGTATGAGCCGTAATAAAACTTCAATGACCTCGGTAAATCTTCCCGATTACTCGACACTTCGCGAGAATCCCCTTTCATGATCTCCCGTTGCTTCACAGAAAAGCGGGGGGAAAAGAAAAAAAAAATAATAATCGCTGACGTTAGCCGGTGGCAGTTTTGCGGTCGAAGAGTCTTTTCGCTGCAATATAATACTCACCTCGCTCGAGCCGATGATCATAAGCAGGAGCGCTCAGAGGCGCGTGTTCGCCTTCGGGGGCCAGCCGGACGGGTTATCCGCACGCACGATTTCGATTATTTTCGTGTTTATCGTCAGCTCTCCTGACACCTCCCCTCCCCGCGAGCGTGATAAAAATCAACGAGGTATACAAGCTCGGGCGATAGTTGGGATCGTAAATCTCGGCGGTCGGGGTAATTGCGGCGCGTGGCGGTTCGCCGATTGGGTGTGAACGGAAGCTCGAGTTTATTCTCAACGGTTTATGTTACCGACGAACCGGAGGCCCTCTGGATGAAGACGTCGGCGTCCAACTCTCTCCCGTGTAAAACTAACACGACGAAACCGGCAACGGAAAACGCTCCGAGCATCGCTGGACCTTCGGTATTTCACACCCGCTGCTTGCTGAGAGTTAATACACGACGCGCGCGCATGCGCGCAGCTTTCTGTGTTTACAGTTATCCAATAGTCCCGACGAGTGAATCGTTTCCTTGTTAAACCTCGAGCGCTCACTTCGGACGGCTTCTTCGTTTATCGAGAGATCGGAAAATCGGTCACACGTTTTAACCTATACTCGTAAGTCGACGGCTTTCAGGCCACATTCGCTATAACTGTCGATCGATTCCTCGATGAGGTTTCTGCGAAAGGGAAGATATATCCTCGCAATGAGGCGCGAGGCGGTTATATGATAATTAAGGCGAAGCGAAATACCGCAGTCGGTAACGAAAACTCTAATGAACTTTTTTTATTGTGCGCATTTTTGCGAGAAAAAAAAACAAGTTCGAGCCAAATGGGCACGGTAAGTTTGCATCCGTGAACCGCAAAATAGACCCTTGCAATCAGGGGAGAGAAGCTAAAATGATAATTAAGGCGAAGCGAAATACCGCAGTCGGTAACGAAAACTCTAATGAACTTTTTTTATTGTGCGCATTTTTGCGAGAAAAAAAAACAAGTTCGAGCCAAATGGGCACGGTAAGTTTGCATCCGTGAATCGCAAAATAGACCCTTGCAATCAGGGGAGAGAAGCTAAAATTATAATTAAGGCGAAGCGAAATACCGCAGTCGGTAACGAAAACTGTAATAAACTTTTTTTTGTTTGAATTTTTCCGAGAGAACATCAAATTCAAGCCGATCGGGCCGGTAACTTCGTATCCGTGTCGGATAAAATATGTCACGCTCGATTTGTTTTTTTAAAATTGTTATTACTATTTCTTTACTAAATATCCAATATTTGTAAAAACTGTCGATTTAGGGTAAAAATTGTTCCACCTAAATCCAATAAAATCAGAGACGCTACAGTGACAATTGAAATTAATTTCAATAACGAAGATTGTTGTACGACAAATATACATTGTGGAAAAATAAAATTGCCGAAAGGACTGCCTTAAGGGGTGGCTAAGTCCGTGTAAGTGCGAGAGAGACAGTGTTAAAATGTTGAATCTATTCTCCTCTGAAACCATTTTATAAAATGAAAAACGAATTGCGGGCCGCACTACATTAATGACCCTGAAGATATCTGCATTAGACTAAGTTTCATCAAATTACAATTTCGCTCAGGGAAGTTCACTTGGAGAATAAACTTCTACAAGTGAACAATTTTTTTTTCTTCCTAAAGCCAGTACATTGACAGAGACTTACCAAAGACGAAACTTGATGTCGTGCAAATATCTTCAGGGACAACAAAAATTCGGTTAACGGCAAAAGATTGTAAATATATTACGGCGAAAAAAATGGCCGTGGTACCTTGGACTTTAGTTTCTCGAGCAGCGCAGAAAAAAGATTGTTTACAAACATGCATCTCATCGTTGTGGCCTGAAGAAGGTAGTTGCGATTTGCCATCGACGGAAAGTAACCAAACAAGTTTTTTTTTTTTTTTAATCAATGATAAATTTGCAAAGTATGTGCGAAACTCGCGAACTCTACGTACAGAGTATTCGTATATCGAGTAATGTAATTTCCGAGAAAATCCGTGGCTTTTATTATCCGAGTTCAGAATTATAAATACTCTCTCTAATTGCCAGCTGGATTATCGATTCGGCCGCGGCTCCCCCGCGGCCATATTATATTCACGATAAACACTTCCTGTATTCGTTTCTTTCTTCCTGCATCATTCTTATTATATTCACAATAAGATAACAATAGCAATGCTCGGATACGTCCCAGTAATCGGACACTCCTGTGCAGATTTGATTTATTCCGGATTTAGCTATTGGAAATCAAATTGGACATTGTAATCATACCAATAAACATGATTTGATGCACAGAAAAAAGTGATATAAGGTTTAAGCCTAAACTATTGTCTATTGTTGCATGTTGTTTAAAGACGGACGATATTGTGTCCATAAATTTGTACAAGCGTTACTACGTACACGACTCAATAATCGCACAGTTCGCGGAAGTTAGCTTAGCCAACTTTCTACGTAGCTTATCTTCAGGATTGTTTCGCGTCAACATAATTTTTTCAATGATTTCATTAATAAACGGAGAAGAAATTCTAGTAACCAATGTGAATTAGTTGAGTTCGTACGTCAGAATTCTCGAAATCTATGATTGTCTGAAACATTCGGACATATAGTGTCTGAATATGACCTCCGTTAACTTGGCGATCCCGATGTGGAAAAAAATGGTTTAGCATATGTCAAAAGTAGGTGCTTTGTAGGTGCTAATTAGGTCCCCAATTAAAAAATTTAGTGCTCTTTTGGTTTTTCCATAAAATGAACATTACTTAGTAGTAGTTTTGTTTCCATGTATACCCTGTCGGGTTTTTACATACCCCAGCCCTTATATTAAACTTATTCCAAACATACTAGAAAATAATATACATGTAAAGAACATATAACCATTTCCAGATATTTCAAACACAATATTGTATCACATTCCAACTAATAATCCATATACATAATCGTCCCTGATATCCCTTTCTTCACAAAACACCGTTCGTCGTTGTTGCCGCGCTCGTCCAGCGGCTTATATTAACACAAAGCTCGGTAGAATGTAAAGTTGCCTTCCCTCACTGGTTTTCAACTTTTAACGTTACGTCATTCCGCTTCCGTATTCCGCCCATTGTCAGTCATTTTCCACGCCATCTACCGTCATCTTCCGCCAACTTCCTTTGCATCACTGCAATCTTGCAGTCCCGTCGCCACGTTCTTCCACTTTCCATGCTGATCCATCATCTTTTTCCCTGGACTAACCTCTCCGGGGCTCGCCAACACGAGATGTTCAAAACATTCCCTCCTCAGTCAACCCTTTCCGTCACCAATATTTCCACTTATTTCAATGCCTATTCCTCACGTTTTAATGAACTTTTCCGGAGGCTAACGTTCCGCCATTCCGCTTCCTTATTCTGACCATTGCCGCAATTTCCGCCGTTCCTTTTCCTCGGTCCGTTCACTGCCATTGCAGCTCTTCCTTGCTGCCCAGTAGTTAACTGTTGCCATGCTGTAACGCCGATTTTACCGGCCGAACCACTCGAGAATATTCTACTTTTTAATGAACTTCCCGAAGGCTTCTCGACCAATTTTACAAATACAAATAATTTTACAAATTTTACAAATACTTTCCAAAAACCTGGGAGCTCGCCACGGGCACGACTGCTCCACTCCAACGTTCGTGGCGCCTAAATTGTTGAATACTTAAATTCGGAATAAATCATATCCGCATAGGGTTGTCCGACGACTGGGACGTATCCGAACATCGGTACCTTTTATTTTTGCCGTTCGCTGGTCAAAGTTTTTCTCAGAGCGTCACTTCACTTAGAAAAACAAACCACATTAGAATTTTTCTAAATTCGATGATAAATTTGTGATGCATGCGTTTCAATGGTGAACACCGCATACCGAGTATTCGTATGTCGAATAATAATAATTACCAAGATAATCCGTGCCTATCGTTATCCGAGTTCCGAGTTGAATTATAAATACTCTCTAATCACCGGCTGGATCATCGATCCGACCGGGAGCCACTCGCGGCCATATTATATTCACGATAAATACCTCCCGTATTATGACTGTGTCGTCATCGGTCTTATTATATTCCACTGCCATGATACACCGTATCAGCATATCGAACACTGAGAGACAAAAGGGCGTAATTCCAATGATAAAGCATACGAGTTACGCCCTTTTGCTTCTCAACGCGGACCGAGGGTGGCTTGCGTTTGTAAGCAACGTGCCCGGTATATTGTGGCCGTTCGCTGTTCTCGGGTTTTCTCAGAGCTCCACTTAGAAGTCCTTCGATAATATCCGTGTGCATATGCGTCGGTAAATATATGTAGTGTATTTATCGTTTAAGGCACGTCCGTTCGTGCGAGGTAAACGGGAGACGGCGTAGGTGAGAGTAGGTCAGGAAAGCAGAGGCTGCGGGGAAAATACCTACAGAGAGAAGATTCTTCGCGTGTTCGTATAACGTGCACAGTAACGGCTGAAAATGTAACGACTAGGAACTGTGTTTCGTGCTCGTGCTTATCACGCTTATCGTGATTTTCATAATAGAATTGCCATGGCTTATGAAATTATTTTTTTGTTTTAAAACTTCTGATTATCTATTTTTTTGCCTGATAGCGAAAATAATTTTCTTTAACACTGACTAATACACAATGTAGCATCGATAGACATTTATTTCTATCGTCGGATGGATCAAGTTTTTGCTGCATTATATATCGTTATCCGAATGATGAACCAATCGCAGTTTATGCCTATACAAAGATTTTATTTTTATGTATTAAAAATGATTTTACTTTTCATTTTCTTTTTGCGTCCGATGGACCCGAAATGGAACGTTTCATTTTTTTTTTTACTCTGAAGCATTCACTATATAAACAGGAGTTATACACAATTACCGTGGCTTATGAAGTTATTTTTGTTTTAAAAGTTCTATGTATAACATTTTTTTTTTTCAACGCTTTTTTTTAATACATATAGTCGTATTGGCAGACATTTATTTCTGTAGTCGGATCGACCAAGTTTTTGCTACATTATTATATTTCGTTATCCGAACGATGAACCAATCGCAATTTATTCTTCTATAAACATATTGTTTTTTAAATATTTTCTTTAATTTCACTTTTCATTTTCTTTTGCACCCGCTGGATCCGAAATGGAGGTTTCCCTTTATTTAAATTCCGATGCATCGACTATATAAACGAGAACAATTCTGTCATGCCGAGACTGCGGGAAAAATACCGTACAGAGTAGATTCTTCGCGTATTCGTGTAGCGTCTAAAGTAACGGCTGGAATTTTAATGACGATAGCCGTGTTTCCTACTCGCACTTATGATGCTTATCGCAATTTTCATAATACAATTACCGTGGCTTTTGAAACGATGTTTGTTTTAAAAATTCCATTTTTTTTGCATGAATACGAAGATCAATTTTTTTTTATCACTCACTGATATGACCGTACGGAGAGACATTTATTTCTATCGTCGGATGGACCAAGTTTTTGCTGCATTACACTTCGTTATCCGAACGATGAACGAATCGCAATTTATGCCTTTATAAAGATTTTACTTTTTTTATAAAAATAAATTTTTACCTCTTATTTTTTTATTTTATTTTTTTGCGCCGGATGGACCCGGAACGGAGATTTTCATTATTATTATTACTTTTTTATTTTGAACCATCGACTCTATAAACCAAAGCGGTTCTGTGTTGCCGCGTCTCGTCGCCGGACCTTCCAAATGTTTACAGCCGTCTGGACGCAGGCGGCTTCGATTAACCGCGATATTTAGACACGAGGAGTGAGTGAGCTTAAGAAGAAACGCGAACGGCGGGAGAGGCTCGGCTTCCGTCTATCTCGTGGTTCGGGCCGGATATTTCAGGAGCGGAATCTCCGCATCCTCGGCGTTCCGCCCTTTCTCTCCTGCCCCCCCCCCCCCCCCCCCCCCCCCGCATCCATCTCTGCACCGTCAACGCGAATTCTGCTGCAACCTTTTTTTTCGTCTTTATTCCTTCCGTTCGAATCGTTTTGCTCACCTCATTTTTCATTTCGCTTCAACGGTGAGCGATAAAAAATAAAAAATAAAAATCGTAATTATGCCCCGTGCTATGCCTTCTCAACGAATCGCAATTAGTGATCGACGCGGAAATTGCGCTTGCGCCGGGCAATATAGTTGGCGCGAGGTAAAATGACTAGAACCCGAAGCGGTTTGTTCCACGTCCGGTCGACAGACACACTCTATAAATCGGGCTCGTTGAAATAATATTTGCCTCGTTTCCACGCTTATTTCCGAGCGTCTCTCGGAGATCCGTACAGAGACACGACGGGAACGTGAAATTAAACGAATGCCCTCCACCCACGCACGAACTTGCACAACTTTTCGCGCTGCTCGGGCGAAATGCTCGTGGCACTTAATAAAAACACGTTCAACGCGGATCGATCATCAGACGTGAGGACATTTTATCGCAAATATTTCTCCAATTATAATGTAATAGATTATCTCGAGCTTCGTTTTATTTAAATGAATTTTTCAAAGATACTAGTAATTAATTTAATTAACAATTTTAAGTAAAGTAGTCGGAATTTAGATAAAAGGCTACAATTGAAATTGTACGTTTTTTTTTTTTTTTTTTTTGATTGTTCAAGACTGAATTTTCCGCTTTTGATTCATTTTCTTTCTAGACGCGATGTATATTTTCTAAGCCCCCCCCCCCAGAACATTCTGAACACGGCAAAAAAATATCGACTTTTGCATGAATTTATATTATTATTTTTTAAACCAAAACAAAGTCTCCTCAACGATAGTGCAAAAGCAAGGTAAAAAATAAATTACGAAATTCTTGTATTTTTGTATCAGGCCAAGTTTCGGCTTGCTTTGGCTAACACGATAGTTGGACCGTAAACTAGTAGTAGTAGTAGTAGTAGTTTATTTCCAATGTACGGCTTCAGTCGCCTTTTACAACCCATCCCTCACATCATCTTATAAAATACAAATAACTTATCTTACAGGAACCATGGCACATAATCTAGGAACGATAGTTAATACTGCTTCTGTGCATGTTTTAACCTAGTATCACCTTTAGTACATAGATCCTTTTTACATGTATCCTTAATATTATGGTATTGTACTCTTTGGCACTCACTGCGTATAAGATTAGGATTTAATACTATGCTCACACATTCGTACACTCACATTTCTTATATTTTTGCTACGTTCTTCCCCACCTTCCAATTTCCCGCAAGTATCCCTTCTTTATTTCCCTATATTTGCCTCGGCTCTCGATCGTTCGTTTACTAGTTTCCCAAATTCCTTGGTGTATCCACACAGTTCTTCAATCGGTTTCCCCTTTAACATCCATATCATTTCCTCAGTGACCTCCTTCTCATCTTGCCGGTCACCTAACCAATCCTGCACCCCCCTTGACCACTCCAGCTTGATTACCCGTCTGGCCTCCTTACAGACCCAAATGTGCCCAAGATCTTCTTTTTCGTATCCGCATAACCTGCAGCTCCAGTCGTTTAAAACCCTTTTTCCCCAAACCTGGATAAGTTCCCACATCTGATTCTCGTCCATTCTTCCTTCAACCACTACTCAATTCCCCATCCTCCAGTATTTTTCTACTTCCACCCCTTGCCTTATGTGTTTGAAATGCGGGCTAAAGCTCGACTTTGGACCGTAAACTATTATCATTCAATTTTTTCCAATACTTTTTTTCTTTTCCTACTAAAGATTAACAGATATCTTATCAAGGGTGAGGATCTCATCCTTGCTATGACGTTGTCTAAAATAATCTAATTAAAGGCTGCAATGAATCGCACGTGTTTTCTGGTTGTTCAAGATTTAATCATTCCGTCTCCGATTCATTATCTTTCTAGGTGTAATTTTTCCTGGAACATTCTAAACACGGCACGAAATTCTGGATTTTTTAATTTATTTTTATTTTTTCGTACCCAAAACAAAACCTCCGCGATAGCGCAAAAACAAGGTAAAAAAAAAATTACAAAAGTCCCTTATTTTTCGACAGTCTCAAATTTCTGTTTGCTTTCGCTAACAAGATAGTTGAACCGTAAACTATTGTCATTTAATTTTTTCCGAGAAATCTTTTTTATCCACACCAGGCCTGCATTTATTTCTTTTCTGACTAAAGATTAACAGATATCTTATCGAGGCTGAGAATCTCGTCCTTGCGATAACGTTGTCAGATACTCGTCGAGGGAACTCTATTCGCTACGGCGTTAATCTTGACTAGGTGGGGGGGGGGGGGGGGGGGGGGGGAGGGGGTGCAAGCGGAGAGCACAGGTACGGGCAAGAGGCCATAATGACAGCTCGGCGGGAAAATGACTGAAGAGCGATAAGGCCTTGTTACCGGAGAATTTTCAAAGTACATACACGCATCAGGTTAAACGTAGTGTCGAGGAAGAAAAAAAAAAAAAAAAAAAAAAAAAAAAAAAAAAAAAAAAAAAACTATCCGTCATCTCAGTATCTCGCGGCGATATGTAATACGACATTCCACGAGCTCGGCGATCCACGGAAGCCCCACGAAATCCGATCCACTCTGGTTTTCCTTTGCCCAGTCTTTTCTATCCACCGGAAACTCGATATTTTCATCTGATCTTAGCACTGCACAGACGTCGATGCAGCTAGCCGGCTTCCCCTTGTTATTGCTCACGGCGCAGTGCAGCCTGCGCATCCGGCACGAGAAATAATTTAATCGAAGTCTTATCTTCGCACTGCACAGGCAAAGAGCCATCGGACAATGAGCGCGTCTCTGCATTACTTCCGAAAAAAATTCATAAAAAATCTTGCAGACTTTGACCTGCGAATTAATTATATCCGGACAAACTTATATAAAATAAATTTAAAAATTCATTAAATCGGAACCATCGTTACGGTCTGTATGTTCTGTTTTTTGTCTTTTGCCTGATTTGTACCTAAAAAAAACTGCGCAAGATAAAAAATGTCCGTGGACTCTTGAGCACTTAAGGTAGTCCTAGCGAATGGTGTTGATTTCGCATAAGTTTCAGAGAATTCAGAGGGAATTGTAAACACTTCTCGATGGTATAAAAATCTAAAAAAAAATCAAGCATATTAAAGATGCCGAAAAGATTAATTTTGCATAATAATAATTCCAAAATGTTATTAACAAATTGATGAAAAATTTAATTGTTCAACAAATCTCCCGGAAACATAACTTTTTAAAAAATGAAAATTATTCGTTTATTTTTCTGAGTATGTATACATTTTTTCAGATTTTTAAATTCACTTTGAATTTTCTAACTTTCTACACGTTTTTCCCACATTAAAAAAAAAAAATCAAAGTGAATTTAAAAATATGAAAAAATTCATACGTATTTAGAAAAATAAACGAATAATTGTCATTAAAAAAAAAGTTATGCTTCCGGGAGATTTGTTGAACAATTAAATTTTTCATCAATTTGTTAATAACATTTTGGAATTATTATTATGCAAAATTAATCTTTTCGGCATCTTTAATGCGCTTGATTTTTTTTCCGATTTTTATACCATCGAGATGTGTTTACAATTCCCTCTCAATTCTCTGAAACTTAAGCGAAATCAACACCATTCGCAAGGACTACCTTAAGAGCATGTGAAACACTGTGGAGTGCGAGAAAGACACGCTGAGAACGTGTTTCACATGCTCTTAAACGGTTACTCAGTTGCTAAAAGTACTACAGTGCTAAAAATACGATGTTGCTAATAACACCGAGGAGCTAAAAAAATATCAACCGGCTACTCCCTTGTTATTGCTCACGGCACAATGCAGCCGCACGTCCGGCTCGAGAAATAATTTAATCGAAGTCTTATCTTTGCACTCTCCAGGCAAAGAGCCATTAAACAATGCGTACGTTTCTGCATTTCTTCCGAGAAAAAATCATAAAAAATCTTGCAGAAACTTTGACCTGCGAATTAATTAGATCCGAAAGAACTTATATTAAAAAAATCTTATTTCCTTTATTTATTTATTTATTTAATAACGGGTTGGGCTTAATTACAAGGAGGATAGGAAACCCGTCGCCCAATGAATCGCTTTATAAATTGCACAAATTTATCGGTAGTATATAAGAAAAAGAAATAGCAAATTATTTTATTCAAGGGCATTTAATGTATTGCTCATTGAAACGAAACCAACGCTACAGTCTGTTTGTTTCTTTCTGTATCTACTAAAGAAATAAAAAGAAACTGCGCGGAGAAAAAAGTGCTTGTGAACTCCTGACACTGAAACAGATACTCAGTTGCCAGAAGTACTAAGCTGCTGAAAGTACTGTTCCTAAAAGTACTAAATTGCTAAAAGTACTGAGCTGCTAAAAAATAGTAATCTTGCTAACAACATCGAGGTGCTGAAAAAGTATCATGTTACTAACAATATTATTTCTGCTGCTCAGAAAATAGATTAACGTAGTTAGCTCTCCTACAAATTTCACACTCTCGCGCTCTCCCTTCGTCGCACGGAAGCCCGTGCGAAAGAAACGACGACAAATGGGCTATAAGTTAATTTTCAGAGCGCGCTTTCTCGGCCCTCCCCCAAAATAGATAACGACGTAAATTCCTGAGACGTCTCAACGGAACGTTAAGCGATAGCTCAGCGGCAATTGTAAACGAAAAAAGAAAAAAGAAATTCCAACGACGAACCGTGCTCTCCTGTCCCTGTCGAAATCACCCGAGTTCGAAGAAATTCTAGGTCGTCCCGGTATACATAAATTTTTTCATCTTTCTCTCGCCCGACGCTTGTAGGTCACTGTAAACAAATCGTTCGTTCATTCGCAACGACTAGACGCGACAGTCGGACGGGCGGGGGGGGGGGGGGGGGGGGGGGAGGATTACGGTTCGCAGGGAAAGAGGGGAATGAAAATGATGGTCCTCATATTCTCTTCCGACTCTAGGGAGACGAGTTTCTCTTACGGCTCTTTACTCTTCTTCATCTCTTCGTCCACTCATGTTGAACGTGTGAGACACTTCGCGCGGGCCTCGCCCACTATACGGAACAGGTGACGCCAAGGTGACGACTGTGTTTCCTCCGAGTTTTCATCTTTCGCTTCTGTACTTCGTGGTTCTTATTGTTTTTTTTAATGCTCCGTCTCTCGCTCATCTCGTCCGTTTGTCTTCACTTTGCTGGCTGTCACATGACCCAAGTGGTCCGGGGGCTGAGTCGTGTCAGCATCGAGAAGCGAAACTCCAGCAGAGCGACCGCTGGTAAGAGCCAGCAGCAGAAAATAAAAACGACGGCAGCGGCCGTAGCGAGATCACCGATGCAACGGATTTTCGTTAGGAAATATCGGAACAATACGAATCCTATTCAATGCGAAGAAACTAAAAGCCTCTCTACTTGTTAACGACCAGTGAAAAATGGTTTGAATTATTAAAATTTGTTTTTTGTATTTTAAAATAAGATGCAAAAAATATAACCGAATAATTTAGAATTTTTCAAGATTATTATTATAATTAATGTTTACAGAAATAAACTTCTATATAATATCGTATCACGTAAAAATATATGTATCAATTCTGCTTTTAACCCCAGAACTCGTGTATAATTTTTTTTCACCTTCTAACTCATGACTGGGATACCTAATCAACCCATGCGTTTCTTCAACGAACAAGGGTCCCATGAGCAGTAAATGGGTTTTTTCATAAGGAAGAGAATGGTATGCGGCAAATCTGATTTTATTAAAGTTTAGGGGGTGAAAATCACCCCCATGAGGCCATGTGAAAGATGTACCACGTGACACATGAGTGCGAGAGAGATAGATGCATTTTTCGAATCAACGACATTTACAACCGGTTGACGTTTCGGATAAAACGGAAGGATCATCGGCGGTGCTATTAAATTGTATGTCCACTAATGCTTTGCTTTTTCCCGAAATGTCTACGGTCTCTACCGACTGAGTCGTTTAACATGTCCTTACAGCCCAAAACGTAACAAAAATGTGCAACAACAGCACTTTGTGTGAAAAAATTGCAGTTTTTAAAAAAATTGTTCGTATTTCAAATTTCAAACACCATTTTACAGGGGACCCATCGGGCTATTAGGAAAAATACCTCCATTGTATTCCGGTCAAAAGTCGACAACTTGTAACATGGAAACATCAATGAAAACGCAAACAAGATTGTTTTTGCATGGGTTTTAACATTTATTTTTCTTGAAACATTGTAGGTAATTAAACATAATGATAATTATTATAATTGTTATAAAAAATTATTAACATTTTTTAAATATATAAAATGCCGACTATATACGTCCAAATTATATAATTATTACTACTTATATTCGATGGTTCTAACAAAAAAATATCACTTACATAAAACACTAACGGGAACTCCTGACTGGGGTATTTTGGTACCCCAAGCGCGCTGCGTTAGCGCCCTGTGCGACAACCCGCGAGTAACTAAGGCTACTGCCGGCCTCCGCACATCTTCAGATCACGGAACTAAATTATTGTGGATGTCCCAAGTCGATAATGTCAATTTTTACTTTAGGACCGCAGTTTCACTATCGCCTGTGGTACTTTTGTACCCATACATGAGTTCTAGGGTTAAATTGGTTTGATGTCTCTGTTTCTACTGCATTATCCTGGTAGCGCGTTCCGCACGTACACCACTCTACTGCACAGAGTATATTTCTATAGGTTCCTTTGGAAGGGCGGCTTCTCCAGCTTATATCAGTATCAATTTTGTTCGCTATATTGCAACTCCTCCTCCCCACCGGTCCTGCCGATCGTTCCGGAAAAGCTGAAACCCGTGAATGTTAATTAGACAGCCCGGGATCGCTGGTTTCAGCCATGTTTCCGTTACGATAATGATATGCGGTTTTGCTTCTTGCACCGTCTTCGAGAATTCGGCCTGTTTTGCCAAGATGACGCTATAAATGATAACTCTTACATGACTCGCATTACCCCTTCGCCTACGTAATCGAATCCCGACTCTTCCTCGTCGTAACAAAAGCGACGGCAGCGGCCGTAACGAGATCACCGATCCAATGTTTTTTTGTTAAGAAAAATCGGACAATAGGAATCCTACTCAATGTAAAAAAACTCAAAGCATCTCCGCATCTTAACGGCCATTGAAAAATGGCTTCCTGGCGGATTGCAATTTTTTTTTCGTCGTATGTTTAAATAATTTGAAATAAAAAAAACCTATCGGGGCATCGGAAAACTTTTAGTTTAGTCGAGAGAGAAGAAAAAGTGACCAAATAATTAAGAATTTTACAAGCTGACGCTATAAATTATAACTTCTTGGTGACATGTCAAGAAACTAAAAGCATGTCCGCATCTTAACGACCATTGAAAAATGACTTCCTGCTCGATTGAGATGTTTTTCTCTGTATGTTTAAATAATCGATAAAAAAAATCGGGAAATTTTCAGTTCAGTCCGGAGAGAAGAAAATATGACCGAATAATGAAGAATTTTTAAAGATGACGCTATAAACGATAACTCGTAGGCGTCTCGCATTACCTTGGGACAATACGAATCCTACTCAACGTTAGGAAACTCAAAGCATCTCCGCATCTCAACGTCTAGTAAAAAATAAGTATTGTTAAATAAATCGAAAAAAAAATCGGGGCATCGGGAAATTTTGCGTTTAGTCGGAAAAAAATAGAAATATGACCGAATAACTAAGAATTTTTTAAGATGACGCTATAAGTGCAACTCTTAGGTGACCCGCACTACCCACTGTCGTTTACAATCGATTCTCGACCGTTCATCGTCGTGTAACTTTAAAAAAAAGCTTACCGTTCTCAGAGTCCCTGCCCGAGTTTTCTCATGCGTAGGCATCCAGTGAACCTTGGCGCACGTTTCTCCGTTAAATTTCACCGGCTCTGTGACTGGTCGATAAAAAGAATACGGAAAAATTGATCGTGACACATGCTTGCTCCCGAAACGTTCTCGATATCCAAGGTTCCTCCCGAGCCTTGTTGCTCGGTAAGAAATTCATTCTCTGGCGCTCCAAGGAGCTGTAACGGTCAGAGAAAAAAAAATGGCGCGCGGTTCTTATGTATCGGCACGCTGTTGCGCGAGGTGTCACCTTCGGCTATTTCGCCAACACGGGAGCCGCTCCGTATCTCGTTTCTTTTCTATAATTCTCTCGCTCGCTTTCCTATCGAACAGACGATCGATGCACTTGCCCGGGGGGCGAACTCGACGGGACATACAACGGACTTTGAAGAGGAAGCGCTGAAAGTTCGCCGAACCGCACACGCCAGTGTAACAGCCGAGAACGCCCTCCCATGCGGAGGCGCGTCCAGCACGTCTGTTTACTTAACAGGGTTGCAAAGTTTTAATGACGTAAATTACGTGAGAAACGAAAGTTCCCGTCTCAAAATTCGATACTACCCGGTCGGAAAGACGCCCGGAAGAGGAGACCCGGTTGATTGAGCGTGTATATAGTTGAACGTGGAAAGTGTGTAACGTAGAAAGTCTCCACCGTAAGCGCGGGGAAGAGATGCGCTGGCTGCTATACTACCGCCGCGCTTACGTCGTGTACACAACTAAAAACTTTTTTTTCCTCTGAGTCGAGGGAGAAACTCGAGTCGAGAGGAAATGCAATTAATGGGAATCCGGGATCTTCCTACGTTCGCTGCCGGTGCTCGGCTACTCGTATATTTCTATATATATTTATAAGATACATTATTTATTTTTATATCGAAATAAGTCCCGTCGCGCTGCGATCAAAAGAATTCGCTAACTCGCTGTATCGAATGACACGCTCATCTTATTGCGAACGGTTCCGTATCTTATTTCCAGATACTTCCAATGTCCTGTGAACGGGCTCTTCCGGCCGTCTATAAATTTCTTTCGAGTGTATATATACATATATATATGTCGGACAATACGAGTTTGTTCTGCAGCTGAGATACAATATTATTGGTATTATTAGAAGCCCGCGACCGTGGAAATTCAGAGATTCGTTAAAAGTTCGGGATTATATTGATACATCTGAGATTATCTTTTTTTTTTCAAATCCAAAAGCAGCATCTCGATAGCGTTAAAAGTAATTGATCGAAAGAGCGCTTGAGCGGAAGTGAAAGATTTTACGAAGACAAACTTGGATCGACAAACTCAATGAGAGATCAATGAAGCATTTAAGGTCGTTAAAAGTTCAAAAATAATTTCCACAGTCGTTCATCTTTCCCAGTACGATGTGTCGATATAACTCGTGCTCAGTGCTGAATGAAGTTATCAATCTGTCGACACTGAAAAGTTAGCTACACGAATCGACTCAATGAGAGATCGACGAAGCATTTACAGTAATTAAAAGTTCAAAAATAATTGTCACATTTGTTCACCTCACAAACTACGATGTGTTGATACAACTCGTGCCCAATGCTGAACAAACTTGTAAATTAATTTGTCCACGGCGAAAAGTGTGCTACAAGAATCATATAGTATTTCAGAGCTTTCAAACAATTTTCCACCTTCCCAACCTCTTCGATATTGCGAACTTTATTGTGCCAAGTTTACTGGCACAAACTTTCGATAAATCCGAAAGGCGTGCCGGAAAAACTTTGGGTAAAGTTTTCGTGCCAACTATTTTTGTACGACCCTCGAGCGAGAGGGAGGGATGACTGGAAGGAGCCACGAGAGTGCCGGTGTTGCTAATGGTCGGCCCGGCTCTCACGCGCGTCCACTCTCGCGTAGTCGTATAATTCGAAAAGCTTTTTACAGACAGATTGTACAGGGTGTTGTATGTATATATGTATATGTATGGCGGTTTCGCCGGCTGACTGTGTGACTGTGCGTGGCCGCGAAGCGTCTCAGGCTTGAGCTATTATTAATTAAGTGAACGCGCGGGTTCTCTGGACGTTTTACTGCGGTCCTCGCGCGGAGAGCTTTTTCCATCGACTCTCATCTCATAATACCATTGTTTATCGGATATACGAACACTCGCGAGAGTACTCTATTAAAAAAACCGCGAACGTTAAAGCGGCTTTATTTATTTACTTTTTCTTTTCAGCAGGAGAAATGATTGCCCTTGTCGTAAACGGACTGCTGCTTCTCGGCTTCGGCATGGCAGCCAGAAGCGGCGACGTCATGGTACTCGGAACAGAATCGCGCGCGACCTTGCTTACCGACCGCGACTTACCGACGCCGAAGAGATGCCGGTACAGCCGTGTCGCCTCCATGCTACAGGCGCGCTGCCACGATCTCGGGTTCGAGGAAATTCCGCGCAACCTGCAGACCGACGTTCAGGTAACGACCTCGACTCTCTCGGTAAATTTATTTCAACAGTTATATCTAAACAAAAAAAAAACGATTATCATCTTTTTGTCATTATCTATATTTTTTCTTTTTAATGTAAATAATATAAATATACGTTATTTGTAAGACTCATTTATACATTTATATTTTAATAATTAGTCGAGGAGAAATCCGTAAATAAATAAACGAATAATAAAATATGGACATCATTTTTATTTTGCTTGCAGATTCTCGATTTCACGAAGAACAGAATGCGAAAGTTGCACAACGATACTCTGTCGGCGTACACGAGTCTGGCCTATCTCTATCTGCAGGACAACTTTATCCTCAAGATCGAGGAGGCGGCTTTCAGCAAGCTTCGAAATCTTCAAGTGCTCGATCTCTCGAAAAATGCATTTCAACGATTTCCGATGAGCACGCTGACTCTCCCGGTGCTGAGAAAATTGTATCTCGGCGGTATTCAGGAACCATTGAAGGACGCGGCTTTCGAAGAGACCTCGCTGGGCGAAGAGTCGAGCCTCGAATTTCTCGATTTGTCGCAGAACGAACTGACGCGACTTCCGTCGCTCGGATACGCGCCGTCGCTCACCCATCTAAACGTCTCCGAGAACTCGATAACTGCGATAACGGCGGAGCGATTGGCGACGTTTTGTTCCCTAAATAATTTGGATCTATCGAAGAATCCCATTAAATTCGATTCGTCGACGTGCGATTGTCAAGTCTTCAACGCCTGGATAAAAGCCCGAAGGATAAAGATGAGACCGGAAAAATTTATCTGCGGCACCGAGGAGACAGACTGCTCGGACGTATCGTCGGACAATCCGATATTTCCGAACGATACGATGAGCGTGTACGAAGCGTGCCGCGAGGTCATAAGGTCTCGAGCCGAATCCGCGAAAGCTCGATCGACCTGGATCCTCGTAGCTTCCTGCGTCGCCGGCTCGCTCGTCTGTCTCTTCCTCATCCTGTACTGCATACACAAGCGAAACAACAGGAAAAAAAAGCGCCAGCGATTAAAGCATCAGAAGCAACAGAAGCAACAACAGCTCGCGGCCAACAACGCGAACACCGAACTTCTCAACGGCAATACACCGCCCGAACAGACGTGAGAGATCGGAATATCGTCTGGAAGCTAAATCGAGGCTTCCGTTGGATTTGTTTCGTTGTTTTTTTTTTTTTTTTTTTAATGAACTACGATTACACGCGGTCTGTTGTTCCTCCGTTCGATGAGAGTTTCGAGAACGCGCAGTGTAAACGGAGTTGCAAACGAAGAGGCGATTTTTTTTCGACCTTTTGGTCACCGCGGCGAGGAAGAGAACGAGGAAGAGCGAGAGATTGACGCCGAAATGCGCAGAGTTTGTTGCGCGCTCATTCAGCGCCAACCGCGCGTTCGAACGATTCATCGTCAGTCATTAAGGTGATGTGGTATAACGCCCCCGCCCACCTACCCCGCGCTCAGTTGGTAACAAAAATTGTACTGCATGCCGTTTTGAGATCGCAGACCGCCGAGGAAAACGAAAATTGTCTTTTCCTGCGTCTGGCAATTCCCTATGGAAAGACAATTTTCTTTTTCCTCGGCGGTCTGCGGTCTCAAAACGGCATGCATTACAGTTTTTGTTACCGGCGGCGGTATTTCACATCCCTTAATCCTTTATAAGTTACACCTCCATCCCCACTCTTAGGCGCTATCATAGCAGCGCGCGGCTCGCACTCCGCGTCGGTTAGTTCCGTTTAGGTAGTTTCGGGCGGTGTGACTTATAAAGGGTTAAAGGAAATTCATCGTACATTTTTTTTCGTGTAAGACGTTTGTCAGTGAGCCGTCAAATACACATAAAATTTTTTTATTGTATTTATTTATCTTAATGTAGGACATTTCATTAATTTATAATAAAAAAAACATTCGATAAAACTCGAAAAAGGCTCTACCAAGCAAAACAGTCAATGTGTATGATGTATGGGGCTAGGTACTTTAAGAATACTGATTCCAATATGTATTGTGAAAAATATGTTTATTCATAATAAACAACACTCCAAAATATATCATTTTTTTTTGCTACTTAGGTTATTCACCTTTCATTTTTTTAAAATCGTATACACATATTTGCTATCAGTCAAACGAATTAAATTAACCCGGCGATTACGGTGACTACCTGTAATCGCCTCTTAATCTTTTGAACTTCATCACGGTGTTTGCCGTGAGATTAAACAGAGTCGCGTAATCATCTATGTTCTTTAGTATCTTGCAGAATTCGGTGTAAAGCGAGCATGCGGATCGATGCCGGAAGATCTGTAAGACAAACGAAAATTGTAAATTGCATACCATAAAATTATGTTGTCTCAAAGGAGAAAAAATAAAAATAAACTTAGAATAAAATGGTTTATTTCGTATCCTAGGACAAAGCACCCTAAGGACACCGTGCTGAACACCAGCAAACTTACTTTCTCACTAGCCATCACCTTAAAAAAGGCGTCGCCTTTACAACGCGAAATCGCGTCGTTATCTACGATATAGAGAATTATATCTCGCCTTTCCGAGTCCGAATACCACGTCCGGCTTGGAAAGAAAAAAAAAAAGAAAAAAAAAGTGTTTTCAGTCAATGGATACTTGCTGATAAAAAATGTATCGTAAAATACTCACTAGCCAGATTGATCTTCACGTGACTCTGTCTTGGCTCTCGCTATACTCAACTTCGTGTAAAGGTCCGCGTTGTGCAATGGATGCGAGGATGCCGAACTGTCGGAATCGGTTGCCGAACTAACGCAGGTGTCCTTTTTTCGATTTCTCGCTTTTGATGGGTGTTTATTTTGGGCAGATTTTTTCGTTCGGGCGACGGTTGCGGGCCTGGAACTAGTGTTCTCATCATTAGAATCGCTGTCCACTTCCACGATTTCTATCGACGGCGAGCGCGTCTTTCCGTTCCTCGCTGTCGTTTTTTTCGCTACAAGCATCGACGCGTCGTCGTCCAAGATTTTCCGACGTTTCGTACGATCATTGTTCGCTTCGGTCCTGCCGCTCTTAGACTTCGTTGTGGCGCGAACAGTTCTCTTATTCTTCGCGGCGATTATCTTGGCATTGTAAGACGACCGGTCCGAACCATCAACACTGTCCGAACTATCGACGCTTGGCTCGCGCTGTACAGTTTTCGCTGATTTTTTATTTTTCTCAACCAAATTATTGTTTTTTTTCGTTTTGCCTCTCGTTTTTGTTGATATCGAATCGACACCTTCGTCATCGATCGAGACCATCGATTGAAGATCCGATGGTCTTCGAACCCTGAGACGAGGGGAACGCTCGCCGATCGCCGAACCTTTCTTGTTATTCGTAATTTCCTTGACGTTGCGCGCATTTTGGAATCTAAGAGATTCTCTTGATCTAGTTCTTTCTCGGAGCTCAGAACCGTCGAGTTGCTCGTCTTGTGACGAATCGCCAGAGAAAATATCTTCCTTCGCGCTGGAATGTTTCTTCGTTCCGCTTGGTCCGGGCTTGTTCCAGTCTTCGTCGTTGAGGGAAGACTTCGAGCTCGAATTCTCCTTTTCGCTGTCGCTCGACAGTACGGACACCACGTTATCCTTTTCCCTCGTGAACGGAACGCGCGTTATTAATATATGGTCGTCGTCGCTGTCCTCGGACGTCGACGACGTGCAGGTAACTCTCGGTGTTTCGAAATATTTCGATTTTTCGGTATCATTTGCCAACACGGGCTCCGCACTCCTTGGAGATTTCAATTTTTGTTGATAATCTTTGCTAAATGTATTTATAACCATCGAAGATTTATTTTCTGTCGCATTCAAAGAATTGTTAGGCGTCGAACAGCTCGTAGGTTTATTCGAACGCGGAGGGCTCGACTGTTGGCTATCTTTGAGCAACCTTCGCTCGCCGTCGTCGCATCGCATGTACTTTGAGACAGGATGATTGACGTCGTCTGGTTCTTGCCAGTCGTCCGTCGTGATCCAATTGGATTCCGGAGGCGATTCGATCGCGGCCGTTTCTGGATGCGATCGTTTTCGCGAAGACGAAGTCAAGAGGTCTGCGGAAGTTTGTGCCATTATTGTGGACGCATCCGATTTTGCCGGGCTCGAGGGTGAGGATTCCGGTTCGTTTTTGACGACATCACCGTCCGTACGTTCGTTTTCGCAGGACGGAGCTGATCTCGTGACTTCTTCGGGAATCGCCGATGTATTTTCGGGCGCCGTGACGACGTTGGTCGTGTCACGGCCATCGGTCAGAGTCGTCGGGGTTCTTTGCTGCCGTTTTTTCGATCCCAAACCCAACGACGCCTCCATATCTTTTTTTCGCTGTGCGACCATCCGTAACTTCGGCTCGACCTGCGTGTGGTATTCGAGGGAGCAGGGACGTTTTTCATTCTCTTCGATAGGTTCCGTCAGCCTGTCGTCGCCGCTCGATAACTCCATCGAACGGTGCATCGTGGCCGGTTGAGTAACGGCAGCCTGAGACTCGTCGATCGTTGAACGACTGGATCCACCGGAGCTCTGATTCGGCGATAAAACGTTTATCTCAATATTGACTGTGGTCGTACAATTAAGGGATATTCGATCACCCGATGAACTACGTTCGCGCTTTACCGATCGATTAAGACTCGAGGAGGTAAGGGGATCCTCGGTGTTGTCTGTGGGATTGGCAATGCCTGCTCCGCGCTCGGACAAATCGCTGGTCGCTGTGAAAAAATCTTCGTCACGGACGGAACTCGTCTGCGATTGAGTTTGAACTACTCTCTGCCGGTTCTTTACCGTTGATGCTGGAACTGCCACAGCGGAAGCGATCCCAGGACTGGAAATGAAAATCTATTTTCAAAAAACACGTTTTTGTTTTGCATCAAATCGTCAAATACCCGTCAATGTTGTAAACTAGCAGATTACAAGATTCATCTACCTTTACAGCATCGGAAATTCCGATACGGCTGTAGTACTTATATTGTGTGTAAAATCGTTCCAAATTGACCCTTAATGTTTCTCTCCAAAAATTATTCTCAGTGCGTTGGAATCTTTAAAATATATATTTTTTTGTGAAGTCATTTGTAATAATAAAGAACCTCGATTAACCAACCTCCGTTACCAAAACCCCCATTATCCAAACTGCAACTTGCTTTATCGAAATTTCTATTGTCCGAACCACCACACACAATTTTGATGGCATTTCATCGTCAGGCGCTACTTTGTCGCGAGCACGATCAAGCTTCTATTGCACGTCCATATGTTACACAGCTTGCATGTGTAACATATGGACGTTGATATCGAATGTGGACGGTCTTTCGTGGAGTATTCATCAGTTATTGGCAACGCATATTGATATTTATATGCGTGCATGTAAAAAATTATCAGTGATTACATAATAGTTTTGTAGTCAAGCGCATTGTAGCTTCGATGGACAATAATTCCATGTCTAAGCAGAAGCATTATGCTTCTTATGCATTATTTTCTTATATAATGGTGGAAAAAAAAATTGAAATTTTTTCCAAACATGGCCCTTTTCAATGTTTTTTGTAAGTATGTTATTTCTTGTCTTCAAATTTCCAGTATCCGAATAATCTATATACAATGCTCTATCTTAGTTTTCTTTTCTTTCCTGTGTCACTGCTGGTTGCTGGATGGGTGCATGATTTGCAAGTCATGCAGCGTATGCACGTCCTCGTTAAATAAATATATTATAAATAAATAAATTTATTATCCATAATAAATAATTAATAATCCAAGCTAAGCTCGATACGAAGCTATTCTGATAATCAAAGGTCTACCGTGCAAGTCTTGGATCCATCGCTATGAGTAGTGAATACAATATTTCCGGCTTGAGGTTGAAAAAGAAATGTAGCTATTCAGAGAAATTATTTCTACTTACCCAAGACAGTCGCAACCTCCGTAAAGGAAATGGCTCATCAGACATTCGGCGTAGAAAGGCATCTCGCTTAGTCTGAAAAGTACAAAATTTATGGTAAAATGTATGGCAATTTATGGTCTTTATGATTTTTAAACAATGTGTTCATTTATTTTTTTTATTTTTTTTTCCATCTGAGAAACGTTTGGTACAAACCTATACGGCTCTGGGTCGACGATCTTACGTTGACGCACACATTCTTTGATGAATTTTATATCGTATATCAACGTCTTATTCTTCTCCGGCCAAATGAGTTTTGAGTAATTACACGATTGAGTAAATATAATCGGCATTTTCTTGTCATTGAGACGAACTGCTCCACCATTTTCCTAAAACAGCAAAAACAGAAAAAAATAGCGAAACTTAATCGAACGAGCCCGGTGTACAAAGGAGGTTCGATAAGGTTACGTGCGAGTTAATTCTTACCACGATCATTTTTTTCAGTGGCTCCAACTCCTCATGGAAGACGCGCAAAAGAACGAAAATAAGCGGCGCGTCGTTTCGACGAAAGAGCGACATTTCGCCGGAACTTCGTTTCGTATAGTGATTCGAAACTTTTCATTACCTTTTAAAGAATGTACGGCGGTGTTTATCAGACTTTGAGGTTATCGGTCGGTACGGTCTCATGTTCGTTAACGTTAAAACAGCACTGCGAATTTGGCGGTTACTCAGTGAACAGAGGTTATATTGTCTCGGTACTTAAAGGCGGCAACGAGAGTGATTCAAACGTTTGTTGTTTTTTGTGTCTACGACCGAGGAACATACGAGTGTGTGTGCAGGTCTAGACAAGTCGAGGTACGTTTGACGCGGGAATCTGAGCCTGGAGCACGGTTTTATACGCCTTATACACAGGCCTGAAAACTCAACTGGTGGGGTGGGCTTTGTCGTCGAACCGGCTTTTCGTAGTTGGCTCTGCGACCACCAGGTGTGCACTCAGTTCGTAGTTGTTTTTTTTTTTTTTTTCAAATATTATACTGACTTCATTCCGAACCTAATACAGCCGATAGTCCCAATGTATAGAACAAGTACACAAATTACCAAGTGTTTTCGGTGCAATAAGATCCATTCAACTTTATTTACAGCGAAAATGCTGTGAATTCATTCGATTCCTCTTCTTCTTAAGGGGAAGTGAAACAGTTGTGCGTGCGAGAGAGATAGTTGCAATTTCCAAATTAGCTTTATTCAATCGAAAAAAATGAATTCGAGCCGAATGCGAAATTACCGTGCGCATCCGGCACGAATTTGCTTTTGCCACAAAAAAATGAGCACCCTTGAGGAAAGTTCATTACAGTTTTCATTACCGACCGCGTATTTCACTTCCCCTTAAGGTCAAGTGAAAGTCACGTGACGGGCCCATGCGTGTGAGAGAGATAGTTGCAATTTTCAAATTAACTTTATTCAATGGTGCTAATTTTGTTGAGAAAAATATGAATTCGGGCCGGATGCGAAATTACCGTGTGCATCCGGCGCGAATTTGCACCCTTGAGAAAAGTTCATTACAGTTTTCATTACCGACCGCGATTTTCACTTCCCCTTAAGAGCATGTGAAACACTATGGAGTGCAAGCGAGATAGCATCAGTTGCGCTCTCTGCGGAGCGAGAGAGACAAGCTGAGAACGTGTTTCACATGCTCTTAAGGGCATGTGATACATACGTATCGAGTCTCCAATGGTAACAAATCGCTTTACCTATTTTCTCCGTGATGGTTGATGCTTCGACCAAAATCAAATTAGGTTTTTTTAGTCAATAAATATAAGTATGAAAACCTAATTTGCTTTTGCTCGTCGTATCAAGCGTTTTGGAGAAAACAAGGAAGGCGATTTGTTACCGACTGAGTCTGTACCACATGCCTTAACACAGTTTGACTGCATCCTCCACTGTAAATAAATATCGTACGAAATTTAATGTACCGAACGGGAAGTTTTTATGCAAAAACTGGTATATTAAATTTCATGTACATTTGTGATGAAAAATTAATGTTCAGTCGATTAAAAACATCAGGAATACATTATTTTTAATAATTCTCCTCAATTTTACTATGAAAGTACTTTAATTTTAATAATTTACTTTAATTTTCCATTGAAAAAGTATATTAATTTTTCATCACAATTGTGTACATTAAATTTAATGTACCAGTTTTTGCATAAAATCGTCCAGTTCGGTATATTAAATTTACAATTTTTTTTTTTACCGTGGGCCGAAGGGAAGCTGATAAAGTCGCGTACCTCGGAATTCATTCGATTAATAAATAAACGATTTTTGAAAAAAAAAAACGCTGCAACGCAGCGACACATGTTGTCACGGGCCAAACCTCTGTTCACTGTTACCGACGATAAGGCGTCAACACATGGAACCTGTCCTCGTGCATAAATCCATAGAAAGAAAAAGAAGAAGGCGTCAACCTTATCGACATTTTACTTGCAATGCGGTGCATACGAACATATAAAATCAAAATCAATCAAAACAATGAGGAAAGTGATCGAACTTCGTCCGGACAAAAATTTGATCGATCAGAACTTTGAGAAATATCAATACTCCTCGGATTTGGTCGCTGTTAATCTGGAGAAGAGCTTGGTGAAAGGTCACTCCGGAGATAAATAATTTCTTAACCTAATCGAGTTTACGCTTACCCAGCGTTGAAAATCCGAATTATTGTTTTGCACAGATGTCTATCGTCAGGAACCGGGAAGCAGTCAGGACTCCTGGCTGGAGGCAAGACTCTTCGCGTTTCACAATCATTTGTTCAAAAATCCATTCGACTCGTCCAGTTGGTTCGTCGACGAGAGGAGAGACGTATGGCGATTGAACAGGGACGGGAGTCTCAATCGGATTCACACGCTTTCCGTACCGGAGGTCGAAAAGTCCATTTACAATCCGTCTATAGCATTTGCGTCAGCAAAAATTGTGGTTTTGTCGAACGGAGGCAAGAGCCTGGAAATTTTTACTGAAAACCTTTCGGAGCAATCTTTCAAAACTGCCGAAGTCGATCCTGGAGTAATACTGGACGCTAGATACATAGAAGAAAAATCTACCATAATCGTGGCGATGTGTTGCATCGTAGAAGTTAATGGAAAAAAATGTTCTCAGCTGGTATTCTTGTATTACGCACATAATCCGGAAAAAGGATCAAAAGAAAATGGATTAGAGCTCTGCAGAAAACAAATTTTGAATGCAAAGGGTCCTATAGAGTACGTATATATAGAACCGAGCGGCAATTATTTTCACACGATAAGCCAGGATACGGCGATTTTCGAGTACGATTCTCTCAAGCCCGTGACTGAGAAAAACGCCGAAAATTCGGATCCGGAGATAAAGATTCCGAAGTACTGCTGGTCGCAGGACGAAGACTCGTTGACCGTCTGGGTGAAAGTACCGGAGCGATATGGCGACGATCGAGCGAAAATTAACATCACCTCGAGTAACATCTCGATATCGATAAAAGACGAAGTTCTGATACAGGGCGATTCGCAGCATCGATTGGATCCCGATTTGACGACGTGGAAGCGTGAAAAGGACACGGTGCAGTTGGAGCTCGGTAAACTCGAGGGTGGGCTAATGTGGAGCGAATTGATAAAAGGCGATACGGGCGGAGAGTGTCTTCCTAACGAAGCTCTAGCGGCTGAAATTCACAACAGGTGAAGTACGATGAAGATGCAAAGAATATACTATGGTAAGGTTTGAGAAATAATTTTTCATAACTATTTGTATTACAGGCTTTCGCACTTGTGCACTACCGAGCCGCAAAGCCGCGCGGACGAGGATCAGCCGGTGGTGGGTTTCAACGCTGAGCAATTGGAAGAATGCGACTTGCTGGGACGAGACAATTTTCTTCAGAGAATAAATCTCAGTGACCACTCGACGACGCATCTGGTGATGCTGGGCTCGAGCAATCACCTTCTGTTCACTCACAAATTGAAATCAGGACAAGCTTTATGTCTGAGACACGATCATCACGGTGTCGTCTGGATTCCCGAGGAGGAGGAATCGAGTCAGTGGGGAATACGGCACGTCGGTACATTTCCGGGCTTCGGTTACGTAGAGGCTAGCAAAACTAACAAAAAGTTTTGCGTTTCGCCGCCGAGTAAGTATAGTTCTTTTTTTTTTATCTGCTCTATAAGAACTAAGAGAACGTTCCAATAATTTTAATTGAAACAAACTGTAGACGGATCGTACGTTGCAATCGTGGAGCACACGAGACATGCATTTCTCTACGAAAAGCCGGAAGCTTCGGAGCCAGTTGCGAAGCAACGCATAGTCGACTTGGGACCGGAAGCTTCGTCCATAATGGGTGCGGTAGCGACCAACAAACATCTAATCCTTCTAACTAAAAACAAGATCTACGAATTAGTGATTTATCAATGATCTCTGAGAATATATTTCGACTTCGTTACAATCCGCCTTCATGAATTTTCAATACAAACAAGCTGTTTTACGAAATTTAATTCGTTCTTACCCGTCGTCGGCAATCGCTTCGATTGTTTCGTTATATAAATATATGCATAACATATCCGATATTGTATAGGGGTATACTCTATACTAGTCAACATCCCGATAGTCGGTCGAATCCGAGACCGTCCGACGAAACAGAAGACTCACTTAAAAAATAAACGAACGAACTCTGGCAAAAAAGCTCATTTTGCATTTTTTTTTCTTTTTCTAGTTCAACATAAACGTCCGATGATCGTAGGTCTCCGAACGTACTTTTTAACCGAAAAAACTTTCTACTGATTTAAAATAAATATGCCGATAGAAAGAGTACACTCTAAGCCAGTCCATACGCAAATTTGAACAGAATGTATTGGGAACATGTTACAACATTAGAACATTATAACTATTACAACATTTTCAATAAATTCTATGAAAGTCTTCAGAATTGAGGATTGGAAGCGAACGAAGGTAAAACATGGCATGAACATTGACACGGCACAAGAAGTGGAACTTTGTTTAATAGAAAGAAAACAAAATCTTCTCCCCCTTCGAGTGGCGCCGTTTTCGACAAACATGAAATGACAAAAAAAAAAAAATCATTAACAATCCCGTAGTATAGTCAACGCGAGTCGCAAACTTTGTAGGCATGAATACCGTTGTATTTACATAAACTTCGCATTAATTCAATCCTGTCATTTGGCTGCTGATTGGGATATTTTGTTTTTTACTGGCGTCGAAAATAATCAAATTCGGCTGTGATGATAAGGTTCCTTTCGTTTGATTCAGCCCTCCGCAGTGCTTCGTTAATGGCCATTGGGATGCGCGCATTGCCTTCCAATGAGTGTAAGAAGGTCTTCTAGCGTCAGCGCAGGATCCGGTGGCCACTGCCATAGTACACGATTCTCGAAGGACTCTGGGAAAGCTGCACTGACGTCGGGTGGTTTGTCCTGTTCGAAGAATCGTCTGTTGTCTTTGCAATTGAAAAAGTAAGTCATGCCCGTTGAGCGGCTCAAGTGACGAGACCAATTTTGGGTGGGTCCTTTGAGAAAGAGAACGCTGTTCGGTACGATGAAATAGGGCTCGTCACCGTCGTAGTCGTAACTCGTTACGCTGATCGCAGGTATGAGAGCCAATGCTCGGCTACCGTTTTTCATTACGCAAGCCCTCAGTCGCAGTTTTTCCTCCAAATTGTTTGGCAAGGAATGTAAGTCTTTGGCACGAACGCGAATACATTCCGTGTTCATCGGTTTCCACAGTGCCTCGCAAAACATCTTTGTAAGATTGTGCCTGAAGATTAAAAAAAAAATTAGTTAATGCTAGATATTCGATGGACACACATATACATATATATATATATATATTCTCATCTCAGTGTGATTGAATTTTACCTGTCTTTCAGGTATTTGTCACTAACATCCTCCGTTCCGAGCATGTAAGAATCCAGAATATGCAACGCCGTCGTTTTCCGTTGCTTCCTGTACTCGCCTCTCAGCTCCGATATCATTTCAGCATAGACGAGGGTGTCGGGCGGCAATTCGACATTGAGAACTCGAACCCATGAACCTTTCCAGTATCGAAAAGTCTTCATTCTTCCCATGCCCATGTAAAAAGTCGCTGCTCTCTCCTCGTCATCGGTCTGCTCACTGGAGCCGCAGGGCATGCAGAACCAGTCGTAAGGTGCCTTGAGCAACAACTTATCGACGTTGAGGTCCGTCAGTTTCGTAGAAGTGCTGCTCATAAATTTTAGCGACGAACTTTTGACGATACTCTTCAGCCGCTCGTCGGGTCTCATGTTTCTCGGAATGGTTCTCGTCATATCGGGCAATTCCCAGTAATCGAGACACCGTATTCTCATGTCCGCTTGTCTGTGCTCGACGAGTGTCGGGTCCTCGCAGTAAGCCGCTATCTTCAAGCGTCCGACAACCAGCTTACTTGCGAGATCGTCGTTGGAGTCTTTCAAGTACCGAAAGAACGCGGTGTCTTCCTCGAGGACTTCGTGCGGCACGAGATCCGTAACGTCGTGACACTTGTCCTTCTTCAGTAAAAGGCGATTCGCTCGCGACAAGTAGTCTATAGTATCTTCGACGTCGCCACGTTTCCCTTTGCATATCAAGTATCGCTCGGAATTAGCGGGGCTCGAAGTGTTCGGTTTGAATATGGATACCGTCTCGAAGCAGCGATACATAAGGTAAACAAGACCCGCGCCGAATGGCGTTAACAGATCGAAAAATTTCGTCACGAAATGTCCACCCTCCCGAACAATCATCAGTGCGACCAAGCACTGGCACAGGTAGAGCTGTTTCAAGAGTAACTCCTGCATGCTTTCCTGTCCCTCCACGGAAAATTCACCGTCCGCCATCATGAAATGTACCCCTTTACCCCATGTTTGCCTCATTATCAGTTGCCTGAAAGCATCCTGATTCTCAGGACTATAAACATCACCGTCCCCGTTTGGTCCATAGTAAGGATGAAAAGTTTCCTGTAGTCCGGCATAAGAATCCCCGAAGTTAAAATTGTTTGATGCCTTCAGTGTGAAGCCAAAACCCTTGGCCCGCCATTTCTTGCGCCACAGGATGTACTCGCTGAAGCCACCGGGTCCTGCGCATACATCAGCAAAATACAAAAGTTCGCCAGGCTTCAGCGTCTTTGGGTCGGTGAACATGAAGTTGCAAGATCTGTCCAAATTGGCCATTTTAACTGCTGTCCGGTTCAGAAAAAATGCTCCTCTTATCGTCTCATACGGATTTGATCTTATTCGAGCTCTTCTCATCTCGTTCTTATAGAGATTGTCGAAAACCGATTTTGAGCTCACGACTTGGGTCATGATGTTCGAATCACAGAACAACGTTATGTCATCTACGGTCTCTTTGCTGGGTCCTATACCCATCCAGTGCTTCAGGTCTTTAGCTGTAACTGGCAGCTGTAAATTTTCCAGCCACTTCATTTCCTCCTTGATCTCGACTTCTTCTTTGTCCGGGTCCCATCTAAGGTTGGCCTCCTTGAGCTTGGCGTTGTAGTGGCCATGACCCCTTCGACCTTTATGCTGTGAAGCTTCCACAGGCTCCAGACGACCCTGGCCGTGCTTTTCTAGACCCATGCCCTTTGTGTACCCCATCTTCTCCATCATACGCTGAGCCTTGTCCTGTCCAGCTTTCAGATCATTGCACGCCTTCTTCTCCAGTGCTTCAAGACTTTGGCTATGACAGGCAGTTGCAAATTTTCCAGCCACTCCATTTCCACCATTGGAGATTACTTCTTTGTCCCGGTCCCATTTAAGATCAGCCTCTTTGAGCTTTTGACCTTTATGTCCATCCTTTCCCAGACTCTCATCCTGAGAGAAGTCGGAGTTCGACTCTAAAAAATTATCAAATGCGTATATATATATACACATATGTACTTTCTTTTACATCGTTACTGGTACCGTGTAACAGGGACAAAATAAAGCATTACCAAACATTGAAGAATAAAAAACCGTTTTCTATGAATTACTAATAATCGCTAACGTTCGTACAGTTATTGTTCGAAACGTGTGCGAAGAAACAGCGATTACTCGCTTAAAAAAGTTTATAATTGCAGTACTTAAACACGGCAACGAGAGAGATTCAAAATTTTTGTTGTTTTGTATCTACGAGACTAGAAACATACGAGTGTTTGCAGGTCGAAACCAGTCGCGACACGTTTCACGCGGGACATCTTCTTCTTCTTTTTCTATTGTTTCGGCTTGGCTCCGGTAGGATGCGCTAGAGAGGCACGCACGCGGGACACCGAGTCGGGACACGGTTCTATTCGCTATGCGCGCGACCTACGCAAGCTCACCGGATGAGTGTGTATTGCGTATCCATGCAAAGAGCTGGGTGTGCACGTTGGGACTGAGCTGGCCGGTAGACGACGCTGATAGAATGCATGTACACGGCAATGCGCGCTTAGCCGTTAGCGTTGTTAAGTCACGCGCATAGCTAATACGCTGGGCCGTGTTCAGAAATCATAGTTGGGTAACCAGCTTCTCTGTCTGACATTCGCACCAGCTCAGGGCCTAGATCCCCGTCACATCTTTCACTAATGATACGCTTTAACTAATGATGCTCGATAACGTTACGCTGACGGTAACCTTACGGCAACGAGAATGTCATTCCGATGTCACTGATAGACTAAAGAAAATACATTTTGCTCGCTTGCGCTTCGCAAGCAACTCCGAAATGTATTTTCTTCGTTGAATCTTGTAAGATATCTAAGACATTTTAAATCCACGCGCGATCGAAAACACGACGCGTCACGGCGCAGAAAATCAGATTAAAGGATTGTGCGTGCGCAAGGGCGAAACAATGTAAACACCGCGCCTTTCGTCATATTCGGCCCACTCGACAAATTTCGGCAACGGATCGATCTCTTTCATTCTGGGGACGTCAAGTACGACGGACGCGTCGAATACCTAGAAGGAAGAAGGAGATTAGCGAGAAATTCGTGTCGGACTCTCCGGATCGAGCGTGGTCAGCCGATCACCATCTCAGAATCCATTGGGCTTTATCTATTTTACTGCGAGCCCCAGAGTTGAAAGGAAAGAGCCCACGAGTTAAGATAAGTCCGAATATTTTGTATTATTGTTGAACTCGAGTTTCTATATATTTTTTTAAATTATATATCTTTGGACTGAGTAATCCCTGTAAATGGAATGGTACCGAACTAGAGTGAAGAATGACAAACGAATTTATTGTGAACGATTGGAGTGAAAGTGACTGGGGTGTACGATCTACTTGTTAATTAAACCCCCACTAATTCGTGAATTGAACTAGATAATTTGGTTAGCTAATGACCATTATTGTATATATATATATATATATTTTTTTTTTCACGTTTCAAATGTCGAAATAAAATTATCATCATAAATGTATGACCGATTTTCCCATATTCATTAAGGGTATTATCGTTATTATTTTGTTTCTGGTACTGAGCGTTGTCTACGGACTGATATTGATTCGTGATAACTAAAACTGACATTTTTTTTAAGCCGAAAATTTCTCATTGTAAGTTGAACGAGTCTTTAACTTTACAGTCTGGAGATTTATGGAACGATCGGTTAGTCGCAAAGTTCGAGAAGAACCTAGATCCACGCTCGATTTTATCAGAACATCGTAATAGGTCGATTTTGGTTTTTGTAGAATGATTTTTACATTTTTAATGACTGAGAAGAACGTAAAACAAAATTCAATTGTATCCAAACTGCAGACTCTACTGAGTCCAAATTGTTTATATAAAATGACGATGTACGTTATTTTTTGTATATCAACAATTGCATCATATTTATATGCGACGGGCGGTTTATCACAATTTTATTGTCACTTCATAAGCCTGTCCACGGCTTAAATTTACTGACTTAAGCATTTATGGACGTAAATTAAAATTACCCAGCCGGACAAGCGCCATAAAACGACGCAGTTGGTGCAATATTTGCGATATATGCCGCGCATGTCGCAAATATTGCGCCACATTGGGTCCATTTCGTGGTGTTTGTCTATCTGGGTACGTACGGTACCATTCGGTACGTAATGTATTTTAATGTGGCGTGAAGAACGTTCATATTATAATAAAAACGGCGAATCGAGGTAAATTTTTGTCCCACGGCGCATTGCAGCCTGTGCAGTCACGCCCCATGTGTCAATTGTGACGATCATATTTTCATCTTGTTCAAAAGTCAACCTTCTCAATTTTCGAGTATATTAATAATTTTTGTGCATAATCAATACTCTTAATTTGATCGAGATTACTTTTTTTTATAACACTCCTTGCTTTATTTAGTTTTCTAGTAGGTATATAAACAATTTTTCGCACAATCGATAGTCAACCTCCTGAATTTGCAGTACATACGATTTTGCTCGTTTGTCCCTCAACTTTATTAATTTCTTAATACATACATAATTGTTTCGTATCCAATTGACATAACTACGCGAATGGACGCGATTCCGGACCCATTCGAGTTGTCGTGACCAAAATTACATCATATCTGTGACAGAAACCGTGACAATTCGCCAATTTCAAAGTAGCTCAAAATTTTACAGAAGCAACAGTAACGATGTTTACACCAAAATCATTATATCGTACAATAAGAACACTATTAATTGTATGCGAAGGAATTTTCCGCGAGAAAGCAAGCTTTGTCGAGAGTGGTCGAGAGCACCGGCCGAAGTAGGACCCAAGCGAGCGTCACCTACGGCTGCGTTGGAACTTTCCCGTGCTACGTATAACCACACTCTCAAGCGAGCGGCGGCCCCTACTCCGGGTGCCTGAGTGCTGTTATAGCAACAACAGCTCGGCTACGGCGGGGGAAGTTTGCGCGTGTAGTGGGGGCTCACTGCTCTTCACTTCGCGACTTGCGTAACTTGCATCGCCCAGCACCGTATACTATACGACAAAACTCTAACGCAGCCCAGGTAGCACAAAAAAATTAGTTATCAGAAACTAATCCAAATGGGTTACATATGTCCGTCCGGATGGTAACTATAAGCTATCCTACGTCCAAAAGTTAATTTTTTGGATGGAAAGTAACTTTCGGATAGCGTCCAGGGGTGGGATCCCCGTCATAACTTTTGGTAATGGTATGCTCACGCTACGATAACGTTACGCTAACGGTAACCTTACGGCAACGCAAATGTCAATGCGATGTCAGTGACAGACTAAAAAAAATACATTTTGCTCGCTTGCGCTCCGCAAGCAACTCCGAAATGTATTTTCTTTAGTAAAGAAGAGAAGAAAATACATTTTGGAGTTCCTTATGAAGCGCAAGCAACGCCGAAATGTATTTTCTTTAACCTGTCACTGACATCGCATTGACATTTGCGTTGCCGCAAGGTTACCGTAAGCGTAACGTTATTGTAGCGTGGGCATACCATTAGCAAAAGTTATGACGGGGATCCCAGCCCAGACGGACATATGTAACCCATTATGATCACTTTCTGATAACTAATTTTTTTGTGCTACCTGGGAGACTTCGGTTAAAATGGCGCATCACGTGCCATATATTTGAAACGGGGTCTCGTCACTCGAGTACCGCTTTATGATAGATGAATCGGGACTGCCTCTTAAACCAAGCGATAAGGTTTACGATACACTCAGCGAGAAAAAAAGTAACGATCAGTACTCGATCAGTGCTAAGTAAATATATGTGATTTTACAGAAGAATCGATATCAAACTTGAGACAAAATTCTCGAGTATCATAATTTCGAAGTTCCCAATAACTCGAAGTTGGATGATTCGGAATTGGACGCAAGTCTGAAAAATCGAAATTTGAACGGCGCAATCACATTGAATTTGAATATTCCCTTCAAGACTTGGGTAATTATGACACCAGAGGAACTTCGATATACTGATCGAGTATTATCCGAGAGAAATTACACCGTTTTAACTCGAAAAGTTTGGACAGATATGTTGTTCGAACTCCTTTGGGACCAAACAGACATACCGCGCTCCTTTTCGTTTAAACGGTGTAAGTTCACGGAGCCGGGAATTTACCTGAAAGTCGCTCGATCTTGCGGAGAATGTGGCAGTTCTTTTTTAGGGATGATTGCCAATAAACCGGCGGCGAGACGTGACGTCACGATGGAGTGCTCTGTACAAAACTTCGACGATTCCGTTTTGCATCGTAAGAAACGCCAACTGAAAGGTCAACGAAGAATTTACGTTTTTACGAAAATGGTAGAAAGCAACATTCTGCCTTGTATCTGGCGCAGAAATCAGGTGGACAAGTTGATGGAGTTCGGGGATCGTGAATCCGCCCATTTACCGAAGACCTCTGTCGCAAGAAAGCAAAACAGGATCGCGAGAATATTCAGTTCGGCTTAAAAGGGAAAGATCCCATAGAGAATCTATGGATGATGAAGTATGACAGACATGCCGGTACGATTCATTGCATTGGGGTAGATCCTTTGTTCGTTCACTATTGGACGCCACAACAAGTATCTATTTACTTAGACAACTCCGAACGTATTTCTGTAGACAGCACCGGTTCGTTGATTTAAAAAATGCAGAAGCCAACGGGTGAACTTTGTCCCCATATTTATCTTCACCAGATCGTCGTTGAAACCGCGGAATCCAAAGTACCGGTTTTTCAGATGTTAAGCGCTTCTCAAAATACCAATTCTGTATAGTACTGGCTCAACGAGATCGTAAGGATTGGCAGTAGGTACAGAGCAAACTTTCCATTGCCAAAACAAGTCGTCTGCGATTTCGACAAAGCACTAATGGGTGGCGTTGTAAAAGCGTTCGGGCAATGCAGAGATTTAAAAGATTATCTGTCGAAATGTTTCGACTGTATTACAGAGTCATCGAATCAATTGCCCTCATGTTTTCTGTGCTTGGATGTTTCACATTACGTACACATGATATATCGTTGGGAAATGCTATCGAAAATCCATCATCTCGCGCCTATGTTGTACGTAATGGTTATGTCCCATCTCACAAAAGTCCCCGATTTCGACGTCTTTCAAGACATTGTAAGATCCGCCATCATACTTTGCAAAAGCCCAGAATGAGGGAGCAGTATTGATGACTTACCCTGTTTGGCTCAAGAAGCGTTCAATCGACTACGTCGTATCATCAGGGTAGATCCGGGTCCAATAGTAACTCTGCTAATGGATCACAATCGCACTAACGTAGCTAAGACCGAAGCTCTCCGAGGACAGACGGTCCTTAAGCTGTTACGACAGGCAGTCTTCACGAAGCAACGAAAGAAGAATTTCAAGCACCACAAATAGAAAATGAAACCAACAACGAGATGAACCACATCGACGACATTCCGCTAACGCTGCTTGAATGGGCAGCTACATTTTTTGAGGAGTGCGAGGAGCAGCTAAAGAAGGACAGTTGACGAGAAAGGGTGAAGATGGAAACCCTTATTATGCGCCGGCTGTTGCACAAAAAATTGAGTCGTTATTGAATTACTTCCCAGTCTACACCGGAATAAGGATACCAGTCTTTGGACTTGGCACCCCGACGGCAACTTCATCCGCAGTAGAGGGAGAGTTTAACGACGTCAAGAACCGGCTGCTTCACGCCAAGCCTCGCCCAATAAGAATCGATAAATTTGTCGACAAACACGTGAATTCGTTTTCAGGACGCATGAAGCTTGCGAAGTCCGAAGAATATGCCTCTCAGAAGGTTGACGTGCCGAAAGCACCGGATTCGGACGAAGCAGAGCCATCGGTTCTGAAGAAGACGAAGGCGGCGAAGATGGGCAAAACACCGTTGGAAAATGGCAGTGAAATACGGCCAATGAAGTCGGAAAAAAACTTGCGAAGATGTCTATATGTCTCGATCTTCAACGGATGAATTTGAACAGATCATTAGTCAAGGATTTTATCAATATATAACCACTGTTTTATCGACTCTACCTGCCGGTAGAGCCGGAACAGGCGCGGTTGTATGATTTTCCAAATGTTCTGTCTTATAACGCCTGATACATGAGACGTCAGCCTATTTAACTCTACCGGCAGATTCGACGCAAGTTCTCCACTATCAGCGATTTTGCCAAAATGCGCCGAAAGGATTTTCTCTTCAAAAATAGAAAAAAATAGAAACTATCATGTTCATTTTTGGAGCGTATCGTCGCTTGGCCGAGATACGATGATCGGGTGCGAGCTGGCGAGCCACGCACCACTTTGACTCGTGACTACCCTGGCAAGTTCCGCGACTTGAAAAACCACCACCAAACTACCTTAAAAGCAACCGAGTAAACGACCGGTCGTTTTCGAACAAAAATACGTCCGCGAAAACGACTATCAAAACGATTTTATCCGTGTCAGTACCAGTCGCATACGAGCATCTTCCAGGGAGGACTTTCAGTCAGGTAGTTTTACAATTAATGAACGAATAAACTACCGCGGAAACGACTGTTCAAAACACCTTTCAATTCGGTAGTTTTTTTTATTTTCAACCGAAGAAACGACCGCATTAACGACAATCGGACTGAAAGGTTTTTTGAACGGTTGTTTCCGCAGTTATTCGTCCAGTCATAAAATGTAAAACGATCTGACTGAAAGCTCTCACTGGAAGCTGCTCGCACGGACGCGGATGAAGTCGTTTCAACAGTCCTTTTACTGGACGTATTTTTGGCCGCAAACGACCTGTCGTTTTCTCGGCGGTTTTGATGGTCGCAGGATCTGCCAGGGTAACATTTATGAATATTTTTATTTGAGCGGAATGGTGATCGCACGTGGGATAGAAGGTGAACGCTTGCTTACAACGTATGTATTTATTGCATATTCGAACGTTTCGATAGTCAGGCGCAACGGAATATCGAACTCACGATTTGTTACATCGTCTTTTTCCAAGTGGAAGGCAAAGAGTTTGGTACTGGACCGGCAGGATAAGCTGTGGAGAACGAGACTTCACGTCACATGAGCGCGATTATACACGACCCCTTTATAACGCACTCTGCCTAAAGGATGATCGCCTCTAACAAGGCGATAGCGTTAGTTACACGCTCGCGCATATGTCGGAAGGGAACTAAGAAAGTCAAAAGAATTCTTCAGTCTTGCGATTCGGGGGCTCAAGGTAGATTCGACGTTGAAGGCCGAATACTCTCCTATGATTGTGAGCCTATTCTGCTCAGAGACTCATATGCCGAGGCACACATATTTACGCACTCTGCAAAATAATAAAATTATAACGAGGTCTCAGTCTGGGGTTACTTCGAGGAGATGTGGTCGATTCTTCGTGGGATGGGAAGGACCCTGAGGATAGGATGGGTAGAGCCTTTATACCGGTGATGGACCGCTTCGCTTTCACGAAGGGCTGCGCCGACGCGCCATCTCGCGGAAAGCGGAAAGACCCGTCGGTGGTTGGGTGTCCTGTTACAATATATATAATCCAAATGTGACACTTGCTTTGTGACGGCTTCTTTTACTTTACCAGCAGCGTGAAGTTTCTCTTTGTGATGGCCGGTTTTACTTTCCAAACAGCGTGACGCTTCTCACGGAGAAAATCGTCACGAAAAATCCCGTCACGAAGGGGAGCGTCACGCTGCTGGTAGAGTAAAACCGGCCGTTATCGCTTCCCATTTATACGGTTCCTTAATGTTCCTGCCTTAACTCGTACCTTAGTAGTTAACGATTCTGACTGTTTCTTAACGATATCCACTTGATTTGAGCCCGGTTTGGTTCAGATTTTTGTCCCTTGTAGTGTGGATTTTTCCTTCGGTCCTGCCCCAATCGCGCGTTGGTCCTTGCATATTCGCCCATTTGTCTTGGTTTGGCAAGTGGGTCTCGCCAATTTAAAGTATTTGATTTTTTAGCAGAGGTTTTTTTCGGCGGTGCCGGTGGCTTTAGTGTTTGACCGGTTTTCTCGATTGATTTTGCGTCTAGCCGTTAGTCTATTTTGCGTAGGGCCATTAGTCGGTGTCGACTTTATCTAGAAACGGTCCCATTTATTTATCCGGTGTCTGAGCCTTCCTACCCGCTGACTGCGAGTGGTGAAGTTCTGACAGAAGTTTTCTTGCGCCGCAAAGATACTCTAGGGTAGTCGACTTGTCGATGCCTCCTTCTTCCTCTTTGAGGATCATTGATATAGCTCATCCAAGTCCCGTCATGGCAAACGCTAGTATGTGCTGCGCTTCTTGAAAAGGTTTATCCCATTTCTTTGTCCGCCGTTGTTGTTTCCACCTCCGGGTTGACCTTTGCCTTTGCTTCGAGTTGCCATATACCTCTTCGGGTATACTTTTCGAGCAGTTCGTCCTTCTAATCTTTCGGCAAGCCCTTAATGAGTTAATGTTGCCAGTTGCGCAGGCTCCCTCTCTGTTCCTTTGTCTTTCTTTTCGGCTTCTCTCTCCTTCCTCATAAGGCGCATTTCATCCTAGATTCTCCTGAATTTTGCCATAACTTTGATTGCGGGATCCTCTTCATCCGGCGTACTCTTCCGTGTTTGTTGAGAGTTGCGGACGTCTCGAAAAATGTACCTACTACGTGAAAGTAGCCCGACTGTAGCACGCAAAATTATCCGACACTACGGACCGTTCGGTAGCGGATCTTCAGTCCGTGCCTTATTGACATTTATTAGGCATTTACGGGCTAAAAATAATGTCATTGACTTTCTGCAGAAGATACAAGACCCTGAAAGTAAAACGCATCACTGACTCACCCATACATCGCGGTTTTTACACGTATATTGTCATTTTATGTAGCGCTTTTTCGACGTTCTGATGGAGTCGTCCCTCGGTACATATTAAATATCGTAATTCAATGTCGTGCTCGGCAACAGACTCTTGTCGTTGTTTATTCTGTAGATCGCATACTTGAAAGCCATTTTCGAGAGGCTATACTTTTCGTCTTTGGTAAAAATGGCACGTATAGCACAATATATTCAATGAATTTTATAGTTCAAATTATGGACGTCTTTTATTTTGAAAAAGAGAAAAAGACGTAAAGAATAAACTTTTTTACGTTTAATCTAGTAAACTAAATAAACTTATTCGAAAAATGTGAAATTCTCTTAATGCCGAGAAGTCATCGTGCGATTACGTTTTCTTGCTTCTAGCGAACGAGAACGAAAGTTTAACCCGTTATTCCTTTATGTGTTGGCCACAAAACGACGATAAATTGTAGTTTTCGGGACGAATGAATTCACGGGAAAAAATGTCAGCTATATTTTTCATCAGCACACAGAAACGGCCAAGCGATAAGAACAGAATGAGCACATTTTTATATATTTGCGTATATTTTTTTATGCGTGGCACGTATAGCTTCGTGTTATGGAAGGATAAATGCCCCTTTATAAGATAATGATGGCTTATCCTTTGGCAGCAACCAGGGCCACACATACTGTCTTATCCCTCTTATACGCATAAGAAAATCCTCACTATGCAGTCATGTTCAGAGGGGTCGTTCTACGCGAGTCGAGACAAGCCGCCGCCCCTATGTCCAAGGCCGTCCGATTCAGAACTTGCAGTAGGGTTTTCACATTCGGAACTATTACCCGGCATGCGGACCCAACCTGCGGCAATATACGCTCGCATGCTGGCGAGCTCTATAGGAAGCAATGGGTGGGAGCGTCGTAACGTCTACTATGCGATCGTGCTGTCTATCGCTAATACGAGTACCGCCGTGCGACTTCGTTCGCTATGCGAATTAGGAGTTTAGTTTCCGAATTAAACGTAATAACGGTCGTATTATCGAACGGAGTTTGAAAATGTGCATAATACTATGCCGTTATAAAGCAACGACTATTTCTTCTTACCCCTGTTTATTAGCGACACTTTGCCGATTTAGGTGTACTGTTAAATGACCTAACATTATCCCAACACCAGCCGCCACTATCCGTCATCAACTATGCAAATCGTTGGAATACGATATTATCCTCGACATTTACCCTCACGCTACACTGAATTATTTCGTCAAATTGCATATTGCTTCAACCCCGTAATTTGTCATTTCTGTCACCATGAAGTGAATAGTGAATTCATTTCAACGAATATAAAAATTGTTTTTCACATGCACAGTTTCCACTTTCGCCATTCGATTACTTTAGGTCGTAATACGTCTGCTATATACGAGCTTTCAGTGTCGCTTGATATACAAATATTGTGGGGCGTGATGAAAAAAGAAATAGAAACGGCGATGAGTTCTGACGCCATTTCTTCAAAACACGGAAATATCTTTGATGGGCCATACTACAGATTCAATAAACGACTACTCTGTGCAATCGGCTTGTGGCCCGGACAACCTTTAAGACAAAAACGTGTTAGGACTATTGGTCTACTAATTGCTAGCTTTATCGTTATGATAGGTCAGGTAAGCTTTGTCACGATTTCTATAATAATGATTCTTTAAACCTCTGCCGGTCAGAGCACCCAAATCTAAACCGGAACGGACGTACGGGCCAAAAGAACGGGAATAGGAAACGCTCACTTGGGCGTTGAAATAGGATAAACGTCCGACTGGCAGAAGGTCAAAATATAATATTTAACTATCGACAATGATAGGTGCGCGGTTGGTGTGTGGCTCTGGCGGTCCCCAAAGTCAAGTAGTACCGCTCGCGGTCAGTCCTTGGATGGGTGACCGCCTAGCCGCGCGCTGGCTGGCGCATCGAATCGTGGAGCGGAAGGTAATTTTCTCGGAGATTGATGATTACTCTGTAGGAACACCAATCTCTGGGGAAAGAGCCGTCTGTGTATCGCCCGGTTTCCCGCAGTTTCCCTGTGCCCTTGTGCGAATGCGACACAGTAAGGAGGGTACGTCGGCTGCGGACGTAACCCGAGGGGCGAGGTAGGGTGTGTAAAAGGGGAAGAACCTCGTACAGGTGGAACAGATATTTTTAAAAAAGTTGAAGATTGAAATTTTCATATCGATTCCCCATAAAAATTAAAAATTGAAATTTTCATGACGCTTCCTCATCAAAGTTGAAAGTTGAAAGTCGAAATTTTTATAACACTTTCTCGTACTGTCCCTTTATTCGCAAAGCTTCTTCTATGAGAAAGCATTTACTATATTTTTGGCTTCCTCACAGAGGAAGCTTTGCGAATAAAGAGACAGTATGAGAAAGTGTTATAAAAATTTCAATTTTCAACTTTTAGGAGGAAGCGTTATGAAAATTTCAATTTTTAACTTTTTTCAGCATCAACATCGTATTTAACTTTTAAGCAAAACTGCTGCCTGACTCAGGTTTAGCGCGAAAAAATACATAGAGTTGTGTGCCAAATTTTTTTTTTTCGATCTTTCAATGTTTACTCGAGAAGTCGAAATGACACCGCTTTATCTAATTCTTTTAACTCCGTCATATCCATCATCTTGTGTATTTCTTGCTGTAGAACGTGATAAGGTTTTTATGCACTTAGGTTTTTCGGCAAGGCTATTGGGGAGCAAAGAAATTGCTGTTTGAAAATACGCAAAATCACCCAATTTTGCAATTTTGGTCATATAAGTGACCGATAAACTTTTTCGTTAGTCGTCACTCCGGGATTGTATTCCATGTATTTTTTCACGCTGATCACGAATCTACCACTTATTTTATTCATAAATGAATATTTAATGAGGAAAATTGCGTTTAAAGTACAGTACTATTTTTTAAAGAAATTCGGAAAATTCAAAATGACCTAAGATTTAAACGGTTAGCTAGATTCTCTTGAAATTTTAAAGGGATCATCGAGTGATCATATTCCATTTGTGTACGCATTTTTAGCCAGATAGCTAAACATTGGGAGTGTTAGAGCGCGAACCGACATTTTTTAAGAAGTTAAAAATGGCGCACAAAAAAAACAACTGTACATTTTTGGATGAAATTTTGCAGAAATATTGTCTATTAACCACATATACTGTGTGTCAAATGTCAGCTTCATTGGTCGAGGAATATATATTATATTCAACTAATACCATTGTGTGTGCCGTTCATGTATTTTGTACATTTTTTACGGTCACATACATTTTATTTCGGTCGCTTCTCCGAACACTATCTTTTCAACCTTGGCTGCATTTTGTACACGCGGTACACTTAAGGGACCTTGGTCCCAGCGTACAAAGCAATCTCTTCTCTCTTTCTCGCCCTCGCTTTTGTTACTTTTTGTATTTTATCGTGTCCACTGCATTTAGGTGCGGGCAATTGTGGGGGGCTTGGGCCAATTCAATTTGATTGTCGAGGCTATAGTATCTATTGATCTGAACATGCTTGGCGTCCTCAAGTTACTTAATGGATTGGCTCATGCTCAGGAGGTGGGAAAAACGACATTGTATTACACTGAGACAAGGATCTAGTAAATATGACTATATCGCTTGAAAGAAATTACCATAGTACATAGGATACCATAGTACCTTAGTAGAGAACTAGGGCGCCACCTACGGTAGGAAGTACCGGATTTATAAGAATTTGCCGTAGATATTAAGGCAAACATTCTTGGAAAATCTGAGACTTTCCGCCATAGGTGGTGCCCTAGTGCCCTACTACTATGTGCTATAGTAAGTTTTCTTAGATGATCGGTAGTTTTTCCTCGATCCTCCTCTTAGTGTATTTAATCTGAATACAAATAATCGGAATCTATTTTTATTATTTTGAAGATAGGACTACTTTTTGATGAAATGCAAAAATACTGGGGTGACATGCGAAGCTTGCCGCAAATAAAAATTCTTGAGGAATGCGGAGAGAAAGGAAGACGCTGGACTTTATTTTATTTGCGTTAGTCAAACAAATATATTCACTTATTATGCTTGAGTACATGATCTATTGAAATATTGTAAATTATCCATCTCGTTACAGTACTGGTCTACGTGACTGTATTCTGTTGGATACTAACAGCATTCTCACCGAAAATCATGGATGCTTTAGCACCATTGAACTATTCACGAAGGAGATTAGACCTTTTTCCGGCAGACTTCATAATCGATTCGGACGTCTACTTTTACCCAATTGTTATTTTCATGAGCTTGGGCCTTGCCTATCAACTTCTAATCACCGTGGCGATGGATACACTCTACATGGTTATTGCACAACATGTATGCGCAATGTTTGAAATATTGAGGTGACCCTATCAATATTTATTATAATATTAACAAATAATACTACTCTGCATCTCGAAGCTTTCTACAGCGATATCACTCAGGTGTTACTTTATACGGGAACAAATAACCCATGTAAAGGGTCAATTACATTCGTACGTCCTCCCGTTCATCCGTTTCATGTTGAATACTCACTGAGAGAACTGAGAGAAGTTAGCATTTGAGATATCCTACTGTATGCTCGTCTTGGGAATGACGTAGTTATAACAGTGAAGGGAAGATATCCCAAATATCTGCTGAATGGAATACCTGCCCGGGAAAAAATGATCATATATGTATTACGTTCGAGGTAGAGCAGAGCTCGTTGTCTCGCGTTACAAATTAACCTCCGCGTAAAGCGTGGAGTTTGTAATTATATTTTTGTGGGCCGCTTCGCTTCGTCCCATACGGGCTCGGTTCTCGAGTACTTGTAAAGGGGGCAAACAAAAGGTTTTCGTGCAGAAACAATCAGATATCATTTTAAAGGAGAAACTCAGACTGGCTACCCGAAGGCCTTCTCAGGACCTTATCAGGGCCCGATGTAACGGGTGAAAATTTCTACTTGGGTATATTGCTATGACTATACTACAAAAATATGTAATACACGAAAATGATTTTGAATAGTTAATAATGTGAATGTAAAACTATAACTATGCTTTTTCACGCATTCGTCCACAATCCGTACTTACTACTTAAGGTTTGTTGATACAAAGATTCACCGGCGGGGGTTCTTGGATTCTACACTATTTTGGCTCATAAACACGGGTCGTCGTTTCACTTATGAGTCTCTATGGAGGCTTGGATATTTTATCACTGAATAATTGTTCGCTCTTACATTGAGTACAATTCGATGTTACGCTGCTACGAAACACACTCACGAAGTTTCTACCGCGAACTTTCTGCATTATATGTTTGAAGCTAAGTCGCGTGTTGAACATCGGAGATTTAGTAGACCTGCGCGAGCCACGAACTGCGGAGTTGCTGCGGTCTCCCTTTGATCGTTGCTGTCCAGAGACTGATTTCCCTCGATCCCACGAGAATCTTCCTAGCGTAGTCTTGTTGATTCAGCATTTGCAGGGTACGAAGTCCACGCCACGAGCAGGGGTTTTTGATGACCGCTGAACGTGACGAAAGGTCCGCACTCTGCGATTTTTTAAATCATATTTATTCCTGCGATCAGGTTAAATCGTGAGAATCTCGAGCGCATCGTGTGAGTGTGTAATGGCACTCAGATGAGTTCAGCGGTGATACGCGATACTCGACATTAGAGTTACATCGCGACTCTCAAGCAGTTTGCAAAGCCCGGAGGAATTCGAGAAATTTGCGAAAAATCGGGACGTAACATATGGATCAAATGTGATTGATCATATCTGTTCAGATAATGGAAATGGCGAGATCTGATCATATATGAACATATCTGATCAGATATGTTCACATCGAAAAAGATGTGACCATAATGGTTGCCATTATTCTAGCGACCATAGATAAACGGATTTGGTTAGATATGATCATATTTGACACAAGATTCGTGCGAAAAAATGGTTAAAAATAGATTTTAACGATGGGTTTTTCCGTGAAACAACATTTTTCAGGGGAAAACTCATATTTGTAATGGAATATATTAAAAATAAATAAAAACCAGTAAACGGGAATCGAACCCAGAGCTATAGCTCTGGGTTCCGTGACAGAGTATCAAAATTCCAAGTATATGCGTGACGCATGAACGAAAATTCTACTTACAACATTTTTGATGTGTAAACATCTAAGCTCAGACCTCCCCCCCCCCCCCCCCCCTCCTAAAAATATCATGTTATAGTAATCGCAGAAAATCGGGGACGGAAGTCGTGGATGGAATTTGGGGACGGAAGCCGGGGACAAAAGCCGGGGATGAATGTCGGGGACGAAAGCGGATGACGAACAACCGATTGCCGTGGTATAATAATCGCGTCCCTTCGCCTTCTCCAAAATTTCATAGGGCGGTAATTTCAGAAAACATGGGATGAAAAACCGAACGTTCTGACATCATGCACGAGGTACAGGCGAGTTGGTCAATAGAGTAATCGCAGAACAGACGGGAAAAAAAGCGAACGAAAATATATCATGCCCAATGTACAGGCGAATTGCTCCATGGAGCGTTGAGCACAGCGAACCCGGCTTGCGCATCAAGTGATTCAGTGGAGGAATAAGCTTATCTGCGGTATATAAGTGTTATGGATTGTAGATTATAACTTATGCCAAAAAAGGACAGCTCTCGTGAGGTCTGGCAAAAAGGGCCCCCGTGACGGTATGAGTTGACGGAGGGTCCTCTGAGCATCGAATCGTCGAGCTCTAGTGACGTCTCGTACGATGGCTTCCCGTCAAAGTACGAGTTCACAGGGGCGGTTCTGACAAGCGAAACGACGAGCTCTCGTCAGTTTTTATAACATGTGTTATGACGAGATATTTTTATATCGGGTCACCTTCGCCCGTAACTCCTCCGTTCCGTTGCCGAGAGAGCCTTGGGCGCCAGTCAATATTTAATAATGGCGGAATTGACAAACCGCAAACGCATACTTAAACAAAGATGTTAATTTTCGCGGAATACTTAAACGGAAGGCACGGCTTCGGAACGGCGGAGCTGGTTTGCGGTATACCCGCAAACCAGCGGTATTTGCGGTGGAAAGAGGGCGTGGACGGCGGTGGACAACCGAGTGATTCTTATACGCAACAGGAAATTAAATAAGGCCGGATAATTTATTCGTAGTCTTCATAACACGAAATGAAAGGGCTTAATCCCCTAAGGAAAACACCTACATACCGAAACATCAGAATTCAGGAACGCCAAAAATTTATCGTGAATAGCGAGAGCGAAAATACAGAAAATCGGGAAGATCGGGAACCGGTTGTTACCGGTTTTCGGTAACAACCGAAAACAAATATCGAGAACGCGGCAGAGCGAGCGTACGCGCGCGACGCGGTACGCGTACCAGAGAAAGAGCACAATAGATAGCTATATCGAAAACGCGGGAGCTTGCTTCCGTATGAGAATGCGGCGAGACTCTTCGTTATTACCCTCGGACTCGGCCATGACTAATCGAAACGGTACCACCGAGGAAATTTAGCAACGAATATTTCCCTTATAATTAATAACGGAACTCAGAGGCGCGTACCTTACGTACCCGTATCGGGAATCGACAACTCATGCCGGAAAATGTACGCAGAAATCGGTAAACGATAACCGGAGATATCCATAAAAATCGAGTCGATAACGCTGCTCTCGGAGGAGATAATTGGAAACATAAACGATAACAGAATCCGTAACTAAGTTTCTCGTCGATGCACGGATCTACCGCGGCCCGTCGATAGCTTACGTAACGAGACCATAGCATAGGACGATAGCAGAATGGGAGCTAGGGAGCGAGCTCCGCCCGCGACGGTAGCCGGACAAGAACGGTCCTCTAAACGACAAATAACGAAAAATATACTTTCTACAGGTCTGATAGATGTTACAAATTCGTTAACGCGAGGCAGATGAATCCGGTTTCAACCGGAATGCTCGAAATCCCGGCCAGAACAATAATGCTTATTCGGTAACTCATACACGATAACGATACTTTCCAGGGGTCGTTTTTTGCCCTTTAGATTGTCTGTCCACCGCAGTGGCTATCCCTAGAACGTACTGTCCATGCATTTTGGGTCAAGACATACACCTAAATTCGAAAAACTTAACGATAACAGCGATCGGGCAATCCGTGACGGCTGGGTGATCGCGAGCACAGACGACACGGCCTTCCATACCCGAGTACAAAAATGTTGCTTGGCAAGTGTCTGGCTGCTCGTGGTAAGCTGTTCCGGTCATTGGCGTGCGTATGGCAAAGTGTGGCTTAACTCTGGCTTATGAAACAAGCTTTGAGAACCAGACCCTCATCGCGGATGGTATCTCGCAACTCTTTGGACAGGCCAAGGTGCACAGTTTGGCTTAACCTTGAGCGGCAAGCTAGGCCAGCCACACCGTGGCTATTCCTTAGCTGGTCCTTGGCTCGGCCAGACCCTACGTTATCACTTCGGTGTGGAAATAAATAAGTTGTCTATAGCATGCATGTGGGCATGCCACACCGTGGCTAATATTTGGCAGGTGTTTCGCTCGGCCGAACACTAATGTTTTGCCTCTGGAAAGCATTTGGGCAAGCCACACGATGGCGATTATTTGGCTGATCCTTAGCTCAGCCAAGCACTACAGAATCTCCGATCCCTGGACAGGACATGGGTATGCCATCACGTGGCTGTTATTTGGCTACTACTTTGCTAGACCAAACATTACACTATCACTTATCTCTGGGAAGTATGTAGGCATGCCGACATATCAAATTGAGAGGATTAATCCCCAGCAAAAATTACGATATTGTATTAAAGATTAAAATTGCAATTTTTTGTACGTTTTACAACAGCTGTTGAGAAAATCAAACTATAGAAATTTACGGGGAGAAAGTTTATAATTTTCGATTTCTAAGATTTTTAACAACTGTCATTCTCAGTCCCTTTCATTTTACGATTTTTTGTTACATTTATTTCCACGGTTTACCTGATAATTCTATTCATAATGCTAAAATGTATATAAAATTATATCGACGGCAATGAAACAAATGAAAGTATCCTAAATATTGTTGCAAGTTGCACGGTGTGAGATCCGCCCTTTGTTTCTTATTAGCCATAAATATTTATCTCAGACTCTCTTTCGAGCAAAAATTTTTCCTTCCGTTAATTTTATATAACATTCTAAATTCATTCAACAAGCATTCAGTAAAACAAGATCCATTTTTCACTCGAATTCATTCAGTAAAACAAGATCCATTTTTCACTCGAATTCATTCAGTAAAACAAGATCCATTTTGTATAGTAACACTCTTTTGTTCAAGTCTATCTGCGAACCAACTAAACTTTAATCAGCATTTTTTGAGAAAATCGTAAAATGAAAGGGACCGTTTTTTCACACGTTTTTTCTTTTTAGGCGACGATAAACGATTCTTACTTCAATCATACAATTATTCGTTATGTTGTACGCTTAATGCTTAGAAAAGGTAAATTTCTTACCTTTATCAACGCCCATCGTTTATGAGGATACGAAAATAAACTTGTTCTGACATCAGATAGCCGATATATTCACATATGATTGATGTATGATCAGGTATGATTAATATGTGATCAGATATGATTCATACATAATCTGGCATGAGTCTGGCATGAGTACATATGTTTAGATATGATCAGATATGAATACATATCTGAACATGTCTGATCATACGGGATCATATCTTACTATATATATATGAAACACTACCTTATCGTGCATGTACTTTTATGTGTTCATATCTGATCGTATATGATCATATATTGTCCGATCACCTTCGTATCTGATACAGGTATGGACATATATGATCAGATACGATCATTTTTCCCGGGTGCTAAATTGGTCACGGTTGAATACAAATACTTCCATTTGATGTATCTCTGTGAGACCCTGACCAATAGACGAGTATAGTGTACTGTCAGTTTGTCGATATGCAGTGGAGATATTACAGTTTATCATTTGATTATTTAATTGTAGTCGACTTTTTCTACAGATATAATCTGCATAATGTATTACACAATAATAAATCCACTGTTCTAATTCTGAAGCCTAATATGCACAAAGATATGCATTACCATGAAATTATATCTTGTATCAAGGAACATAAGTTCATCACAGAGTAAGTAGTGCAATCGATGCTGTAGTCCACATGGTCCACAAAGTTTGTACATTCAACAAGAATTTCTCGTTTATTTCACAACTGCTTTCGTTCTTTAAACTAATTGTACTTTTGTACGGTTCGTTGACAAAAAACGGTAAAATTAGCATAAAATATTGTGGGCCTATATGTGTTTGTTGAATGTGCATACCTTTTTTAAATGTACAGACCCCAGGGTCAGTGGATACACAGTGGAACCTCGCACATTTTACTTAATGCGAAGAGAAATAACGTCCGTGAACGGCCAAGTACGTTCGTAAAGATTGCCCCCACTCCTTTCCTTTGTAAACTACGTGTATTGGAACATGTGAGAGATTCCACTGTACATACATTTATTCATTAAAATAATGCTGTACATTTATCTCTAACAAAGGTACATCAAGAGGATAGACTCCACGTGTAAGTGGAAGCTTTTTGCTTTATTAGGAATGAACTTGCTGGCCCTGACTTTCACTGCCCATTTGGTAGGTAATCGTTCCCCTGTGCATCACTGTTCTTTCGCATAGTTTTTGATCATTTTTGTCCAGGTGATTGTGACGCACCGTGATAGCGGAACGATGTACACTGTAAGATACGCATTTTTCAGCATCGCTCAAGTGGTTCATCTTTTTTGCAACACCTTGCCCAGTCACTGGATCATGGATTCCAGTTCATGTATTCCGCACTCCGCGTACAGTATCCCAAAATATAATTTGCAGAAGATATAACAAAACGATAAATAAATAACTTGTTACATTATGCAGGTATAGCTGTGGATGGTATATGATGTCTCTAAGATCAAGAAAGCTGATTCTTCTCCTTATAAGAGCGAGTATTAAGCCTTGCAACATAACAGCTGGAAAGTTATACGTGATGTCGGTGGAAAACTTTAGCGCCGTAATTTAATTACGTGATGTTTATTGGCACCGTCGAATTTCCCCTGTCGTGGATCTTTGGCTGCACGGTTATTTGCGGGCCTTATGAAATACATTTTTTGTCACACGTGCATGAATCGCGGCACTTTACATGGCAGCTTGCGAGCCGAAAGTGGCTCATTGTATGCCAGTTGTGAACCTGGTGTGAAATGACAGAGTCGCGCATGCGCAGTTCGCATTTCGTTCACTTTCGTCCCTTGGGAGTTTACTTTCGACGTTTTCGTCCCTGGAGACATAACCTCACTCTTCAGTATTCGTCTCGCGCGACTGCCATTCCAAGTGCCGCAGATTCATGCACTTGTAACAAAAAATATGATGTGTAACGAGGGTCGAATTGGCGATTGCGACTCGTGTGATTGCAGCCCTCGCTTCTCTCGGGCGCAAACCTCACACTCGTTGCAATCGCCAACTTTCGACCCTTGTTGCACAATATACTATAACCAGTGTTTTCAGATGAGGGAGTTTTTTCGTAAATTTAGGGCTGTTTTTCACGTGAGCAAATACAGGGGGGGACACTTATTTTCAGCAATTTTTCAAATAATCGGGATTTTTTTTTTTACGCGGGCAGACCCGGACATTTTATTCAGAGGTAGTGACCGTTGAAATAGCGAGTAGAGCGAGGCGAATGTAGGGGCGACATGGCGATTTGTTTTTGTTTGAAGGGTGTATCGGGCTGATAGTGACGGACTGACAGGAGCTTGGATCGAAAGGAGTTAAATAAGGGTATATGAATTAAGTCAAAACCTACGAGTCTTTATTCAACATGGTGGCAGCGAGTGCGTGATGACGGACTAAACAGCAGTAACGGTTAATTCGGTAAACATTTTACCACCGACTCAATTTTCATTCGTACCGGAAGATTGGAAAAGATGGTTCCAACGCTGGGGACGATTTCAGACGGCATTAGGGTTAACCAAGAAAAGCAAAGAAGAACAAGTTAACATGTTTATATATACAATGGGATAAAAACCCGAAGATATTTTACTAGGCTTCGGACTATCGGCAGATAACAGCCCAATTTACGAGATGATTCGCAAGAAATACGACGATCATTGTTCGGTTATAAGAATGTCATTTTCGAGCGAGCAAAGTTCAATCAGCGAGCATAACGCGAAGGCGAATCCGAATACCGTTAGAGGTCTTTGGAATATTCTCAATCACTGTTAAATGGAAAGATGCTTCCGACACAATCGACATTTACGTGTTGCCAAACTCCGAAGAAGGTTCGCTGGGTCGTCCGACGATTGAATCTTTGGGGACGATAAAGTCGGTAAACAGCAGGGTTTCAACCAAGCCCGAGGAAAGGTATGCGAACATTTTCAAAGATCTTGGGAAAATGAAAAAAAAAACTTCCAAGATCGGACTAACAGACAATGCAATACCGCATTCGGTAGCAGCGCCGCAAAGGATCCCGGTAAGACTTCGGGCCAAGATAAAAAAGGAATTGAACAGGATGCTTGAAAAACAGATCATTGAAGCCGTCGATGAACCCACAGAGTGGTGTGCACCTCTCGTGGTTGTGCCGAAGAATCAAACCGACGTAAGACTTTGCGTCGATTACGTCGAGCTGAACAATTTCATTTTGAGAGAACAACAAGTACTCCCAACGGTGGAAGAAAATCTGGCACTTCTAGCCGAAGCGAAAGTCATGTAAAAATTGGATGCTAATTTGGGGTATTACAGATCGTAATAGATAAAGAATCGAAACTCTTGACGACTTTCATTGCACCGTGGGGGAGGTTTTGTTTTCGTAGACTACCGATGAGACTTTCTTCAGCTCGAGAACTTTACCAAAAACAAATTTCGGAGACAATCCCGGGTTTGGAGGAGTCTTGAATCTTCCCGATGATATCTTAGTATTTGGAGAGACCGTAGATCAACACGATGCGAGGTTAGAACTTGTTTTAAAAAAGCTTACCGAAGCACGCGTAACGTTGAACCCAAAGAAGTATTCTATTCGACAGTCTCGTTTAACATTTTTAGGTCATATAATCTCTGCGAAAGATGGCATTCAGCCAGACACAGGAAAAATTGAAGCAATTACAAACATGCGAACCCCGGAATCGGTAGAAGATGTCCGAAGGATTTTGGGAATGGTTCACTATCAACTTAAATTCGACGATCATATGGCCAACATAACGAAACCCCTTAAAGATCTTGTAAAAGAAGATAAAGAATTTCTGTGGACAGCCAATCACGAAGAGGCTTGGTCTAATCTGAAACAGAAGCTGAGCGAGGCGCCGGCCTTAGTATTCTTTGATCCTAACAAGCAAACACGGGTGTCAGCAGATTCATCGTCACTGCCACTGCGTAATTGACTTGGTGTAACTTGGCTTTTATAGGATTTTTAGGGGGCACGAAATCAATGTACGGTTATACGATCATCTGGCAACACTGTCTTCATCTCCAAAAAGAAAAAAAAATGCTAACAAGATAAACTTGGAGGCCCCCTGAACTCACGGACCCGCGGCTATAGCCTCCCTAGCACGACCCCCTGTAAATTTATATTTCATGGTGGCCGCGGTCAGGGAAAACCGGGAAAACCGAGAAAAGTCAGGGAATTTCAAAATTGGTCAGGCAAAAAGTAAATTCTCGCCAAACCTTGTATAAATAAATAAGAAATACATAAAGGGACCCTTCAAAAACAATATGGAACATTTAGAAAAGAAAGTAGAATGTAGTATTAATACAATAATTAGGCATTTTCATTTGCATCATTAATTTCTTTTAATAGAAGTCGTTAGAAGTTTGGTCAGGGAACATTTTTAATTGGTCAGTGAAAAGTCAGGGAAAATTCAGGGATTTTTTTGTTCGGGGAAAAAAGGACCACCCCATGTATTTGTTTATTGAATTATTTTCCAACGAATAGTCGCGCTTTATCTGAACGAGTGATTACATTTATTTAAGGTTCTACGGACGTCCGTATCCTATTTGGCCATGCTCAATTCAATACAGTGATCAAGAGTCCCGAGAGTCTCGAGGCCAAGGAAAAAAATCAACCTTAGAAGGAACGATACTACATAGTACTCTACATAATGTACCTCGATTATTTGTGCGAATGCACAAACACTCTGAAATAAACTTTCGATAATCGCGATATAACGTTATGTACTTTGGGGTTCCCGAATTGCGGGACGCACTGTGTTAATTAAATACGCAGTGCGTCCCGCAATTCGTTGTTTATTTTATGATATCGTTTCGGTGAAAAATGGTTCCAAAATTTTTTGGGGTTATGTTGATTTATAGCCGCACCTTAATGTACGGGACCTTCGCAGCTGCGACGTCTTTCACTCATCGCCTGGTTATCGTTGTCGCGTGCTTAAGCAATGCAAATGTAATAAGGCGTTAATGTACCAGGAATATGAATTAATACTAATGTGTATACTTTATCACACTTAAGGTAAACGCCCCGGTACCCGACCATGTACCAGTCGCCAACCACTGACGCAAATATTGCCTAAAATTAAGAAATTATGAACATGAAACATATAAATAACTACTGATATTGTTTTTGCAATGCTTTATGTCTGCATAGGGATATAATAAAAGTAATCATAATTTTTTCGGTTGACGGTTTTTAAAGATATTTTACACTGCAGACGCCGCTCAGGGGAACGATGCATATCTTTAAGCCAGTTAGTTAAGAATTGGCGTAACTTCGTTAAGCCTATGACACCGTCATTTTCGCGATTTACAGAACTTCTCGAATGATCTTCTCGAGACACGTAAACTCGTGTCTCGTGTCTCGTGTCTCTTGCTTAGAGTCACGGAAAAAGGGGTGCGAGTAGACACAGCGGGAGCTGAAGTTGCTACACAGAGTCCATTGTGGACACCTGGGGGTAAATAAGTGTCGAGATCGACCGAAGCAGTCGGTATGGTTGTTGGGTTTGGCCACGCAGTTAAAGAACTTGATCGAGAGCGGCCCGAACTGTGTAGAGAACAGTACGAATCCGCAGCAGCCGTTCGTGCAAGAGAAATTTCCGTCATATCCGTGGCAGAAAATCGGTATCGATGTGTTCAAGGGCGAAAAGTGGGATGTAATATTCTCGGATTACTAATCGCGCTTTATCGAAATGTTTCCGCTAACGTCCTTCTCGGGATCAGCGTTGATCAAAATATGAAAGGGTTTATTTTCCTGGGTTGGAATCCCGGAGATACTTCGAACCGATAATGGACCGCAGTTTTCAACCGAATTGAAGGAATTTGCTATGGAATATGACATCTGTAATGTAACAAGTTCGCTGCATTTTCCGCAGAGTAACGTGGCGATTGAGGCGGCGGTTAAGATGGCGAAAAGTATCATTAAGAAATCAAAGTCGGAAGACGTGGATCAGGCGTTGTTAGCGTATAGAACAACTCCCCTTGAGAACGGGTTTAGCCCAGCGGAATTAGTGTTTGGCAGAAAATTCACATCAAACGTTTCTATCCTTCCTAGTCAATTGGTATATATCGAACAACCACATTGGCGTAGTAAAAGCTAAAGAACAAAATAGAAAAGAAAAGCAAAGCGCGAACTTCAATCGCCGTCAAAGACAGCACACGTGAGCCGTCGGGATTAAAGGAGGGAGAGACGGTGTGGGTAAAAGACCCGTCGAGGGGGACGCGGCGTGTGCAGGAACTTACTCGGCCTACCGAACGTGAATGAGACGCACGTCTTTATCTGAATTAAACCTTAACCCTCATCGGCGATCCCAGAACAGATATAAATATTTTTTCGAATTCATCCCTCCCTATCCATTCCTAAACATAAAAAGTATATCGTTTAGAGTTGTCTATTGGATGTCATTTATTAGGTAGCCTTCGGTTAACCTTTATCTGTTATCGATAAGTCACCGTTCAGATCACTATTAGCTATCATAATCCATTTTATAACATTTAAAATTATGTCTTTATGTGTTGGCTATTAGACGACATACAGCTTCCTTTTTCATAACGTATGATGGATGCCAACAAGTCACCATTAGATTATTGAAACTTTATGTCGATATTGTGATATTTTAAAGGATGTCTTTCAGGTCTGCCTATTAGCGAGCATAAAGTTCTTATTTCGGTTACTATTTACAGTTGGCAATATAGCAACATTTTTATAACAGTTATTCGATATCAAAAAGTTATGCTACCTAGGATTCGGGCTAAAATGAGACTTCGGAACTAGTCTACGTATTTTGGAAAGTTTCAATAATATTTTTTTGAAATATTGAAAATATTATATTACCCTTAAAATATATTTGTGAAATGTTTCTAAAATATTTTGAAAATTTTTTTTTGTCCTCATAAATCTTACATTGAAATGTTTCAGAAATGTTTCGTCAAAATGTTTCGTTAACATTTCAGCGAATTGTGAGCGATTGCATCACCAATCCAGATTGCATATACACATCCACATAATCACGGAACATTAGTAGACATATTTCGGTGAAACATGAAATTAAAAATATATGAAAATATATTATCACTTTGCAAACTGGAAGCCAGGCAATACTCTTAAAGGGGTTATGTAAGGGAAGGGATATGTAAACACCCATCAGGGTATATATTGGGTATTGTGTGGTTACACCAATCCCCTAAGGGTTACGGGCTCCTTTCACTTCTCTCTTCCTCCTTCCTTATCCGTTGTCACCGGTTCGATTCTTGGATCCGGAGCTTCGTCGCGTCCCGTCAGGTGTCAGTAGTCTCGGACATACGGATATAGTCGTAGGTCGTACGTCCTATCTCCGGAGCTATGTCCTCGTCCGTTTTCCTTTCACCCACGGGACTTCAGTCTCGGGAATCGAACCCGTGACACTTTCCAGCCTTTCGGTTTCCCACACCGAGGCACTGGTTTCCTCTGGACCTACTTGTTGTAGTGGGTTCCGAACCACTTTTTCACAGAAAAAACACCACAGAAAATTCTTGGTGCTTGCCGGGAGTCGAATCCGGGCCTACTGCGTGTGAGTCGCGCTCCGATCCACTCGTCCGCGCTCACCCTATCAGGGTATATATATGAAATAAACTAACTACTACTACTATTATCACTTTGCTTCACCAGGGAGAGTGCGACTTTTCACCGAGTGTGAAGTTTGATGCGAGGCGAGGGTAGAAATTCACACGAGGTGAAACGGCACTTCCTCTCAGCGTTTAAAATAACCACCATCCAGACCACCGTACAAACCACCGTCGGATTAAGGGGGGCAACCGGTTTAGGCCGAAATTTTGGTGTTTTTCGTCAATTTTTTAAACAGGGACGGAATAATCAGAAATTGTTTGAACTTGGAGGGTATTTTATTCATGTTTTGAAGTACACTTTAGAATTTTTTCAAGTAATTTCCGCCGGAAATAGTGGCGTTAGAACGTGCTGTCCATGGACGATTGCCATCCGAGTATTTTGCTGGTGGGCATTGCTGAAGTCGCAATTTTTATCTGTAATCATCACAATTTTTTTTTTTTTTTCGCTAACAACATATTTTCTAAGAATATGAACCTAATTGTGATTAAAAAAAATTGAAAATTGCATGTTTTTGAGGTGTTTGAACACAATGTCATGATTTTACACCATATTTTTTCACCTTTTTGCATAAAAAAAATATATTTTTAATAATAATATAATCCCAGAATTAGGTTCATATGGATTGGAATCGAATAAAGAATATTCACAACAAATTTCAGAACGATTGGTCAATAACTTTTTGAGCTAGAATGCCCACCAGTTGAAAAAACGTCGTTTCGAGAAAAACGCGTTTGAAATAAATGAAGCGAAAACGAGAAATTCAAGTCAGTAATTAATTATATAAACTGCTCACCGGTTAATCAGCTATCCCAGCACCATATAGCAATCCCTCTTCTTGTTCATACGCGTCATTTCGGGCTTGCATCTCCTCTTGACGAGCTATACGAGCTTCCTTCGTCTCCAACGAGCTGCGCCTATTATGTCTCGTCACGCGCTGACTATCTATGTTCTCGGCAAAATTGAAGCTCTGAGAGCCAACTACGAGTTGTAATTCGTTCATCACCATTAGAAGGGCTGAATTTCCTTCATTAAATAATGCAGTAGCCAAGAATGCTGCAATCTCGACTATTTTTAGGCCAGCATGAAAGTGCTTTGGAGCCAATCGCCAAACGGTCGAATTAAAACTTTCATTCGCGTTCTGCGTATGACCGCCTAAACATCTCGTCAGCAAATCCTCTCTCGATAAATCTTCGTATATAGGAAGAATTTCTTTTTGGACGTCGAGGTGTAATGGAGCAGGGTGCGGTTCAGGCTGTGTTCCAAGTGCTTTAGCTTGCTGCCACTTGCACCAGCTGTCTTCTCCCTCTGGACAGTTGTCGTGTTGTGGATTGTCATCTGTGGATATCATATGGTGAAACGTTGCCATTATAGCCTTCTTCATGTCTTTGACGCCGTTTATATTTCTTCGAATCGCTAAGCCATAATATTCACCAAAGCCTCTGTCAACTTTCCTTTTCCGCCCAGTTTTTTTGTTTTCCTGATGTTTCGGAGTCGAATTCCCATCCTTTTCTGAACATGGCCTATGCATTCACTTTTGACAACTGTCAGTTCATCACCGTAGGGATTCAAATTAACGATTGCTGTGAACGTTTTCGAATCTCCATCACCGATATAATTGCCGTATTTTACACCATGTAGTTCCTCCGATCTCAAGAACATCATTTTCACAGATTCCACCTCCATGCTTCCCGCGGAGGCTTCATGTGTTTTCATGCAATTTTCTTCGTCATGATCATCTTTCCATGCTAGATATTTTGCTGAATTTTTCGGTTTACCTTTCCAATATATACATGATTGTCAGTAAGAGTTTCGTACAACCAGATCGATGACTTTTCCGGAGTAATATCCGATGAGCGTTGTAACACCAAAAAGTCATTTGAATCCACGTTCCATCACCAGATATTTTCAAATTCAGAATAGGTCTCTCGCGTTTCTCGTTCTCTTTCTTTTCTCCTTCAACAGCTTTCTTACAGCAGAATTCATACACTTTTCTCGCAGCGGCGGATGTGAGTGCACATTCCGTTGTAAGTTTCTTCAGCTATACCACTGCCGATGTCCATGTAATTACAAAATAAATTCAGTCCTTGTCTGACAACACCTAAGAGCCGCATGACAAATACAATCCTACGATTTATCTCTAATCCTGTGTTGAGTAAAGGACCTGAATTGATTTGTTTCGATCCACAGTGGCAATTGACAACAAGCTTGAAAGCAAGGCCACGTTTTCCAGCTTCTTGAAATTTCACTTTCTGTTTACAATCTCGACAAATAAGAATTTCCGACAAACCAGTGAATACTGTGAAAAATTCGATGAGCCTATAACAATGGATAGGATTCACAATCACATTCTCACTCGTAGCAGTCGAAAGCTTTTTTGCGCTCGCACTTCCATCATCTTCACTGACACTTGACTCACTCCTGGTGTGTTGATTTCCATAAAAAGATCTCTTACGTGGTCTACCACGTAGTTCGTTAAGCTCACGAGAACCTTTCGGATACGCTGACATTTTGACAACACTCGGTAGAAAAGTCTGAACTAGCCAAACTCGACGCTCTGTCGAAATATCGTAAACGTTCGAGAAAGTTCTACCCCAGGTCAAACAAGAACATCTGCCGAAATCCCCCTCTCTCTATTATTCCGTAGTACAGCGGTATTGAGGCAGGTAACCGAAAAAGGGCCCCTGAGCGACCGCTCCGTTCTAACTACCGCGCGCTTCGGCGCCGAACCGACGGGCGGTCACTTAAGTGCCTATAGCATCGGAACTAATGCGAATTGTGCTTTCAAATTTTGACCACATATTCTAGAGTAGTTATACTAACAATTTATGCAATAAAAAAGTCGATTTTTTGATCGGTCTAAACTGGTTTCCCCCCTTAAATTCGAGGCTTGCAAGACGATGGTTTTTGTCGTAGAAACTACCGCTCAAACCATCGTCTGAGAATTCGACTGACCCTGCAACACAGTGGTTTTATCGTCGAAACTGCCGTTCAAACCACCGTCCGAGTAAACTGAAGAGAGCTTGCGGGACGGTTGTGTTACTGTCGAAAATGTTTTCAAACCATGAGGTATCACGTTGAAACCACTGTTGAATTTATCGTTAAGTGCGCCGTGGAAACCGTCGTCGGATTTGGACTATTTCCTGCAACTTTAAATTTCCAATGCGAAATGTTAGCAAACAAAGCCATTTTCAAATCGCTTTGCCACTTATCAATTCCGATCGCGTATTTCAAGCCCGACCGGTTGCAGTCAGGGTGAGCATGCGGGGAATGAGCGGCCCTTGAGTGCGCAGGCTGTCTGCGTCCGACCATTTCTTAGGCAATACACGTCATTTAATTGATTGTTATTCTATCCTTACGCTTAGCTAGGGTAAGTCGGGGTGATATGGCCATGGTTTCCCAGATAGAAAAATGACGGCACGGAGACGGAACGGTGGCGGTACCAATGGTAAGATACCCGTTTGACGGCACGTTTTTCTATCTGGTTTTTAAACAACAAAAATTGGAGGTTTAAAATTTAAGCAACTTAATATTTTTTGTTGTAACCAATTCTAGAAACTTCAAACTAAAGTAATTCACTCAGAACTCTTGATATTTTTGATGCGTGATTTAACTGTAGCTCTATAAATAAATATTTGCGATCGGCCATCTCACCCAAACACTGCGGGTGATATGGCCACCGCCTGCTATTGCGGGCAGTGGCCCACCCCACGGACGTGGCCATTTCACCCGCAATATCCGGGTGACATGGCCACCACTGACATGGCCATATCCCCCGAAAAACAAGTGGCCATGTCTCCCGGAAAATGAGTGGCCATATCACCCATTTTCTCGAAAAATGGCCGCTGCTTCAATTTAGCGAAGGAATAAAAAAAATAAGTTTCCTACGCGCCAATCTTTTCTTGAAAGATCCAACTACAGTATCCAATGTTGATTTACTAGCAAAATTATAATTTAGTATGTCTCCAGAGCGCCAGAAATATAGCTCGAGAAACCGCTCGTACTGATCCTTGCACGTGCAATCGTAATATTTTTTGTGCAATCGCATTGTATCCACATGTACTAAAAACTGCAAGCGGCGGCACCATTCGTTTGTTACGTTAAAAGATACTACGGGTAGCCATCTCACATACATAAGCCAGGACACGTCGACTTTCGAGAACGATTGCCCTGGAGCCCGTGACCAAGAAAAACGTCGACAATTTGGATCCGGAGATAAAGATTCCGAAGTACTGCTCGTCGCAGAACGAAGACTCGTTGGCCGTCTGGGTCAAAGTAACGGAGCGATATAGAGTCATCTCGAGTAACATCTCGATCTCGATAAAAGACGAAGTTCTGCTACAGAGCGATTCGCAGCAACGTTTGAATCCCGATTTCACCACGTGGAAGCGTGAAAAAGACACGTTGCGGTCGGAGCTCGGTAAATTCGAGGGTGGGCAAATTGATGAAAGGCAACACGGGCGAAGAGTTTCTTCCTAACGAATCTCTAGCGGCTAGAATTCAACGACAGGTAAAGCATGATGAAGATGCAACGAATATACAATGATAAAGTTTATAAAATAATTTTTCATAACGATTTGTATTTCAGGCTTTCCCATTTGTGCACTATCGAGCCGCAAACCCGAGCGGGCGACGATCAGCCGGTGGTGGGTTTCAACGCCGAGCAATTGGAAGAATGCGACTCGCTGGGATGAGACAATTTTCTGCAGAGAACAAATCCACCGTGACATCTCCGTGACCACTCGACGACCCATCTAATAATGCTAGGCTCGAGCAATCACGTTCTTTTCACTCATAAATTGAAATCTGAACATCTTTTGTGTCTGAGACTCGATCATCACAGTGTCCTCTGGATCCCCAAGGAGGATAAATCAGATCAGTGCAGAATAAGACACGTCTGTACATTTCCAGCTTCGGTTACGTAGAGGCTAGCAAAACTAACAAAAAAGTTTTACATTTCGCCTCCAAGTAAGTATCAAACCGAGTTATTTAAAATAACTAAGAGATGTTTAAATAATTTTTATGAAAACACAAAAAAACGCAGATGGATCGTACGTTGCAATAGTGGAGCATACGAGAGACACGCTTCTGTGCGAAAACCGGAGGCATCGGAGCCGGTTGCGAAGCAACGCATAGTCGACTTGGAACCGGAAGCTTCGCCCATAATGGACGTGTTAGCAACGAACAAGCATCTCAAGTCTTCTAACTGAAAAACATGATCTACGAATTAGTGATATTATCGATGATCTTTGAGAATTTATTTCTATTTAGTTACAATCCGCCTTCATAAACTGTATAATACAAACAAGCTCTTTTACGAAATTTAATTCGTTCTTATCCATCGTCGGCAATCGCCTCGATTTTTTCGTTATATAAATATATATATAACATATCGGATATTGTATAGCGTTATACTCTATACTACTCAACATCTCGATCGTCGGTCGAACCCGAGACGACCCGACGAAACAGCAAACTCACTGCAAAAATAAACAAGCGAGTTTTTCGCTCTGGGAAAAGCTCGTTTTGCATGTTTTTCTTTTTCGAGTTCAACGTAAATGTCCAATGATCGTAGGTCCGCTAACGTACTTTTTAACCGTAAAAACTTTCATTGATTTTAAATAAATATCCCGATAGAAAGACTCTAAGGCAATCCAAACGCAAATTTAAACCGAATGTATTGGGAAAAAATACTATTACAAAATATTCAAGAAATCTTACGGAGCTCTTCAAAATTACGGATTGGAAGCGAATGAAGGTAAAACATGGCATGAACTTCGACACGGCACAAGAAGGGGAAGATTGTTCAATGAAAAAAAGAAAATCGTCTCGCCCTTCGAGTGTCGCCGTGTTCAACAAACATGAAAAGACAAAAAAAAATAATCAACAACCTCCATTGTATAGTCAACTTTAGTCGCAAACTTTATAGGCATAAATACCGTTGTATGTACATAAACTTCTCATTCATTCAATCCTCAATCATTTGGCTTCTGGTCGTGATATTTTGTTTTTTACTGGCATTGAAAATCAAAAAATTTGACTGTGATGATAAGGTACCTTTTGTTTGATTCAGCACTTTGCTGTGCTTCGTTAATGGCTATTGGGAGGCAAACATTTGCTTCGGATGCGTGCAAGAAGGCTCTCCAGTGTTAGCGCAGGATCCGGTGGCCACTGCCAGAGCACACGATTCTCAAAGGATTCTGGGAAAGCTGCACCGACGTCGGGTGGTTTGTCCTGTTCGAAGAATCGTCTGTTGTCTTTGCAATTGAAAAAGTAAGTGATGCCGGTTGAGTGGCTCAAGTGACGAGACCAATTTTGGGTGGTTCCTTTGAGAAAGAGAACGCTGTTCGGTACGATGAAATAGGGCTCGTCACCGTCGTAGTCGTAACTCGTTACGCTGCTCGCAGGTATGAGAGCCAATGCTCGGCTACCGTTTTTCATTACGCAAGCCTTCAGTCGCAATTTTTCCTCCAAATTGTTTGGCAAGGAATGTAAGTCTTTGGCACGAACGCGAATACATTCCGTGTTCATCGGTTTCCACAGTGCCTCGCAGAACATCTTTGTAAGCTCGTGCCTGAAGATTAATAAAAATATGTAATTAACGCTACAAATTCGATGAAGATACATATATGTATATATTAGGGTATTTCAAAAAAAATATATATTAAAAAAAAAATTCCTCCCACCTTTTTAAAGTACAAATTTCGATTTCAAATCGAACCTCACGAAAGGCGGTACCTAGCAAAAAATCCTAAGAGGCGCCTCGCCTTTCGCGAGGTTCAATTTGCTATTGAAATCGATACTTTTGGAAGGTGGAAAGAATTTTTTTCACCAAATTCACACTACTGGACATTTTTCAAGTTTCCTATATACAAATGAAAAAAAAAATAATTAAAGAATATGTATTTTGGGTTCACTACAAAAAATGAAAAACGGTTAATCTGCCACCCTGTAGAAGTATATGTCTCGATAGAAAAAAACATTTTGCGAAAGGCGGTCGTTGACGATTACGTTTAAAAGGTGCCGCATTTTTTGGGTACAAACGTCGAATGCGGCACCTCTTAGCAGTTTTTTGCTAACGACGGCCTTCCGTGAAGTTCAATTTAAGATCGAAATCTATACTTTAAAAGGGTGGGAGGAACATTTTTTTTTATTTCCTTTTTGTGAAACACCCTAGTATATATATACTTTCTCATCTCAGTGAGATTGAAATTTACCTGTCTTGCAGGTATTTGTCACTAATATCCTCCGTTCCAAGCAGGTAAGAATCCAGAATATGTAACGCCGTCGTTTTCCGTTGCTTCCTGTACTCGCCTCTCAGCTCCGATATCATTTCAGCATAGACGAGGGTGTCAGGCGGCAATTCGACATTGAGAACTCGAACCCATGAACCTTTCCAGTATCGAAAAGTCTTCATTCTCCCCATGCCCATGTAAAAAGTCGCCGCTCTCTCCTCGTCGTTGATCTGCCCGCTGGAGCCGCAGGGCATGCAGAACCAATCGTAAGGTGCCTTGAGCAACAACGTATCGACGTTGACGTTCGTCAGTTTCGTAGTTGTACTGGTCATAAATTTTAGCGTCGAACTTTTGACGATACTCTTCAGACGCTCGTCGGGCCTCACGTCTCTCGGAGCGGTTCTCGTTATATCGGGCAATCCCCAATAGTCGAGACACTGTTTTCTCATCTCCGCCTGTCGGTGCTCGAAGAGCGTCGTGTCCTCGCAGTAAGCCGCTATCTTCAAAAGTCCGACCACCTGCTTACTTCCGAGACTCTCGTTGGAATCTTTCAAGTACTGAAAAAACGCGGTGTCCTCCTCGAGGATTTCGAGCGACACGAGATCCATAACGTCGCGACCCTTGTCCTTCTTCAGTAACACGCGATTTGCCCGCGACAAATAGTCTATAGTGTCTTCGACGTCGGCATGTTTCCCCTTGCATATCAAGTATCGCTCGGAATTAGCGGGTCTCGAAGTGTTCGGTTTGAATATGGATACCTCTTCGAAGCATCGATACATGAGGTAAACGAGGCCCGCGCTGAACGGCGTGAACAGATCGAACAGTTTCGTCACGAAGTGTCCACCCTCCCGAACAATCATCAGTGCGACCAAGCACTGACACAGGTAGAGCTGTTTCGAGAGTATCTCCTGTATGCTCTCCTGTCCCTCCACGGAAAATCCGCCGTCCGCCATCATGAAATGTACCCCTTTGCTCCTCGTCTGCCTCATTATCAGTTGCCTGAAGGCATCCTGATTCTCGGGACTGTAAACGTCCCCGTCCCCCTTCGGTCCGTAGTAAGGATGAAAGGTTTCCGGCGGTCCGGCATAAAAATCCTCGAGCTTGAAGTCGTTGGATTCCTTCAGCGTGAAACCGAAACCCTTGGCCCGCCATTTCTTTCGCCACAGGACGTACTCGCTGAAGCCACCGGGTCCCGCGCATACATCAGCAAAATACAAAAGTTCGCCAGGCTTCAGAGTCTTCGGTTCGGTGAACATGAAGTCGCAAGCTTTATCCATATTTGCCATTTTAACGGCCGCCCGGTTCAGGAAAAATGCTCCTCTTATCGTTTCGTATGGATTCGATCTCGTTCGTGCTCTTCTCATCTCGTTCTTGTCGAGATTGTCGAACACCGATTTCGAGCTGACGACTTGCAACACGACGCTCGGATCGCAAAACAACGTTTCGTCGTCTATGGTCTCCTTGCTGGGGCCAATACCCATCCAGTGCTCCAGGTCTTTGGCTGCAACTGGCGGCTGCGTATTTTGCAGCCACAGAATTTCCTCCTTGATCTTGACTTCTTCTTTGTCGGGGTCCCATCGAAGGTTGGCCTCCTTGAGCTTGGCGTTGTAGTGGCCAAGACCCCTTCGACCTTTATGTTTCGAAGCTTCCACCGGCTCCAGACGACCCTGCCCGTGCTTTCCCAGACCCACGCCCTTCGTGTACCCCATCTTCTCCATCATACGCTGAGCCTTGTCCTGTCCGGCTTCCAGATCCTTGCGCGCCTTTTTCGCCAGAGTCTCGAATGTCTCCTCGTCGGGCGAGGCAGACTCGAAGGCTCGCTTCTGTGGTCCTGTTTCGAAGCCATGGCGAACCGGCGCTCTGAAACTCGGATGCTCGTCATCGGATGAGCTGGAGCTCGAGTCTAAAAAATTACCAAATGCGTATATATATATTATTTTACATCATAAATGGTACTGTGTAACAGGAACAAAAAAAAGGTTTTACCAGATATTGAGGAGTAAATAAACCAATTGTTTTTTATGAATGACTGATTGTTGAAATTTAGTGGATTCTAATCAATTATGAAATTTTAATGAAATCCATTATAGTAAAATATTTTTGGGGGATTCAAACCCTTTAAATAAATAATTCATAATAGGAGAAAAATTGGATACTGTAAAAAATTTGTTTTAATTGATAGAATAATTAAATCTTAGCCACACGGAGAGAATACGAATGAGGATTTGGAGACATGAGAATTCATAACTGATTGGAATATTATCGAATGCGTATATGTATACTCTTGTACATCATCAGGCTCGAAAATAAATATCTAATGTTTAGTTTTACTGGGGTACCATTCAAAGCGTTGAAGATGTCCAAGTATACAATACACTTGCAAGAGTCGCATAATACATATTTGCATATAGTTAGAAGAAGGAAATAAGAAGTGAAAATCTTAAACAATTCCAGATAATCCAAAATAATGCTGCTATACGAATATATACTCTATAGTGAATAAGAACACTAAAATTATATTATGTTATTATATATTATAGAATATTATAAAACATTGAATTATACGGTATTATATATTAAAACGTGTATGCATCTACGTTAAAGGGGCTGGCTCCCGTAAACCAAATACATAAATAAATAATTGAAATTTGGTGAGTTATAGTCAATTATCAAATATGAATGAAATCCATTATTAATATGCAACATTTTTGGGGGTTAGCCCCTCGAACAAACAGTACATAACAAGATAAAAATTGGAATCCGTAAAAAAAATAAAAAAATAAACGGAATAATAAAGTCTTCGCCGCGTGGAGAGAAAATGAATGAGGATTTGGAGACGTGGGAATTAAATAGGCGGAGACAGATTAGATATAACTTTTATCATCAAACCAACTCACCGCTTAACCTCCTCTGCTCCATGTTTACGAGTGCCATAAAGGACGTGACACTGTCCGAACAGCGTGTTTATACGAGCTACAAAGTGTCCTCAACGGATATCCAATTCACCTTATCATCGAAGGATACAATTTTAATTCGCGCTCACTTGAATTCGAAACAATAAGTTCCGCTTTGCCGCGTCCGCGGTATGTGCGCAGTTTTACGAAGGCTTCGGTGAAACATCTCGCACACTTTTACATGACCGATGTGAGAGTAAATTTCTTTCAAAACCCACGTAATCGACCCGCGTGAGTATCGTACGCGTAATAATTACGTTGGACGAAGCGAAGTTTATTTAAAATTCCAATAATAATATTGCGATCACAACCTCCTCGCTCGATCCCCGGAGGACGGCGACGACAAGCTTCGATAGAGCGATGTTCTTCGAGAACATGTGACTCGACGCAAAAATTGTATTCTGGGGTTTGCTTTTTACACCGCTCACCGCTCCGCTGTTGGATCAGCTGGACGAGCTTCTTGACCCAGTGAGCGGAGGCTGTCTCTTTACGCTCTTTAAATTTTGCTCTCTACGAAAATATTGGCAGCAGCGTTCGGGTCCGCGTTATGGCGCTATCCTCGCGCGAGAGCTCCATTGCTCGGTTCTGATCGTAAAGCGATTTTTTTTGTTTGACATAAAGTGTGTTCCCTCCGTTTTGCACGCGACAACGGGACGGAGCTAATTCGTAATCGACGAGGATGTCGAAGGCAAAGGTATCAGCCGAGTGGCGAAAACGCGTTAAATCGGAATACATGAGGCTCAGACAGATGAAAAGGTATAAACGAGCCGACGAGGTGAAGATCGCTTGGAATCAAAATCGCAGGGTTATGACTGGTCGGTATTCAACAATATTTATCAACTCTATTTGCTTCTTATTTTAGACACCGCGCAATTAATTGTCGATCGATCGATCTGTAGATATTTTATATACCGATTTTTACTTTCACAAAGAATATAACACGTTTCCGAGTAAAATAAAATAGTTTTCGTGTTTCTATGGGCGCGTTGTTGAATGCAGATCTGCTCAGCTGTGCGTTCTTTTATTTTTGACTGTTCACTGCTAGTGGGTTTTTTAAATTCTTCATGGGATCCATGGGATACATTTCGTCTTTCGAACAAAAGAACGCATATCAGAGCAGATTTGCGTCAAAACTAAACCCTCAACTGAGAGCGGCCTGGTATATAAGAATGTGCATTTCAGGTGCATATATCATTATTATTATTATTATTTCAGTTTATGAAAAGTACAGTTTATAAAATCTGCATCTAGATAAATAAATTTGCCCTTTGTTTTCATCCGAACATGGGTGCATACTTGAGTGCAATTCTGCCTTATTCGGATAAATCGAAAAATATTGGAGATGTATTCACACGTATAGGGAGCTGAAATATGCGTTGATATACAGTCTGTTCTCCGTTCAGGGTTTAGTTATTATACAAATGTGCTCTAAATAGCGTTCTTTTGTTATCAAAACAGACAAAATGTATTCTGCAGAAAGAATCGGACATACCTTTGGGAAAATAAAAAAGCCACTAACAGTGGATAGTCATAAATAAAAGAACGCATCGCTGAGCAGATCTACATTCAAGAACCTACCCCGTGGGTGAGTTCTTGAATGAGGCGCTGTCGTGTTCGGCTAAATTGCAAAAAACTGTGATAAGTTACATGCAATTGAATAAACTGTCATGCATGGCGCGCACCGATGTGGGTGGTTGAACACTTAATAATCTCTCTCGAATGCTAAATGTAGAGTACTAATTATATTATCTTACATCAAAATAAATAGATTATATTATATCTTTTGTAAAAGGGTTATTCCCGTTAAAACGAATAAATGAATAAATCAATCAATCAATCAATGGAAAAATATTCCAAAAGTACCCCCATGTATACACAACTGAAATGGGCGTTCTTTTCTTGCAGTCTGTTCTCAATTCAGGGTTTAGTTTAGACACAAATGTGCTCTGATAAGCATTTCTTTATTATCGAAACGGACAAAATGTATCCTGTGGAAAGGATTGGATGTACCATTGGCAATTTAAAAAACTCACCAGCAATGAACAGTCACAAATAAAACAACTCATCACAGAATAGATCTACATTCATGAATGTACACCATGTGTGCACCTAACATGTTTGACTATGCATGTGGATACATCTGGAACGACCCGCTCTTGAATGCTGATCTGCTCATCTATGTGCTTTTCTATTTTCGACTGTCCACTGCAAGTGGGTTTCTTAAATTGCCAACGTTACATTCAATTCGTTCTGCAGGACACATTTTTTTTGTTTTGACAACTCGAGAACACTTATCGGAGTAGATTGGTATAAAAACTTTCTTTATTCTATACGTAGATATATTTTATTTTACATTTTTCTTGAAAAAATATCTTATGTATTATGTATGTGTTCCGCTATTCCATGCCTCATGTTCTCGATTTACCATGTGCAATTTCTGTGTAAAGAAGTTTTTCCATCAAATAACAATTACAATTTACAAAACTAAACCCTAAACTGAGAGCGGACTCGAATACAAGAACGCTCATTTCAGCTGAGTATACATGTGGATACATCTGGAATATTTCTGGATTTAGCTGAACAGAGCAGAATTGCATTCAAGAACGCATCAGAATATTATTGGATTTTGCTGAACAGAACAGAATTGCATTGAAGAATGCATCAGAATATTACTGGATTTTGCTGTATCGAACAGAAATGCATCCAAGAACTCACCTTACATCTGCGGACACTTTTTCATGCCATACAGCTTAATCATTTAATTTAATTTCGATCGTTTCGTTTTAATCCTCGTCTACACACAGCATCCCACGAAGTTCCTATCGATCGCAACTTTTTGGAGTACACGAATTATCTTTTTCCTTAACCAATCATCCTCGTTCAAATTATATCACAAATACTTTTGGAGCATCATTTTTTTTTTTTTTTTTTTTTACACAAATTCGAACAACCTCGAAGATTTTTTAGTGTAAAATATTTTTGGTCCACAGAATTTCTGGTAGGAGAGCAGAGGCGTTGGGCCGACGGCAAGGCGATGTGGTTGGCGATGCAAGAAACTCCAGCCCACGTGTCCTGCATGAAGAAGGCGGAGGCCACCAGCTCCGACGGGGATGTACAGTCGTGTCCGGTGAAGATAATCAACGCTGTAACTCCGATTCCGACTATGTACACGTGGGCTCCAATACAGCAGAATTTTATGGTGGAGGACGAGACGGTGCTGCACAACATTCCCTACATGGGAGACGAGATTCTCGACGAGGATGGAACTTTCATAGAGGAGCTGATAAAGAACTACGACGGGAAGGTACACGAGGTGGTACTGATCGAATTTTGATCCTATTGTGGACGGTAAATTTTGAACTCCGTTCATTTGTCTCAGGTACACGGCGACCGTGAATCCGGTTTTATGGACGATTCGATATTCGTCGATCTGGTCAACGCCCTGCTGATCTACGACAGGGAAGACAAGGACAAGGAGGCTCCCAAGAAGGGCAAAGATTCGTCCAAGGAGAGAGAATCGCCGAAGGAGGAGAAGGAGAAGAAGGACACGGATGTCGCAAAGAGCGAAACGAAGCCGGAACCGTCCGGCGACAGCAAGGACGGCAAAGACAACGGAAAATTTCCTTCCATGCAGATATTTGGCGTGAGTCGAGACGAATCGCCGGAAACAATTTTTGCTCTCGAAAACTCGTTCGGATGGCCGCTGAATGACGAATTTAATTTTCAGGCGATATCGTGCATGTTCCCCGACAAGGGTAAGCCCGAAGAGCTGAGACAAAAATTCATCGAGCTCACCGAGCGAACCGATCCGAACGTCCTTCCTCCGGAGTGCACGCCGAACATCGACGGCGTTAACGCGAAGAGCGTCCCGCGAGAACAAACGATGCATTCGTTTCACACTTTGTTCTGCAGAAGATGCTTCAAATACGACTGCTTTCTTCATCGTGAGTTCTATCGGGAGATACAACGAGTATATCGTTCTTTGAAAGCAATGAAAAGTTGTATCCGATCTTATCGTCTCGAAGTTCGTAGATACATTATTTTTTCGCGCACGGTTAGAGTCGTGAAATTTTCAAACGGCTTAACTCGTGCTGCGGAATTTTCGCCCGCGAGCCTCGTAACGATGATATCGTATCAGATACGACAAAACGGTGAATTTTTATATATATATAACGTATATACATATATATATAAAAGAAAAATTAAGGAACAAATTCAATAAGCCTGTTCAAAGTCAAACGTTTTATTAATTACAACAATTTATGATTCCTGACTTATCGTAGCAGCCAGGGGGACCTCGCCGCAAGGTAAAGATAAACATTGCATAAAAAACACGATGAAACTTAAGGAAATGAAAAATCGCGTTTTTTTAATACATAGCTAGAGGCTATTATTTGTCTAGCGCAGAGGCATCAACAGAGGGCTCATACGAAATCATTATTTCATTCACCGTTCATCGCTCTGTCGATTTGTCAATAACAATTGTAGATATTTTAATAACGATATAACTGACGGCTCGCGATGCTCGAGATTTTACAAGCCCATTTTGAGTTCCTTTGAGAAAGGTATTATTAATTTTTAGGCCTCCAAGTATGCCACCCCGGACCGAATTTGATGAAACGCAAAGGACCGGACTTGAAGCCTTTTTCGGAACCTTGTGGCGCGGAATGTTACATGCATTTGGTGAGAAATGCTTACAATAAGAAAAATAAAAAAATACTGTTTCCAGTTTAACATAAAAAATTACAATGAATTCGCAGGAAGGGATGAAAGAAAAATTAGCGGCTCAAGCGGCCGATATAAAGGAGGAGGACGGCGACGAGAAGCGCGGTGGACCGCGGAAGGTGCGGAAGCAGGCGAGTGTAGATTCCGGCAACGAGGCCAGCAGCGAGGACAGTAACGATAGCAATAAATACAGTCAGGGTGGAAGTTGTCAAGGTAAGTATCAACTTCTTAAAAATCACATTTACTCACGGTATTTTTATTATTAACAAAAAACGTTATCAATTTTTGTAGATTTCAAACAAAACGTGAACAAAGAATCGAAACAGGAACCAGACTTGGAGGACCAGACGCAGCCGGAAAATCAGACACCGTTCACGCTTCTGGGTCTGGAGAAGAGAGTGAAGAGTGAATTCTCTTGGACCGGATCCGAGCAGAGTCTCTTCCGCGCTCTTCACAAAGCGTTTCCCGGCAACCCGTGCGCCCTCGCCCAGATAATACTGACAAAGACGTGCCAGGAAGTTTATCAATTCGCGCAGAAGGAAGCATCGGACATTCCGGCCGTGGAGAGTCTGAAGGACTTCACACCTCCGCGCAAGAAGAAGAAGAAGCACCGTCTATGGTCCATGCATTGCCGGAAGATACAACTCAAGAAAGATTCTGGTAACTATTGCAATTTTTTAATCCGTATTTTATCGCTATCGAACCTGCCCTTTCGCTTTACGATATGCAAAAAAAAAAAAAAAAAATAAGATAACAGCAATAATACACAAAATCCACACGATTTATGATATTATGCAAATGATTATTGACGACTATCAATCGTCGATACGACTATAATAGTCAATGCACTGTAAAAAAAAAATGGTAAATGTAATGTGTCGGACTGGAAGTTTTTATGCAAAAACTGGTACATGAAATTCAATGTACGATATGATGAAAAATTAATGTACTTTTTCATTGAAACTAAAGTAAATTATTAAAATTAAAGTATTTCCAATGTTTTTAAGATACCGAACATGAATTTTTCATCACAATTGTACATTAAATTTAATATACCAGTTTTTGCATAAAAACTTCCAGTCCAGTACATTAAATTTCATACGATTTTTTTTACAGTGTGATGATCCCCAGCAATATTAAACAAATCCATACGAATTGTCATATTATGCGAATTATTATTAACAACTACCAATAGGCGCTACAACTGTAGTGTCAATGATGATCCACAGAAATATTACACAGAATCCATACCATTTGTCATATTATGCGAATTAATATTAACGACTACCAATAATCGCCACAACTATGGTAGTCAATGATGATCCACAGCAATATTACACAAAATTCTTACGATTTATCATATTATCCGAACTATTATTAACGACTACCAATGATCGCCACAATTATAGTAGTCAATGATGATCCACAGCAATATCACACAAAATTCTTACGATTTAGCATATTATGCGAATTATTATTAACGACTATCAATAATCGCTACAACTATTGTGGTCAATGATGATTCACAGCAATGTTACCCAAAATCCATACGATTTATCATATTATGCGAATAATTATTAACAACTATCGATAGTCGTTACGACTATAGTACCCAATGATGATCCACTTATTAAAATTGCCACACACAATATCGTTGATTATTTCGTTCGAGTAAATACCCAACTGTGTCACTTATTGGAGCCCTTGCAGGTGCCAATCACGTCCACAACTTCGCGCCCTGCGATCATCCGGGGAGGCCGTGTGACAACTCCTGTCCCTGCATAAAGGCACAAAATTTCTGCGAGAAGTTTTGTCAGTGCAGCAGCGAGTGCCAGAATCGTTTTCCGGGATGCAGATGCAAGGCTCAGTGCAATACAAAACAGTGCCCATGTTACTTGGCCGTACGGGAGTGCGACCCGGATCTCTGTCAGACGTGCGGGGCAGATCAGTTCCATATCACGAGGATCTCCTGCAAGAACGTCAGCGTACAGCGAGGTCTTCGTGAGTAGTTTTATTCGTTGAATCGATAAATCGGTAACATCAATGAAACGAACACTTTTCGTCAAGTAATCTTTATAAATTTCGTTTCATTGCAGACAAACATCTTCTGATGGCGCCGTCCGACGTAGCAGGTTGGGGAATATTCCTCAAAGAATCAGCCGGCAAAAACGAATTCATCTCGGAGTATTGCGGCGAGATAATAAGTCAGGACGAGGCCGATCGTCGCGGCAAAGTCTACGACAAGTACATGTGCAGTTTTCTCTTCAATCTCAATCACGACTTCGTCGTCGACGCAACGAGAAAGGGCAACAAGATAAGATTCGCCAACCACTCGATAAATCCGAATTGTTACGCAAAAGTGATGATGGTAAACGGCGATCACAGAATAGGAATCTTCGCCAAGCGAGCGATACAACCCGGCGAAGAATTGTTCTTCGACTACAGGTGAGAGAAATTTCTGTTGTACCGATCGCTATTCGGTCGACACTTCGCCCTATTAATTCTTCGGCCGGTATATTAATATCCGCGGTTGATTCGAAACTGTTGCAGATACGGACCGACCGAGCAACTCAAGTTCGTTGGTATAGAGCGCGAAATGGAGTTCTTGTGATCCTCGGAAAACCACGCGAGTGGATCAACCCGCGTGTCCAATCGCTGATACGAAGAGCGACCAGTCGACGATACCGACGATCGACGTGTACAATGTTTTCAGTGAGAACAATATTTGATCCGATCGAGCAACGAGGATCGAATCAGTACCTGATAAACGATCTATCGAACAAATTTCAACACTCTCTCGTTGAGAAACGAAATCGACAACAACAGAAAAATCGAGTTTACGCGACCGAATGAACGGGATTTCGTTGAACGTTTACGACCAACGAAAACTCGCAGTTCGCATGTTAATGGACGCATCGACGCGTACAATGTTTTTAGTGAGAACATGTTTAATCCGATCGAGCAACGAGGATCGAATCAGTGCCTGATAAACGATCGATCGAAAAAATTTCAACGCTCTCTCGTTGAGAAACGAAATCGACTACAACAAAAAATCGAGTTTTCGTGACGGAATCAACGGGATTTCGTTGAACGTGTACGACCAACGAAAACTCGCAGTTCGCACGTTAATGAACGCATCGACGCGTACAATGTTTTTAGTGAGAACAATATTTGATCCGATCGAGCAACGAGGATCGAATCAGTACCTGATAAACGATCTATCGAATAATATTCAACGCACTTTCGTTGAGAAACGAAATCGATAACAACAAAAAATCGAGTTCGCGCGACGGAATGAACGGGATTTCGTTGATCGGCTGCGACCAACGAAAAACTCGCAGTTCGCACACATTAATGAACGCATTTAACGTCAACGCGACGGCGTGGTTTTTCTCTCGTGCGCAGACAAAATTTCTCGATTCTTTCGGGCGCCAGCCGACGAAAGGAAAATTCACTTGCGCTACCATCGCCGTCGCATCGACCCGCCATCTAGCGGCCGATTGCGCGTCAATGAATGTATTCATTCGTAATTGTAAAATTAATTATAATCCCCTTCTTAGCGAGTAGCAAAAAAAAAAAAAAAACAGTTCGTAACCTCTACTGTTGTATCCCAATTTCTAAAATAATTTTTTCACACGTAACTCAAGTCCGAAAGGTTTTTCATTGGTTGCGTCCACTCCCGCTACGAGATTGGTTGCCTCTCAGCCAACATTTTTTTCTGCATTTTTCAGTTCGTTTGTTGGAGATTTAATTATGATCGAAAAATGTTTTTTATATTTAAAAAAAACATAACATTAACGTCGAGGTACATAGCCACGTCGATCGATCTCCGTTGCGGGACGTTCGTTATACTCAGCGTAATTATGGTACGCGCGTGTCGTACGGTACAGCGAACACCCACTGAACCTGCGTAACAGCCGCACGGCGAGTACCTCATGTAAGCGCGTGTATTCTAATAATTAATAAGTTAATTAACCCAGATGGTGCGAGAAATAGCCGCGAACGCCGCGGGCTCGGAGCAATTCGTAATCACTATATTGCGGACCTCGGCGTCCCCCGTGGAATCGTGAAGAGAAAAAAGCGTGGCGAAACTACGCGCGGGACGCCGAGCGTCCCCGAAGCGTTTCGGCCGTGAGAGTTATTATAGAGATGGAATCGGCCGAAACTAATGGGATTTTAGCGTTGACGCAGTCTCCCCCAGCCTCGAGATGAAGACGACACGACGAAGATTTAACTTTTTTTCTTTTTGATCGAAAAATCTCCTCCGTCTTTCTTTCTCGAGCGCTTTGCGAGTTATACGAGTCATCGGAGAGGGGAGGGGTTGTATATAGAAAAGCTGTGAAACGCGTGCCCGAGGTGTCCGTTCCGCCGAGTCGAGCCACCAGTTGAGCAGGCGCCGCGGCCGCGAAAGCGGGCGTACGAAAGTCGTCCGCCGGCCTCAGTTATTCGCACGCGATGGTCGTGTTGAGTTCCGAAGATTAAAATACAAAAAAAAACTTAAAAAAACAAACAAACATACCGAAACGTTGAAGAAAGGAAATTTTCGAAGTGAAGAATTTCTTGAAAGAAAGTTTATCGTGACTTTTTATTGCTTCGACTAAAAATAAAATCTTATTTTCGTACATTCTTTTGTCCTTCGACGCCGATTAACCGGTCGGCTTTCACTAAAAAATTCTCATTAATCTTGCATTTATTTCGGTAACGAATACTCGCGGTCAGTCCCGCGCGTTAAACGTGAAACTTGGCCAAAACTTGGCGATTTGTTCAGGTGCTCTTTCTACCCCGAGAGTCTCGTAAGGGAATTAGTGTGACGGTGTTCAGTGCTACTGGCGGAACTTAATAGCGATTCTAACGAAACGCCGCTCGGACCGTTGCTGTTGCGTCGTCCGACGTGAGATATCTGCTGGAAGGCGACATCCGGAAAAATAAAACCTCGGCAGCGGGTCGACTGATAAATCCTTCGATTCATCGGACGTCAGTGAGGCTTTTCGCGGGAAATTTGTAGATAATAAAACGCATCGAAACGCAAAGTAAAGAAACTCAAACGCATCTGGCGAAAGCGGAGTTTTAACAAAGAGAAGAGGAGGAAGATCAGAATTCGTAGAGTCGTGCGAAAGTTCAAGGGCAGGTCAAATCAACAAATCTTTTCTCGGCACTATGGACGACGAAGGCAAGTACTGTACACGCAGATGATCACAATAATAATAATAATAATAATAATAATAATAATAATAATAATAATAATAATAATAATAATAATAATAATAATAATAATAATAATAATAATAATAATAATAATAATAATAATAATAATAATAATAATAATAATAATAATAATAATAAATGTTGGGAAAATCTTACAATCTACGGTGCAAAGGTACCAACTATGTTACGCAAGAAATTGACGATAATAGAGAGGTGACACTCGACTAATCCGGCAGATTCTCTTTTGCAATTGGTTGTACCAGGGGCGAATAGTAAAGGATTATAGTAGGCGGGTTATTGGTTCGTGTTTATGGTACTGAAGCGCTCATTCAATTTCACTCGTTCGTTATTCAATTACTCTCACTCGCCTCGCTGAACGTATTCTCGAATAGAGCTCTCGACTTTGAAGCCTCTTCGGCTATAAACATCGAGAGCCCTCGTGGCCTCCTCCACGAGAAGAGCTATCATTCGCACACTCGACCTCATCTTTCTCGGCGGTCTCGTCGCGACGAGTGAATAAACAGATAAACCGAGAAATCGTGGTCTCTCGGCAAGGAAACGACACGAAATATTGATCAATCCTACGATAAACACTGACGATAACAATAGCAATAAAGAAAAAGAGTGGAAAATCGGCAAAAGGCAGGTTGGCCGGTTAAGGAGCGATGTGGACTGTTTTTTTTATGATAGGCAGTTTTCGAAGAGTTTTATTTTATTTCATACAATTTAATAGAAGGTTCCTAGCTGGTCAGTCGAAAAATTACTGAATAATCCCCTGAAGCAGCTTTTATGTTTTTAACAGGATAAAAAATGGCTTATTATTAAAATTGTGTTGTGAACGAGAATGCGAAAAGCTTGTATTCCTGGAAAAAAGCCTCAGGCAATCATATTTCGATGACAATTTTTTTTTTATCTTGTGGTTTACTCGAAAAATCGTTAAAGCCGCTGACATGTTTGCGGTTAGTTGCTCTTTTAAGTGATTGAAACCTTTTGATAATTTTTTTTACAGCCAATCCAGTCAAACCAGCTGTACTGGGCTTTTTTAATCAAACTTAATGTACCACGGCTCATTTTGTTTCTTAAACTTTGCTCTACGAATTCACTGAGTAGATTTTTTTGTAGGGTTGACCGTTTGACAAATACGGCCGATAGTTTAACGGGTGATTTTTTCCCTCCATAAACAAGCTGCTATCATTTTTTTTAACAGCCAAAACTATTTTAAAAACTCTACTCGGTGCATTCGGAGAGCAACGTTTAAGGAACAAAATCGGTTAAAAGTAAGGATTCTTGTTTGAAAAAACTGAACGAAAATGTATCGTCATCGAAATTGGCCTTCATCAGTTTATGAATTTGCATGTATTTATGTATTATGTAAAATCATTATCAATAGTTTCCTTGATCACGAACCCATGCAGTAATACAAATCGACTTCCACTACTATTAATAAATGCACAACATTTTGGATAAACAATTGTGGAAATTTAGCACTAGTTTGACTAGCGTCCCGTGCAGTAGCTACCTTAATAATCGAATCGAGCATCGTTTTTTTTTTTTACCAAACAGATTTCAGCAAAAAATTTAATATCGAAGAGGGAAGCTTTTTCGTTCGTGGAAAACTGCCGTGAATATAATCGAATACGTTGAAAGCGCCTTTTCATTGTTGTAAAATTCATCGGTTGACTAATCAATTTTCGAGTCAGCGTGCGTGACACGTCTCTCACGTATAACGGTAGCGTGCGGTGCCAGGTAGCTCGAAGGGTGGACAATTGGTTGTCGATACCAGGCGTCCGCAGTAAACCATCATCACTAGTACCGGCATTCGAGCCTCACCCTCATTCACCGTTCCCATCCTTATCCTCGGGCTCTTGGGGACGCTGCTGCGACTCGCCCGTCCTCCCGCCTCCGTCGCACCAGTCAGCGAAATGCGTGACGTGATCGTAGAAATAGTTTTTTGCCCTCTTGCAAAAGCTCCCGACGCGTAACACCGGCAAGGGATATCGCGGGACTGTAATGTAACCCATAAATTAAACGCAGTGCCGGCTGTCACTATAAATTCTTTGCGTTCTCGCTTCGTACACCTCTTCTCGCAGAGTCGTAGCCGTCCCGTCCGTTCGGTAGCGTGGGGCGCGTGTTGTAACTCTCGGGCCGGCGGCGAGTTAGCAACTTTGACAAATCCGGAAAGCAAAAGCAGTCTACTCTGCTTCTTCCTTCTCTTCGGCGGTATATTTCTGGCTCGGCACGAGCACATAATAATAAATCGGTGTTATCAAAACGAAACGGCGCAGTGTCACGAGATGTCTTTCAACGTGTATGATTGATCGCAGAAATTGAGGCGCGACGCGAAAAACCGCTGAATCGACGGAAGTTGCCGAACGAATCTGCCGCTGCGAATGAGGTTATTTATTTTTTCATCAATGCATGTATTTTTTTTTTACATATACGAGCTGCGAAGTGCCCTTGAGTTTTTACACGGGAGAAAAGAACAAACTCCTGTTAACGATTATTGAAGCGAGCTTAAACGAGTCCTCGACATTATTTTTTTTCATACCGTTGAAACAGCAGAAACCAGTCCGGTTGCCGGGGGCGGGCAAAGAAGAGATGAAATTGGCAAATGCTGCACCGGCTTGGCAGCCATTTTGTACTTTTTTATTTCTGGAACATAAGTACCATTTTTTTCCAACACGAACGGCAGACAGTTTGGAAAACGAAAGAAAGGGCGATGTCCTCAAATTCGCAGTGGACCCAAAGTTTTATTAATCGCGTGGGTTTTTGTTCAGAACGAGGGGTCTCTCGCGGCTGGCAAGAGCCGCCTTCAAATGTAATACTGCACACCTCTAATTAATACACATTTGTAAGTACCACGGTGTGCAGTTTGTGATCTGATAATGAAGCAAGTGTTAGACATTTGCGGTGTACATTTGAACGAAGTTGCGAACACTGTAAAAAAAAACTTGTAAATTTAATGTATCGGACTGGAACTTTTTATGCACAAACTGATACATTAAACTTAATGTAAAATTGTGATAAAAATTAATATACTTTTTCACTTAAATTAAAGTACTTTTATAGTAAAATTAAAGTAAATTATTAAAAATAACGTATGTCCAATGTTTTTAATATACTGAACATTAACTTTACATCACAATTGTCCATGAAATTTAATATACCAGTTTTTGCATAAGAACTATAAAAACTTCCAGTACGTTACATTAAATTTCATACGAATTTTTTTACAGTGAATATGTGTAACTTTTTTGCGGTGTTCGATTGAACGGTGTTCGATTGAAGGCGCCTCCGATTTCGGTGAATTACCAGGGAGGCGAAGTTTTACTAATCGCGCGGAATTTTTGTTTGGAACAAGTGTTTCAATAAACTCGATGCTCGATCGGAGATTCGACGGAACGACCGTTTCCATCACCGCCGGCGAGATTGGTCCGAAGCATCGACCATCGAGGGGGGTTCCGTGACGAGACGTTTGACGCCGTACGGTGTATGTATACAGAGGCAGATGGCATCGCAGAGTTGGACAGTCGTGTCGCGAGTGAACTTGAACCAGAGTTAGGAACAATTGTCGGTGACCTCCGGCCGTTGGAAACTGCCGGAGCTCGGTCAATTATCGGCGATGTTGTCATTAGCGAGAGAAACCTCGCTGCAGAGAACGCGTGCTCGAGAATTCTCAGCGTCCTTCCGAGATGACGCTACAACAAATACGATCTCTTCCGGGACACTGATAGAACGAATGTATTCCTTCCGCAAACTTTCCCACCGTAAGTTTCGGTCGGTTTTCACAATCTGTGTCAAAGATGAACCTCTCCTAAAAATACCTACTTCCGGAAGCGGGTAAAATTAGTGTATTCCTTCTCCAAACTTTCCCACAGTAACTTCCGAACAGTTTTCATAGTCGGAGTTTCGTAGCTTCCAGCGGTTTCTTCCGGAACGTTAAGTAATCGAGTTTTCCCTTTCTGTTGTGAAAGGCTAATTATGAGGCGATCAATCTGGCTTGTTTTTGGACACTCGAGAGATCGTATACGTTGCGAAATCGTCAGTGAAATTTCGCGTCTTGTGTCAACCGGAACTCGGGCATTTGTTAGTCATCGAAGAATTGAAAATATGCCTTGCTGGCACGAGTCCAGTTACACTCGGCCCGTCATTGGTTAGCGTTGGCGATCGAGCCCAAACATTCTCAACGGTAATGATTTCTCACAACGATCTATATTCGAGATGTATATCCAGCAGGCTGGGAGATCCGAGACGAGTTCCAGAACCGTAGAGCATCTCCAAATTGTAACGGTGAAATCGAGGCTGAATCATCTGTTTGGATGGATTTGGAAATTATTCACGATGCACTAAATTCCTTGATTCATGCGTAACCTCGAGCCAGTTTGCAACGAGATAAAAAAGAATGTAAAAAAATTGATATCGATGCATTCTTTAATTCAAATAATTGTGTTCATAGATCGATTTTTTATTTGTACAATTATTGCGTTTTGGGCCCCTCGGAAAATGCGTATCTCCAAACCGTAATGGTGCAATCGGGTTGCATCATCTGTTTGGATAGATTCGACAAGTATTCACTACGCATTAAGGTAGTCCTAGCGGACAGCCTGAGCCCACATGAGTTCAGAGAGAATTGAGAGAGAATTGCGAACACTTCTCGATGGGATAAAAATTCGAAAAAAATCAAGCATAGGGAAGGTGCCGAAAACATTGATTTTACATAATAATAACTCCAAAATATTATTAACAAATGCATAAAAAAAACAATTATTCAACAAATTCCCCGGCAACTTAACTTTCTATTCATATAAAAACAATTTGTTAATCTTTTTGAATACGTATGAATCTTTTCAGAATTTTATCTAATTTTTGAAAACCACGTTTTTTTATTAACTAAAAACGCAATTTTCAAAAATTAGACAAAATTCTGAAAAAATTCATACGTATTCAAAAAGATTAACTTATTGTTTTTATATGAACAAAAAGTTAAGTTGCCGGAAGATTTGTTGAACAATTTTTTTTTCATTCATTTGTTTATAACATTTTGGAATTATTATTATGCAAAATCAATCTTTGCAGTACCTTCCATATGGTTGATTTTTTTCAGATTTTTATCTCATCGCGAAGTATTCGCAATTCCACTCTCAATTCGCTCTGAACTCACGTGGGCTCAGGCTGTCCGCAAGGACTACCTTAAATTCCGCGACTCGTGCTTTAAGGTAAAGGACCCACTTTTTTGGCACTGACCCAGTTTGTGACAGGGGTACCTCTAGCATAGTCGGCTCCCCCACCATTTGATATGCAGTCAATGGGTAACGCGCGTTCGGGGGGTCACAAACTGCGACTCTTGGTCCTCCTTGTTTATCCCTATGATTTTACACGCTTAAAGTGAGACAGCTGCGTAGAAGCGTCAGAAACTGGGTCCTTTACCTTACCTCAACCCAAAGGAGATGAAAAAAGAAATAAATATCGACGTATTTTTTTAATCCTAATTGTACTCATAGGTCGATTTTTTATTTGCCCAATTACAGTAGAACCTCGCTTATCCGAACTTCGATTAATCGAGCCTCCACGTTATCCTCCGAAACACCCAACGCATTCGAGCCCTCCCCGTTAGACGAGGTGTAAGCTCGGATAATACGGAAAACTCGGATAAAACGGATAAAGCAGCAATGCCCACGCGCGAAGTAGTCCATAAAGGCAACTTTGTTGCATACGCGCTTAAACTTGTACAAGTTTGCTTTACATTGCGACCTCCAAATACAACAGTTCCTATTTTAGATTCAGTGGGTTATGTTTATATGAAGTTAATGTCAATGAACGAAATTATAATTATAAAAAAAAATTACTAAACTAAATAATAAAGTTAACGTTTAATATGAAGTGGTGGCATTTTTAAAAATATATAACAGTAGTACCAATTTAGATTGTGTATGTTGTCCGTGCTATCCGAGATTTCACTTATTCGACGTACGCTCTCCCCAAATTACCTCGGATAAACGGGGTTCTACTGTATTGCGTTTTGGGCGTTAGATATTGTATTTTAGCATGTAAGTCACGAAGACGTTGGGGGTTGTAAAAGGCGAAAGCCGTACACTGGAATAAATCTACCTACACTGAGAAAAAAAATTGGTTGGATTAACCAAAAGTCGTGGTGACATACGTTCAAAGCTGTTATTTGTTTGGTACAAATAAACCATTGTTTTGTTAAACGATTATTTGCTTTAATTTATTCAAAATTTGTCGATTGAAATAAACATTTTTGTTATGCAACCGAATACACCTTTGAACGTATGGCACCACGCATTTGCTTAATTCAAACATTTCTTTTCCTCAGTGTGTCTATTGGGTTTTTGGCCCCGCGGAAAATGCGTATCTCCAAATCGTTATGGTGAAATCCGGCAGATTCATCTATTTACATAGATTCGGCAATTATTCACTAGAAACTAAATTCCGCGATTCGTGCTTTACCTCAAGCCAGCTTGCAAGGACATAGAACAAAAAAACGATGTATTTTTTTAAATCCTAACAGTTGTGCTCATACATTGATTTATTATTTATGCAACTATTGCGTTTTGGGCCGACAGTTTACGCATATATACATACAACCGATGACATACGCACAATGTTGTTTTCTCACAACCCATTGGGTCTCGCAAGTTCGAAAATACGTTGGACACGAGGTTAGTTTATTTTCGATTCTCACCGCTCTATTTATAACGATAGGAAAGAGAAGTGCGTGTCTCTCGCGCGCTCTCGTGTCTCCCGCGTTGAAATGATATAGTCTCGTGCGCATCGATCGTTTTCGAGTCGCTACATTGCTTACGCTACCTCCAAGTCGTATATCACAGTATCTATAGTACAGGTATTTTTTGTTTTCTTTCGTGCTGCATGACATTTGACCTCGCTGTTCTGATTGTTATTCCGTGCGTGTTATATAATATATATTCGGGTTTCGACTACATCTGGCACGCACTTCGTAGTCGTTTCTAGGGGTTGGGGGGGGGGGGGGGGGGGGGGCGTCGGCAATACTCGGCTACTTGTTGTTTCACGTAGTATCGGAAGCCACGTTCTTATCTGAATATTTTTATACGCATATCTACGGTCTTAGACCGAAGAATTTATTTTCGTCAATATTAGAATAATATTACCATATTTAGAATCGTTACGGTAAGAAAAAAACTCAAGGTATGCGAATACTTTATTAAAAATAATAACTCGTAAGGTTTTTGCAGTACGTGTCCTTAGACATTTTGATGAGAAAAAATTGTCAGCCATTGTTCAACGTGTTGGGTAAATTTAATTGAATTACAATGGAGTCTATCGATCTACGTCTGGCTACATCTGACTACATGTCGCACGCACTTCGTAGTAGTTTCCGGAGGGGGGGGGGGGGGGGGGGGGCGGCAATACCCGGCTACTCTTTGGGTCACGTAGTATTGCAAGCGGCGTTCTTATCTGAATATTTTTATACGAATACTTACGGGCTCGAAGAAATTATGTTCATAAAAATTAGAATATTACCATATTTAGAATCGCTACGATAAAAAAAAATACGCAAAACCATTCTTGCTTCCTCATGGAAGAAGCTTTGTTTTGATGAAAAAAAAATATTTCGAGATTTTTATGAAAACGTGTTCAGAATGTTCCAAAACGTCGAAAAATTACATTTAGAAAAACGTGTGCGTGTGCGTGTGCGTGTGCGTGTGCGTGTGCGTGTGCGTGTGCGTGTGCGTGTGCGTGTGCGTGTGCGTGTGCGTGTGCGTGTGCGTGTGCGTGTGCGTGTGCGTGTGCGTGTGCGTGTGCGTGTGCGTGTGCGTGTGCGTGTGCGTGTGCGTGTGCGTGTGCGTGTGCGTGTGCGTGTGCGTGTGCGTCATAAGGTTTTTGGGTTACGTGCGATAAAAAACTACTGAATGAACAGAAGCAAAGTAGTTTCCCGTTACGAATGAGATATTCCGCTTATCGACTCAAAGCGGAATATCTAAGTACAATGAAGCATACTTTGGTTTAAAAAAATTGAAAATTTAGTTCCATTGGGTCTGGGCGTTTTGTTCAGTGTATTGCGCTTGTAGTATAGTTAGACAAATGTTCATTTTCAACAAACATATACTTAATTAGTCGATATAAATATCATGATGAAATATTTTGTTCGTCAAGTGAATTTTATATAGTTTCACAGCGATTTTTTCTGTGTTACTGGTAAGCTAGATTATGTTCGGATGAAGAATATATATTGTTTATTCAACGTAAGAATGTCATTCCTCAATCTCATATTGAGCGCACTCAACCAAATGGAGATATAATTTATATAATTGCCTACTCAGTTCGGTCATACATATTCTTAGTTGGGACAATGAAACGATCTTTTAAATGTTGATGTAATTTTGTAATTAACTCACCTAAATATTTCCTTCGCCGCCCGAAACCGCTGGTTTTGGGTGATTGAAACAATTTTTTTTTTATCTTACCAAACATTTTTTTCGGTGTACGGTAACGAGTAAAATCCTCCTGTCAGCGCGCCGAACTGCTTGTTAGTTTCAGCTTCGCGTTCATTGACAGCCTTTTTACCTCCGAGAATGAAACGACGACATTTATCGTCGAACCATACAACGGTATGTTCAGTTTTGCATGTAGAGTGCAGATTATGTGACACAAAGGCAGACGAAATCAATTCAATTATCGATTAATGGAGCAACTCTTGATATATTCGAGACTTTCGTTTTGCACTCGTGATTTATTTTGTTTTGTTTTTCACTTTTGTCAAATACATCATGAACTGTAGAGTCAGATTGGTTACTCTATCTCGCCCGGAGCTGTGCGAAGAGTGGGACATTTAGCCGCGGGCTTAAGAGCCTCTATGTTCTTTTTAATACAGGCTTCCTTATCTCTGACGATCGATCGATACTCGAGGTACAGAGCGTTAAGTTCATGGGTGGTCGCGCAGAAGGCGAGGGAAGGTTTAAGGTTGGAGAGCGACAAAATCATCCGGCCAATGTTTGCTGTCAGTGCTGGGATCCTCCTGCTGATAGCCAATGTTCCCCTCAATTTGACCTGGTAACGCAGTAACAACAATTAAAATCATATACCGTTTACTATAAAACTATGGACAAAGGTAAAAATTGCCATTTTCGTATCGCTTCCTCGTAATTTTCCTTCGTTTGCAAAGCTTCTTCTATGAGAAAGCATCTTCTATATTTTTGGCTTTCTCATAAACCAAGTTTTGCGAATAAAGGAAAATTGCACGGAAGCCATATGAACATTTCAATTTTCATCTTTTTCATTTACTTATGTATGAGTTATATATGATGGAGGGTTAACATTTATTGTTTAGTATGTAAGATTGAAGTCTCGATAAACCATGATTTCAAGATAAGTAGTCGGGATCATTCTTTGGAACCTTCGAATTGTACTCAAGGAATTCAAATGATGTCCCTTTATCTAGCCTTTTCAACGCCTCATGTACATCATCTTGGGTATTTCTTATCACGAAACATGAGAGACATCAGACTTTTACAGCGATATCGTTGGGAAGCAAACATCGCGGTTCCAAAATACACGAAGTCTTTAATTCTCGAAATATTTGGGCTTAAATGTTTCATAGGAACTTTTATCGTTAGTCGTTATTCCGGGTCTGTGTTTAATGCATTTGTGGCCACGAATATATTTTACTCACCAGCTTGACGCAGGCAATAGCATCGATACCGGATATGATTCCATGGATATTTTCAGCGCAGCGGAGAGATTCTGCTCGGATCGCAGACAAATTCGCACGAACGTTGGCGACCGCCAGGTTGATGTTGTCAATGTATGCACGTCCAGTGTCTTTTTTCTTGGCGATGCACTCGGCTATGCTGGAGTTCACAATCTTTATGATTCGTTGCAGATGTTCATCGCTTTTAGTGCATTCGGTGAGACTGACGCCCTTAGCCCCACTGCCGAGTAATTCAATATCCTTCGCAATCTGTCAAACGAAAGAAATTTGTTAAATCGTACATTTCATTTTCATCGCGGATTATCATTTATTTACTTGGCGTAAATTCAACGATACACACCTCGCCATGAACTTTTTTTATATCTTCCGCAAGTTTGTCGCTGAAAGCATCTGTAAATGTAAAGAGTTTTTCAACAAGTTCCGTTCCCCTGTTCATGGCGTCTTCACAGATGCGATTGACTTCTTCGAATTTCGCCGATACAAATTCTTCGACTCTCGCTTGGTGGACTGCGAGACGCGACGACAGGAAGGTAGCATCGGCCGCCTGAAATTTGCAAGAATATTATATAATACACTTCATTTTTAAAAATAAATAAATATGGTACACCAAGTACTTAAAATTTTGTATCTGTTCCAAAAAATATGTTTGCCGGAAGAATTAAATTTTAGAAAATCGAAAATACATGAAATCGCATGAGCCAAGTGTGGTAAACCAATTTATACAGAAACATTTGTTGTACATATTTAGTACAGTAGTTATGTAGTAAAAAAACGAATAAATAAAATTAAATATCAATTCAATTATTATCTATTTACAGATTCCACTTACGCCATGTTAGACTATAACTACTTGGTAGCTCGCTTAAAAAAGATATTTTTTTAAGTACTTGGCATCGAGATGCTAAGGCGTCTCTTGATTGTCAGCGTCAAATATTAAAGTATTGTGAACGAAGAAAGATTCAAAAAACTTTCTTCATTTTTTGCTTCCTCATAGAGGAAGCAAAAATTTATTTTCGTGAAATTTTATTTTCGTGACATTTTTTTTTTTCGCTATCTTCACCCTAGAACGATACAATGGGGTAACCCGTTATCCCAGGTTATCGTTAATCGGTATTTTTGGTACTAAATTGGTAAACAAGGGCGCTATAAGGTGTAAGGTAATATACATTGACTTCCTAGAGTCCCGTAAGAGTGAAGGACCTACTCAGTTGATCGCCGGCTGCCGAACCGTACACATCTGAAGACCGCCTGGGGTAAGGAGTTACCCCAGTGTATCGTTAACGGAAGTTTTTTGCGCTTTAAGTGAATTTTTTCTTCATCGAAAAATACTTCATTTGACATTTTAAAGTATGTTATATATAATAATTGACTTAGCAATGTTATAGATAATATTAAAAATTGTAAACATATTTTTTTATCGATTTTTTGTGATAAAAAAAAAAAAAATTTCTTGTTATATTTCCATAAAAAATGATTTTTTATATTTAAATAATATTCCCGATTTATAAATTACAGATAATGGCGAAACGGTATAATCTTAGAAGCAGCGAAGATGTCATAAACGGTATAACTGCTAAAGCGAAAATACTACCAATTGATACGGTATCGGACAATGAAAAAGATTATTGATAATGTATTACGATCGTACGATTGTATCACATTTTTCATGGAAAAAATAATTAAAAAACGATTTTACACATTTTTACTATGTATTAATATATTCCATGGAGCATCAAGAACATATACTCGATTCATAACGTTTTAGGAAAGTACAACTATGATTTGCCCACTCGCCCATTCCCACTATGTTCATCGCGTACCGTTGCATACTTTCATTCATTGAAATAATTATATTTTTTGAAGCACAGACATCTGCTCTATTTTTTTCTTGTTAGAATAGCAGGTCGTTTTTACAACAGCTTTGGAACTTTTCGGTTCTATCGATTTGGAAAATTAAGGCGAAATTTTATTCAAAACCTTGATTTTTTTACATTTTTCAGCATTATGGTTTCAAATATACTTCAATTTTCCTTAACTGGAAATTCGCGAAACAAAAAAATGTACATGGATGTCTTGCTTATTGTCTAAGGAAAAGGTCGGTGCATATTAGAAGTTTCTCGAGTAATTAGAAAAAAAAATGGGCTACAACAGTCTTGGGGTAACGAGTTACCCCAGGATACTGTTGCGGGTGCTTTATTCACGAAGCTTCCTGGAAGAGGAAGCGTCGTGAATAAAGAAACATCGTGTGAAAGCGATACAAAAATGTTCAATTTTCAATTTTCAGTTTTCAATTTTCAATTTTCAATTTTCAATTTTCAATTTTCAATTTTCAATTTTCAATTTTCAATTTTCAATTTTCAATTTTCAATTTTCAATTTTCAATTTTCAATTTTCAATTTTCAATTTATAGTCCTTTCAATTTTTGTACCTCATTGTACTTATTATGTACGGGACTTACCGCAGCGAAGAGTACAGCACACAGGAAGATTGTAATTTTCGACATTGTTGCTGAGTTGCTTGCCGTGGCAAGTATGAGGTGACGATATTAAAACGACGCTTTTATAGGGCAGAATTCTACGGCGCGGCAATTTTATCGAAATGATTAATGGATAGAATCTAATTTAAGGCAATGTTTGGCCACGTGTGTCAATAAACCTTGACGGCGTATTGTTCGACCGAGTACCTATGATTATAATATAATCTGCTTATGGAAAAATGTCATTCGGCTATTATTTCGGTTCTAATCCAGTAAACGCCAGATATACTTTAGTTGGCTCTTCGTAATCATATCTGAAGAGAAACAGCGTTATACGTTCAACATATTTACAATTCTCCAGGAAGTTGCCAGCTACGTTGCGCTTCTGTAGAGCGAGTAAAATATACATATCTTGCACATTTCTGTTACTAGATCAACGATGTGATCAAATTAACTAGTTAATAAATAATTATTAGTTCGTATATCTCTTCCCATTCTCTCTGAATCTTCTAACCTTTGCATTCGGCCTGCATGTGACACGGAAAGGCGAATATGTACGAAAATATATGCTAAATAAATCCGTCACCGAAATGTTTTTTTTATATATTTGTAATTAAATGAATACATTTATGAGTTTGAATAGTTCAATATATTTGATACATTTGACGTATTTCAGATGTATTTTTTCACATGCATACATCGAATTTTTCATGAAAAAATACGTGACATACCATTTTTTTGATATCGATATCGACAGAAGATATAATTTTCACGAAAATGGATTGGTAGCCTTTCGCACGTAACATGTGTTTTCCGTCCAACTAAACGATGATTAATAGCGGCAAACTTATCTCTGCCAAATATTGATTTGACCCATTTTTAAAAATAGGTGTAAATTTAAATTTTCATATGGCTATCTCGTAATGTTCATTTATTCGCAAAGCTTCTCCTATGAGAAATCATTTTCTGTATTTTTTGCTACATCATAGAGGAAACTGGGCGAATAAAGAAACATTATGAAAAAGCCACATAAAAATGGCATTTTTCAACTTGTATGCGGAAGCGATATGGAAATTTCAATTTTTAACTTTTATGAGGAAGCCAAATGGAAATTTCAATTTTTAACATTTACGCGGAGGTGATATGGAAATTTCAATTTTTAATTTTTATGAGGAAGCCATATGAAAATTTCAATTTTCAAGATTTGTGTGGAGGTGATATGAAAATTTCAATTTTAAACTTTTTTCAACGTCAATGTCGTGTTTGCAAAACGACTTTTATACAAAATGAGTGACCGATTTAGGTTCAGCGCGAAAAGATACACCAACGTCGCGCTTCATTTTGTTGGATCTATGCTCGGCACGAAAAAATACATGGAATTATGCACTCCTGAATGTTTGTTGGCACTTTCGATTTTTACTCCAGAAATCCAAATGATACTTCTTTATCCAGATTTTAAAAACCGTCATGTATATAATCGTGTGTATTTCTTGCCGCAGAACATGACAGTCACCTGAGGTTTTCCGCCGTGCCATCGAGAAGTAAAGAAATCGTTATTTGAAAATATCCAAAATCACTCATTTTTGCTCGACGTTCGGGGACTATATTTAATCTGTTTTTCCATGGATTACGAATCTGCAATTTATTTTACTCTAAGCTCAATATTTGATACGGAAACTCGCGTCGGAAAGAAAATTCGAATTTATCACAAAATTCAAATAAATTTTAAATATCGTAAAATTGCGAATAGTGTTCACTTCACACAAGTTTCGGAGAAATTAGACGGAATTGCAAACACCTCTCGATGGTATAAAAATCTGAAAAAAGAAGCATATTAAAGGTGCTGAAAAGATTAATTTTGCATAATAATAGTTCCTAAATGACATTAACAAAGTGATGAAAACTAGAGGTGTTCAACAAATCTCCCGGCAACCTAACTTTTTTTTTACAAAAATGATTCGCTCATTTTTCTGAATACGTATGAATTTTTTCAGATTCTTAAATTCACTTTGAATTTTGTGACTTTCTACACATTTTTCCCATATAAAAAAAATCAAAGTGAATTAGAAAATCTGAAAAAATTCCTACGTATTCAGAAGAGTGAACGAACCATTTTCATTAAAAAAAGTTAGGCTTCCGGGAAATTTGTTGAACAATTTTATTTTTCATCAATTTGCTAATAACATTTTGGAATTATTATTATGCAAATTGAATCTATCCAGTACCTTTAATACGCTTGATTTTGTCAGATTTTTATACCATCCAGAAGTATTTGCAATTTTCTCTTATTTCGCTAAAAACTATGCGAAGTGCACGCACGCACGCACACACGCATACCCGCACAACCAGACATTTTTCTACATATGATTTTCCGATGTTTTAGAACATTCTGAACGTTTTCATTGAAATCTCGAAAACATTTTTTCCATTGAAAACAGCGCTTCCTCTATGAGGAAGCACAAACATAAAAAACTCAAGCTATGCGAATGCGTTATAAAAAATAATAACTGATAAGGTTTTTACTTTACTGAAATGTTGAAAAAAAGAACATTGTCAGGCATTTTTCAACGCCTTGCATACATTTCATTGAATTACAGAGTCCATCGATCCGCCCTTGAAACGACACGTATACATGTCCACCAGATATAAGTACAAAGTCGTAACTATGAGAATACAAAGCTCTGTCCAAAGTCTACCGGAAAACAACTGTACATCGACTAACATATTATCTTCACCGTCCCGTAGTGACGATAGGTACGGCGGTACACGGTGTCCAGGGGCTTATGTGCTACCGGCACTAGCGTTACTCACGCGCTAACACGTTCCGCTATAACTCACGATTGTTTCAAAAAGTAAACGATAAAACATTTACAAAATGTATCTAATATTATCGTCATGAGTTCCTATAAAGTAATTCGGTTTTTTGTCCGGTTTTTTGTTCGGTTTTTGTTACAGGGCGAATCATGCCAACTGCGAGCGTAACTATCACGATTTGGGGACGGTAAATCTTCTTTTTATTATACACCGATATTTGTATAACTCATTGATCAATGCTTAGGCGAGTTTTAACACATTCCTGAAAGAAAATCTCATTCTATAATTTCGTTTTAATTCAAAAATATTAACGTGGTAAACCAAAACCAAACCAAACCAAAATATTTACTTAGACTTTTACCTGGTAAAAGTCGAATTACGGTAGGAACTTTCATTCCGATACATTTGCGATGCGGCAAAGTTGTATCGTGTAGAGATGTGAAAGCAGGTGGGCGTAACAATTTTTTTTTGTAGGATGGCCAATATTTCGAAATTTCATCATCGCGAATATTAAATTATCGAATTACATCTATCGAAAAGTGTATTTTCGATAGATAGCTAAGTCGAATAACCGTTTCACCGAAAGGTTATTTTGTCGAGTACTTTTTATTCGAAAATACATTTTCAGACGTTGGAGGTGAACATTTTAAACGACCAAATTTAGAGAGGCTGCATTTTTCCAGTTAAAAACGGAGACAAATTCATAATTTTAATAGCCTACATACCTACCAGAATGATGTCGAGAATACAGATTTCGAATGACTAAAACGTAGATACGTGCAATATCGAAGGACCAAAATAGTGAAAGCGAATAGCAAAAAGACATAACTCGATAAAGATTATATCAAAATCATTAACAAATTTTACTTCTGACATTTCGTGAGTTGTCGCTATTCTGACTGTTCGATTTTTTAGTTGTTCGCTAGTTTGAACCAGAGCTGCGCAAGGTACCAAAAAAGACTTTAAATACAAAGTACTTGAAGTATCAAGTACTTTTCGCAAATCAGGTTTGTACGGTTAATTGTTATCTATGCGTTAAAAAAAAGGTACAAGATAATTCGCACATGGTTTCCTCATTTATTACAATTTGGCACATAGCAAAATTGCCTTTCTCTATGAGAAACTTCGTTGATCAATTTTGTGTTTCTCATGGAAGAACCAACATTTTATTGTAAAAAATCGCTAACTGAAATGTTTGTAATTCGTCGTTTTGAGGCAATTTTTAATGTATGGTTCCCTTTTTGCAATAACAAAAAAAACCATAATAATTAATAAGTAATTAATAAAAACAGAATGTCAGGCAGTCAGGCTGTACTTAAGTACGTGTACTTGGTACTTGAAATAAAGAAAAAAGTACTTGATGTACTAAAAAGTACGTACTTGAAGTACCACACCAGTTCCCGGTACTTAAATTACTGCCCAGTTCTGATTTGAACGTTAGATTTATTGTATTTCGCTATAATGAATTTGAAATTATGAAGTCTTAACATCAGCAATTTTAGATTTCCAGTTCCCGGACTTTTTAGTGTTCGGACTTTCACTTGCTCCAAGGTTTACCCCTTGCAATATCGCCTATTCATATATTTGTTCTCGATACAAGTTCATAAAGTTTGAAAAAATGTATACAAGTTCATTTCAATATATTTATCTTCTCAATTTTTATTTACTACTTAAGGAGTCTCAGAAGACTGGTCGTTGTACATTTGAAAGTTTGTTATTTTTCTATTTCAATATATCGGCCGTTCTACATTTCAATCGTGGAAAATTTTGACCCGCACCCGTAAATGCGCCTTAAATCTCGGCCCAGAATTTAAAGCGGTCTCGCGTTCCTTGGATGTATTTTCTTTTCGTTCGGAAGTCAAGCATTCGAATTCGCGTATAAGGATCAATTACGCTTAAAGGACCTCCAGCTTATCGAGACAAATTAGTATCTAACCATTCTCGCATGTACGCGCGCGCAGGACAACGAAACCGATTAGCGGGAGACAGCCGTTCCGCACAGTTGATCCTGGTCACGCTAAATATACTACGGCGATATTATTATTATCATTATTGTGTGTTTGGCCAGCGGGCACGTAGTCGAGCTTTGGGCTCGCTCGTACCGATTCAACAACGTTCTCATTATCGTGCAACATAGTTATATCATCGCACAGTAATACGTATTGTCTATGATCTCGGTGTAAATTCTCCGACCGCCATTTTATACACAGCTAATAGAATTCAATCGTTGTTTACGTCGGTTCGCCGAAGCAAACACGGTGGTAAAGCGATAGCGATGCATAACGTAGGCAACACGGATTTATCCGACGCGAGGGTGCGAAAACCTTTATCGGACGATTACTCGCACATTTTAGGTCAGAATTTCTTTGCTCGAGGGGAATTTTTATTTAATACGCAATATTGTGTAATCTGGATGGAAGGGATTGAAGGCTCTTAGCAGATTTTGCACTAAAGCCGATCACTCACAAAAAAAACCACCTAAGGTAAAGGGCCCAGTTTGTGACAGGGGTACCTCTAGCATAGTCGGCACCCCCCCCCCCCCCCCCCCCCCCCTCCCCCATTTGATATGCAGCCAATGGGTAGCGCGCGTTCGGGGGGGGGGGGGGGGGGGGGGGGGGTCACAAACTGCGACTCTTGGTCCTCCTTGTTTATCCTTATGATTTGTGACGAATTTTCCTAGATTTCAACGCGAATCGATGAAAGACAAAAAAAAAAACAAAACCGACCTCCGCAGGGCCGATTTTTGTTTCGCCGGAATCGCCAAGCCGGACTAATCTGGAGGTCGATGGAACGGTCGACCTCCGCAACCGAAATGTACGAACACAGAACGAAATCACGAGATCACACGAACGAGAACTTAACGTTAACGAGAACTAACGCCGATGCAATCGCGAAAGCGAACGGTTGCGGAAATGCACGGTTGCTCAGGATGCGGGTTGTGGTAGAAGGGTCGCGATCCTTCGCCAATAAAACAACCCAAATTTTTAATTAACGGGAACAATTAATTGTAGGCTGGTAAGCCACGGGATCGCACGCATGTGCATCGGGAAGCGCTCAGCGGATCGAAAGATCGACGCGAGCGCATCGAGAACGAATCTATACGCGATCGAATAACCCATGTACGAATATCAGAGTGGCCAAGTTCTGGCCTAGTATTGGTGCTGGAGCTACCAGTACTGGCTGACAATCAAGGCCCAGTACAAATCCAATGCAGAATCAGTACTGGGCCGATATTGAAATGATCACACCTGCCCAGTGCTGGCTGTCGGCGTCAAGCCAGTACCCCGTGCCAATGTTCAGTCACTGTTCAAAAACGATAATAATAAACAGTAAAAATGAATGTTTTTATCGTCTGCCTGTTTGTTTAACGCGTTTCTCTGATCATAGTTTACTGTATTGCTGTTATTTTACGCTTATACGCTGGAAATTGCGGAAGAAATTTTTCGACCGGTGATGGGATTCGAACCTGCGACCCTACGATTACTGGTCCTAGATTTTACCTACTTGGCTAAAAGATAATAAATACTTGGCCTACTGAGTTATATATAAAATGTATTTGTAATTTATGTTTTTCATACTTTGATATTATTGAGAAAGCGTAGGTTGAACTCTGGTAACCAGTACATGCCCAGTACTACGACGGATATAAAATTTGATATAAAAAAGGATTTGATCTAATACGATTTATTAGCGATGGCCAACTCTTGGTGAAGTTGTTCATCAGCACTAGGCCCTGGTCGTTGAACAAGACTTGGCAACAAAGGCTGTTCTAGTGTTGGGCCGTATTGCCGGTTCGGGACTTTGTCCAGCACTGGCAATCAAGGTTGGCCCATTCTTGGTGATGTTTTTCATCTGTACGGGGACAGAGCCGGCAATTAAGACTCACCAACTGTAACTGTCCCAGTTCTGGGCCATATTAGCAGCTCTGGAGTTGGCCCCGTACTGGCAAGCTGCATAGGCCCATTACTGATAATGTTGTTTGCCAATACTGTCCGAGAATGGGCAAACGAGACTTGGCAATCGGTCCTATCCCAGTTCTGGGCTGTTTTTATAACTCCGGCACCGTACAGATATTCGCACATGGGGTCTCAAAAAAGGAAACAAGTCGTAAATTAACTAATAAATTTAATGTTTATATAAAGTGGTGTGTTATTTTTTAAATATATAATAGCAATACAAGTTTGAATTGAGTATGTTATTCGTGTTATTCGAGTTTTCGCTTACCCGACTTACGACCTGCCCACATTACCTCGGATAAACGGGGTTCTACTGTATAGGGAAATTCCTCGTCGGCTTTAGGGATTTACATCATTTAAATATTGTTACTCCCTATTGGTCATTGGGCATGGTTGGGCCGATAAAATTTCAGTGCAGGGAAAGGAGAGCTAATGAGAGCCAAGCGTCGTTTCGATGGTAATTAAATTCACGGAAATGGTCGTTATACAAGTTTTTCGATTCCCAGAGGTATTCGTTAAATCCGGAGCGTGTTCGGTATCGATAATTATTATTACGGCTTCGTAATTTCATTCCCCTTCGGACTCGCGCGCGTTTCTCTTCGTATGGCTGTAACGTTGATTATTACTTGATTAATTGTTTATTGCGTTTCGACTTCGACAGACGAAACGTAATAAACTTTGATTGGGAGTTGCGTGGCAATACTCAACTCTATTTAAATATCACGGGTTGCGCAACTTCCTGCTAACATAATATTTTTTTATGAGATAATTAAAGATAACAAACGAACCGAGTGATCAAACACCTATATGATTACATAGAATTCTTGGGATCGAAATCTCAACGATAGTACTCGGGATAATTATTCTTGTGGATAAAAAAAAAATTAAGTCCACAATCGCATTGGAAAATCAGCCATGGCCTTTTATAATTTACCTCAAGGGCATAGGTCACAGTAAATGGATAAAAACGTATGCATATTTCGTGATTTTTTTTCTCGGTAAATATATGCTTTCTCGATTTGATTTTTTAAGGGGGCAAGGAGGATATATTAACGAACATTTAAGAATTTTTTCATTCAATTTTATTGTTAATATTTATGTTTTTTATCGGTTGGCGTAAACATTTTTTTTCGGAAGTTCGTTTGCGGTGGCCTGGATTTCGACATGTCATTTTATGCGAAACAAAATTTTTTAATTGTTTCTTAATAAATGACATACAACGCGGTCTTTGTCGAAAGAAGAAATACATTTTTCAAAAATTGGCAAAATGGCGGCCATTTGAAGAAAAAAAAGGATTTTTACCAATTTTTTTACACTTTGAATAATTTTTTTTCAAATATGAAACCGTCACGGTCTAAAGATTCTGTAGAAATAAATCGGGAAAAATGATCATAAAAATCCATCAAGCCGTTTTTGAGATATCAGGGTCACCGATTTCAAAAATCACGTTTCGAGAAAAACGCGTTCAAATTGTTACTACTCGATTGACTTGATATCATTTAATTTTTTGATATCATTTAATTTCTTGATAACATTATCAATAACATTAAATTAATATAAACAATATACATAACATTATTTATATTTATTTATCCTCAAGTTCGAATTTCCAGTGGCGATGGAGTTGAATATTCCGTCCAATATCCTCTCAATTTTCGTAAAAAATTCCGAACTCCGAAAACACGAGGAGACTGTTTCGCGCTGTGCTCGTTATGTTCCATCGTTCTTTGATCCGTCTCGACGGGAGACGTGTGGAAAGTTAGCTGGAACTATCAACAGTATCATTTATCGATACAGCTCGCGGTGTACCTTCACTGCGAGAGCAAGCCCACAGGGTTTCTCGCGCAACTTAATAGCGAAAGGGAAGACACAGTGGGAGTCGCGACTAGGGCAGAGTAAAGCGGAACAGCTGTCGCTCTGGCCCACCGCCAAGTGAGAAAAGTAGCCGAATAAGAAAACGAGAAGTGGTTTGTGCCAATTCGAGATTCGTCTCTCGAGAGATTTTAGTCTCGCAGCTGTCTCGTCCCACACTCGACGATTTGATACACTGACTACGCACATTATAGACCTTTTAATACATTTTTTTTATCCATTGAATAAAGAAATTAATTACATTAATTAAAAATAAATAAATTTAAAAAACTTCATGGAAGTGAAGGTCGAATTGGTCTTCGCAAGGAATAAAAAAAAAATCATAAAGTTTGTACCTTATGATTCATACATGCGATTCATAAAGTTTTTCATGAGGCAGAAATGTGCCTGTAAAACGGAAAATTTTACAGGCGAAAAGACCGTTCGTTTTTACGATTTAGGAGACTGGTCCCTCTTTCGAGATCAGCGCGGCCTGAAAAAAGATCCTTATGTGTATGAGCGCCTCGGACGAGGAGAGGAAAATCACGTTACACAGGCTAAACTTTGGGGGGGGGGAGAGGGGGTGAAAGTTATTTGTGTTGTGCGCTTCGCTCGAGAGGGTGAGCTGACCCTCAAAACGATGCGAGATACGCGCGCCGGAGAGGGGTTCTCACATCGTCTTAAGGGATAAAAAACGATCCCAGATAAAGGAACGAAGGGTGCTCTGTGAGAGGTGACAACGCGTGGAGATAGCGAGGCTTCCTCAGGTTTATGCAACTGATTTATAGCATTTGTCATCCCAGGTGGTCATAACAAAAAAAAAAACACATTTCTTTTAAACGTTATCAAGCCCGGGACATTTGGGTTCGAGAGTCCGTAACTTTCATGCTTATTTACTACCCGGTATCGATTCAACAGAATCTTTACACCCTAAGAAGACCCACATAGGAAAAAAAGTACACGTGGCAGGTACAAAAAATATGTATATAACGATGATAACGATGATAACGATGATAACGATGATAACGATGATAACGATGATAACGATGATAACGATGATAACGATGATAACGATGATAACGATGATAACGATGATAACGATGATAACGATGATAACGATGATAACGATGATAACGATGATAACGATGATAACGATGATAACGATGATAACGATGATAACGATGATAACGATGATAACGATGATAACGATGATAACGATGATAACGATGATAACGATGATAACGATGATAACGATGATAACGATGATAACGATGATAACGATGATAACGATGATAACGATGATAACGATGATAACGATGATAACGATGATAACGATGATAACGATGATAACGATGATAACGATGATAACGATGATAACGATGGTAACGATGATAACGATGATAACGATGATAACGATGATAACGATGATAACGATGATAACGATGATAACGATGATAACGATGATAACGATGATAACGATGATAACGATGGAGTTCGCTATTTCCCGCACGTACAAAAATGCCAGTTTTTATTCCAATTTGTGGCCGAAAAGGACAAAATTTTGTATTTGAATTTTGGTAGTAGCGTATCGATGTCTTCGACCTACAGCCTGTACATTTGGTTCCCAGACGTATATGTGGAATGAAAACTTGTTCGAACATAGCTAAGTTTCACATAAGGGAGTGTGTGGAAACCGTCGGGCTTTAAACTTCGATAATTTCCTCGTATCCGTTTCCAACTTAGATATACTTTGTGCGCTCAGTCGAAGCTGTACAGGCGACTGGCGAGATGATCCACTTAGGGTAGTTCGAGCGGCACAGGCGCAGAGTGTTGCAGGGCCTGAGATATATTGCCCCGAGCGTGTACTGCAGCGTTGGTAATAACCTTCTGCCCCCCCCCCCCCCCCCCCCCCCCCCCCTCTTATAACATTTCTCTCGTATACCATCTGCTGTGCCGACTCTTCTCGATCGCTGTCGTCCTCCTCGGATCGTCTCGTGGGGCGCGAAAGTTCGGAGGCTGCTGGAAACCTGGGGAATAGAATGCGAAAGAGTCAGGAAAAGGGACGAAATAATTAGCCAAACAAGGAAGGATGGGCAATTATGGAAATTCGGTTAAAATAAAAATGATTTATTTGACGGGTGCCCCGCAAACAAGTATATATTTAATTCAAACATATGTGCATTTATTTCAAATTAATAAATATTTTTATTTGAATACAAGTATTAAATATCAAATATTAAATATTTATTCACCTCCAATATATCTTTATTTACGGGCACCAGTTAAGTAAAAACATTTCTGGGTGTAACCCATTGAGTCCGAAGCCTCTTCACTCTTGAAAAATATGAATTATTTCCCAACTGCTCGAAATAATTTTTATTTATTTTTTGTCAAATTTTTCGATGACTTTGTGAAATGTGGTAAATGCGCGGGATTGGTCATTGAGACTTCGAAACTCATGTTAATAGTGTGATGAGCGATATCGATAATGAGTGAGGATAATTACACCGACGGTGATAAAATTACGAACGTCAAGAATTAATTTTCGACATTCGCCGCTGGATGACGGTTAATTCATTATCGGTCTTGTCTACCGTCGTTACGAGATCTGTTCGAAAAAAAAGCGTGAAGGATGAAAAGTTTCGAGCAAGCTTTTAACACGTCCCGGTACATAATGTCAAGCACCGTGACCATGCTTTTTGTGATAAAAGCCTCCAACGATACACTCTGTTATAACACTCGATCAACGTCTCCCGAGATTTCGTCTGATCAGCCGCTGTCATTATTCACTTCGCGAGATTCTTATCCGTTTCGAGGAACATTTTTTTTTATTCATTAATTTTTCAAATAATTTGCCCGGGTTTAAAAAAAAAAAAATTATTTTAATAAGAAAAACATATTTTTTTGTCATCTTTTGATAATAAAAACAAAAGTAATTAATAGATAGATAGACCTTTATTTCTGTAAAACCTTGAAGGGTTTTTAAACTTTAAAGGTTTTTTACCCCATACATTTTGCCCCTTATCTACTAATTCCCTTATACTAATCGCATATCACTTATCTCGTTGTTTCTCTGATCCTACTTCCAATCCCTTTCTAAAAGTAGCTAATAATAAAAAATACATCATAAATATGTAAATATATAAAAGTAAAAAAACATCTTTTTTTTGTCAACTTTCGATATTAAAAACATAAAAGTTGTTAATAGATTGATAGACCTTCATTTCTGTATAACCTTGGAGGGTTTTTAAACTTTAAAGGTTCTTACCCCATACGTCTTCCCCTTTATCTACTAATTCCCTTATACTAATCGCATATCACTTATCTCGTTGTTTCTCTGATCCTACTTACAATTCCTTTCCATAAGTAGTTTATAATCAAAAATACATTATAAATATGTAAATATGTCAAAGTAATAATATGCAAAAATAATTAACTTCGAAGTCGCCTTTCCAACAAGGACATGAGTTACTCCATAATTGCATAACTATTAATAATGACTCGGGTAATTGGATAAAATGAATTTTGTCATAGTGGATTACGCGAGTTGCGATGGCGCAGTTTTTTTTATTTTTGTTTTTAATTCTCGGGTAAGAGAGCGGAGAGTTTGCTGAGCAAGTGGAAACTTCAATCGCTAGCGGCGATTAGCCAGGGGATATACTGGGAACCCATACCGACCGGTGTGGTCTTCTCTGGGGGAGACCGGAGCTATAGCCTGCAGGATTGAGGCATAATGGACCATCCTTCAAATCGACGCGAATAAAAAAATAAAAAAATGAATGCAAGTCACTTCTTCTGGTGACCTTCAGGTTGAGTACTCCATTTTGCCCCGCACCCCGATTCTTCTTCGACCCTCCGAGCAGTTATTACTAATTTCATTTTTCCTCTGTACCCCCCGAACAGTCTCCGTTCCGTTTTGCCCCGTTCCACCTTATATCTCCTCGAAACCGTCTACTCGGTGTTCCTCACCTAACTACTTGATAGTATTATCCGTAGATTCGTCGTCTCTGTCTTTATTGCCTCCTTCGTCGTCCCGACTTCGCCCTCAACGGGCCCGAGACTCTCCGCAGGATTTCCAATTCTAATTAACTAAACGAGTTGAAGAGCAAAGTTACATTCAAAGTAGAACACGCTGTATTAAAAAGAAAAAAATTCTTCCATCCACTCAGCCTTATCCGTTGTTGGTAATAATATGAGAAAAAAAAAATAAACTCTTATTGCTCCATTATACGATCCCTGTTATCGTCGCCTCGATCGCCATTGACCTTGCGAGAGTGCGTAATCGTATACGGATACTAATTTTACCGCCCCACCCCAATTTCTCTTCGGGTCTCCGAACAATTATTACCATTTTAATTTTTCTTCGGTCCTGTGAACAATTATTACCAATTTAATTTTTCTTCGGTCCTCTGAACAATTATTACCAATTTAATTTTTCTTCGAACCTCCGAACAATCATTGCCAATTTAATTTTTCTTCCATCCGCCGAACAATTATTGCCAATTTAATTTTTCTTCGAACCTCCGAACGATGATTACTATTAAATTTCTCTTCGATCCTCGGAACAATTATTACCAAATAAATTTTTCTTTGATCCTCTAAATAATTATTACCAATTCAATTTTTCTTCGATCTTCTGAACAATTATTACCAATTTAATGTTTCTTTGATCCTCCGAACAATGATTACCAATTTAATATTTCTTCGATCTTCCAAACAATTATTACTAATTTAACTTTTCTTAGATCTTCCGAACAATGATAACCAATTTAATTTTTCTTCGATCCTCCGAACAATTATTACCAATTTAATATTTCTTTGATCCTCCGAACAATTATTACCAATTTAATTTTTTTTCGATCTTCCGAACAATGATAACCAATTTAATTTTTCTTAGACCTTCCGAACAATGATAACCAATTTAATTTTTCTTCGATCCTCCGAACAATTATTACCAATTTAACATTTTTTTGATCCTCCAAACAATTATTACCAATTTAATTTTTCTTCGATCTTCCGAACAATGATAACCAATTTAATTTTTCGTCGATCCTCCGAACCATTATTACAATTTAATATTTGATTGATCCTCCAAACAATTATTAGCAATTTAATTTTTCCTCGGTACCCTCCGAACGATTTTCGTTCCATTTTGCCCCGTTCCGCCTTATATCTCCGAGAAACCGCCTACTCGGTATTCCTCACCTAACTGCTTGATACTATTATCCTTCGATTCGCCGTCTCTGTCTTTATTGCCTCCTTCGCCGTTCTGACTTTGTCCTCAACGTGCCCGAGACTCCCCGCAGCATTTCCAATTTTCATTAACTAAACGAGTTCAAGAGCAAAGTTACATTCACAGTAGAATACTCTTTTTTTGGAAAAAGAGAGAAAATCAAAATCTTCCATATCCACCCTACATTATCCGTTATCTGTAAATTTGACAAAAAAAAAAAGAAAATCTTATTTGCTCCTCTATCGGGTCTCTATTATCTTCGCCTCGATTGCCATTAACCTTGTGTGTCTGTGTAATCGGGCACGGATACAAATATTATCGGAATTAGCGCCGCGGCTCCACCCCCCGTCTACCTCATTATCCACGGTCGCGGTGAGCTCGTCGCAACACAATTCGATTAATTAACTTAATGCACCGAGTGGCACGTTATCCGGGGACAAATTGCCGTACTGGCTCTATCACGCGAGTAAACCCGCCGTCGGGAAATGGCCCCTCGGCACGTATATTAAACGTATACCGGATGGCCATACCATGAGTGACGCGTGTACGTTGTTTATTCGCTAATTCTAGTTACGCAAAAATTTTACAGCCGGGGGTGTCGTTATAAAAGATCTTGGAGTTTTAACTATAATTATATTTTTTTATATTATGCCTGCGTATACCCTTCTGGGTTTTTACGACCCCGCCTTCCTTGGCGAGGATTTCCCCTTATACCCTGTGCGTCCGCAGCCGACTTAAGGTAGTCCTAGCGGACAGCCTGAGCCCACATGAGTTCGGAGAGAATTGAGAGAGAATTGCGAACACTTCTCGATGGGATAAAAATTCGAAAAAAATCAAGCATATGAAAGGTGCTGAAAAGATTGATTTTACATAATAATAACTGCAAAATATTATTAACAGATGCATTAAAAAAAAATTGTTCAACAAATTCGCCGGCACCTTAACTTTTTGTTCATATAAAATCAATTTGTTAATCTTTTTGAATACGTATGAATTTTTTCAGAATTTTATCTAATTTTTGAAAATCACGTTTTTTTATTAACTAAAAACGCAATTTTCAAAAATTAGACAAAATTCTGAAAAAATTCATACGTATTCAAAAAGATTAACTTATTGTTTTTATATGAACAAAAAGTTAAGTTGCCGCAAGATTTTCTGAACAATTTATTTTTCATTCATTTGTTAATAACATTTTGGAATTATTATTATGCAAAATCAATCTTTTCAGTACCTTCCATATGGTTGATTTTTTTCAGATTTTTATCTCATCGCGAAGTATTCGCAATTCCACTCTCAATTCGCTCTGAACTCACGTGGGCTCAGGCTGTCCGCAAGGACTACCTTAACCCCACTGTTTCGCATTCGCCGAGGGCCCAGGGAAACTACGGAAAAGCTGTGCCGATACAGCCGGTGCCTTCCTAAGTCCCCCAATCGCAATGCGAGTGAACTCAAGCACGGCCACCAGAGGCGCTTAGAGCGACACCTCCTCTCAGTGATGCGCCGCCGATATCCTGCCCGGTAGACACCATTCGCCAGATAAGAATCCGCGGGAGTCACACCAAAGCCGAACACCGACCGCCCACTCATTACTGAGAAGTGTTTTAGGCACATATTTATCAAAGGTGCGAACTCAACCACCAGGAACACAGAAAAAATACATGGAAAAATTTCCAGTGGTGTCGGCCGGGAATCGAACCCGGGTCCGCTGCGTGCGAACCCGAGCCTCATCCACTAGGCCACTGCTCCCCCTGTCTATAATTATATTTTTTTCGCCTTCAATTTTCTGTGCATTTGCTCGTGACTCGGTCCTTTCGCGGAGAAGAATTCTGCAAACGGAATTCAAAACGAGGACTACATTTTTATGGAAGTCGGTAACGAGCCTCGGAATTTCCCACCCCATCGGCTCTAACTTTCCGGCGCCAGATGTCGATGGGTAACAAATTATGAATAATCGAAGAACCTTTTTTTTACTGCGAAGAAATTCGGCTCTATAGATTTTTTTTTTTGCTATGGTTATTAGCGGCGGGACCTACTATTTTTCCTTTAGTGGGAACCGTGCCACTTTGGGGGTTGCTCAATATAAGTGAAGGTTAACTGTACTTTTGGATGTCAGTAACAGTTGGCCTTTTAGGTTTGCTTTACGACGCCGGAGCTACGTCACGTCGATTACTGGCTGTAAACATTGGACGTCTACTGGGGGGTTATTCTCGGGTCATTCGTTTGCAAAATGTATACGTTCTGTCGCTGTATTCATTCATACGTTTATACGCATACAACGATAGCGCGTATACGTTTGGCAAACGAATGACTCGAGAATAACCCCATAGGAGCCACGTCGCGTCACAATATTTTTCTGCCAGCAAGACCCCGGCACCGGGATTCGAACCTCCGATACTTTGTTCGAGACCTCCCGATACTTTGTTCTCGAGGCTAGTGCTCTAATCACAAGACCAACGTGATCGGTGGCTCTACATATTGTAATATGATAGATAATAAATTATTGACAATCGATCGAAGAATATTAATTCTTTTTACCATCCCGGTGAAAATATTGCTCTGAATATGTCCGCAAGTTTCTCTGAAAGTCTCGGAAAATTTATCAGAAATTTCTCTGAAAAGTCCTCTGAAGTAATCTAGGTTTTTTCACTTTTCAGAAAAAATCAAAGGTTTTTCTGAATCTACACATACTCCTGATTGTTCTGAATATCTCTGATTTTCTGTGCTGACTTCTCTCGATAACTACGAACTTTGTTGTTTTTCTCTGGCTAATAATTTTCTATATTCACGAACATTTATCTGGAAAACTCCAATTTTCGCTGATTTACAGTGAGTAATAGGATGAGTAGATCGTAGACAGAACTCTTAAGTTCTATGAAATTCTCTGAACCAATTATCTAGGAAAATCATAGCATTTCCGAGAAATAAAAGGTCTTTTAAACTTCTACTCTTGGTATGAGTATCAGAGTGAGAAGATCTTAGAGACAAATCGTATTTTCTCTTAACGTACTTTACCAGAAAAAATCAGATTTTTCGGAAAATACTCTGAATATTTCTGATAAATTGTCACTGCTGGAGGTTGTGCCAAGAAAATGGTAGAGATATTCAGCAAATAGCAGAGAAACTGAAAGCAAAAAATGTCGGAAAATCACTAAAATGGTCAGATTAGAGTTTTTTTTAAACAAATTACCAGAGAAATATTTTCACCAGGGCACGCACTTATTCATTTATTCATTTACTCAATTACTCATTTACCCATTTATTCATTTATTCATTTATTCATTTATTCATTTATTCATTTATTCATTTATTCATTTATTCATTTATTCATTTATTCATTTATTCATTTATTCATTTATTCATTTACTATGTTGCAGAGAGTCCCGGAGACGGCGCGTCCGATGATGGCAGTGCCAAGGAGTTGCAGGAACTTCGGGACAGGTACGAGGGAAAGGTGACGGCTTCGCTGTACACTGGGACACTCTTCGTAGCTGCTACAGCATCGTTGGGCGCCCTAGTGGCCCTTTGCGTCCTTCACTACAACGTGAGTATATACGGACGATAAATTGCATTAATTATCGGCACGGGAACTACGTGTAAATTAGAAGACAAGGGGGGACGTTTCTCCATTAGTGTCGAGTGCCAATGTCTCGAGATGAAAAAATGGTCCTCGGTAACTAAAAGAAAAAAAAAAAATATCATTAAAGAAAAATTCAATTGCGAATGTAATCACATTCGACTGTTAATCTCGAAGGAAGAAGAGCCAGCTCGAGGTTAATTGCCATACAGTAGAGCCGGAGAACGGAAAAGATAAAAATAATCGTGACACACCCGCTAGCGCGCGTAAATCACCGTCGAGAATCCTCCCGGCGCAACCGCGCATGCGCGTAGGCTCCGGATTGGCGCGGCTCTTTCATCGCTTTCCCTAAAAACTCGGGGTAATTTTCTTTGATTTACAGGTACACGGGGACAACGTACGAGAGATCATTTTTGCTTCCTCGTAGAGGAAGCTTTGCAAATAAAGAGGCATTATGAGAAAGCCATATGAAAATTTCAATTTTGAACTTTTATGAGGAAGCGATATGAAAAGTTTTATTTCCAACTTTTATGAGGAGGCTTATATGATGAAAATTTCAATTTTGAACTTTTATGAGGAAGCGATATGAAAAGTTTTATTTCCACCTTTTATGAGGAAGCGATATGAAAAGTTTTATTTCCAACTTTTATGAGGAGGCTTATATGATGAAAATTTCAATTTTGAGCTTTTATGAGGACGCGATATGAAAGTTCCAATTTTCATTTTTTTATGAGGAAGCCACATGAAAATTTCAATTTTCCACTTTTATGAGGAAGCTATATGAAAATTTCAATTTTTGTTTTTTCTACGGAGAGGCCCGAAGAAAGAGGACAATTTACGGAAGATACATTTTTTACAATCCGGCCCGAAGGAAGAACATAACGAACTAATAATCGTGAATCTTAGAACTTGACGAACGACATGCCGAATTAATTTAGCTTTCACATTGAAATCGTGTCATTAAAATTGTTATCTCAAAGTTGGGAAGGCTATCGCAACGCGCTCACGCCGGAAGCCAACGAGTTCCGCGCGCGTCTGACCCAATCCTGATTTTTCCACTCGATTAGCTCGCGTGCTGGCTCGAAGCACTCTTCCCGCTCTCTTTTCCTTTGTCCGTTAGCGCGTGCCAATTAAATCCCCATTCTTTCCAAAGCTGTATCACGAATTTCATTTTCATTGTACTCTGTCTTATAGCGCGGGACAGCTCGGATAAAAATCGAGGGATAGAATTTTGATCGACTAATTAAATAAGTGAAAAAATAAAAAATATAGGTCAAGAACATTTCTCAATGAACTTGCACTTTGAGTATGATAAACAGATTGTGCTTTTTTATTGTTGTTTTAAATGAAATTTTTTTTTAGCGACAAAAAAACAAAATTAATTAGTACCACGTTTCAAAGTGATTTTATGTTGATGACCAAACGAAACGGCACACGTGTGTTTATGGACGAGTCAACGAAGAACACTGATGTCAAATAACGGAGTTGGTAGCAATTGGAGCGAATCTAAGGATAGAATTTTGATCGACCAATCAAATAAGTGAAAAAAAAAATATATATATATATATATATCTCGGTCAAGAAGATTTTTTGATGAATTAGCACTTCGAGGATGATAAAAATATTGTGCTTTTTAACGTTATTTCAAATGAAAAATTCCTTTTTTCACGCAAAAAAAAAAAAAGATTGCCACGCTTCAAAGTGATTTTAATAATTCGTTTTTATGAAACCAGGCAACACGGCACACGCGTGTATATCGACGGGTCAACGACGAAGTCTGATGTAAAATAACGTGGCCGGTAGAAATTGGACCGGATCTAAGGATAGAATTTTCATCGGCCAATTTAACAAGTAAAAAGATAAAAATATAGGTCAAGGACATTTTTCACGAATTAGCACTTTGAGTATGATCAAAAGACTGTGCTTTTTTATTGTTGTCAATAAAAAAGCAATCAAATGAAAAATTATTCTTTTTAACGAAAAAAAAATTAATTATTACGACGTTTCAAAGTGATTTTAATCATAGAAATGATTAACATCACTTTGAAACGTCGTAATAATTGATTTTTTTTTATATAATCTTTTCGTAAGACTAGACGAGACGGCACCCCCGTGTGTATCGACGCGTCAATGAAGAAGTTGAAGCGAATCTAGGGATGGAATTTTGATCGATCGATCGATCAAAATTCCTCATTGATCAAACAAGTAAAAAAACTAAAATATGGGTCAAGAAAATGTTTCGATGAATTAGCTCTTTGAGTACGAAACAAAGATTGTACTTTTTTATTGTTGTTTGAAGTGAAAAACTATTATAATTTTTAACGAAAAAAAAAATTAATTGTTCAGTTTCAAAGTGATTTTGATAATTAATTTTCGTGAGACCAGTCGAGACACTCGTGCGTAAGAGTCAACGGAGAAGACCGATGTTAAATAACGTAGCTCGTAGAAATTGGAGCAGTCCAATTATGTGGAAGAGCGCTTTAGCGAGAGGGAATGATTTGAAGAGGTAGAGAGCCGGAAGAAAACTATACCCTTCTCTCTCCCTTTGACCGTTTCCGATTTCCTGCCTACCGGGTCAGTGCGAGATATCCCTTTGAGAACTCCATCGACAATTTCCTACAATAATCGTTATAGGCTGCACGTACATCAGTGCACTCGCGGTACTCGTGGGACGATGAAAATACGATTCGTTGGTCAATTTCGGGTTTCCTTTGCCATATAAGCCATCGATTTTATTGCCTACTGGGATAGGACAAATTCGTCTGCTGGGAATTCGACTGTCTTAAGAAAATTGTATATTTAGATAAATATAAAATCTTCTAAATATAGATATGTTAAAACTTATTTACAGATCTCTTTTTGTGTCAGTATTGAGTTATGGGATTGTAAGCTTTTTGAAAACGTATACATTTTTTCAGAATTTTGTGTAATTTTTGAAAATCACGTTTTTTTATTACCTAAAAACGCAATTTTAAAAACTACACGAAATACTGAAAAAAATCATACGTATTCAGAAAAATTAACAAATCGTTATCAACCTAACAACAAGTTAGGTTGCCGGGTGATTTGTTGGGAAATTTTGTTTTTTTTTGTTAATTTGTTGATAACATTTTGGAATTATTTTTATGCAAAATCAAAATTTTCAGTACTTTCCATATGAAGGGGTGAGCGTGGCCGAGTGGATCGGAGCGCGACTCACACGCAGTAGGCCCGGGTTCGATTCCCGGCAAGCAGCAAGTGGTGTTTTTTCTCTGTGGTGTTTTTTCTGCGAAAAAGTGGTTCGGAACCCACTATAATAAGTATGTCCAGAGGAAACCAGTGCCTCGGTATGGGAAACCAAAAGGCTGGAAAGTGTCACGAGTTCGATTCCCGAGACTGAAGTCTCGTGGGTGAAAGGAAAACGGACGAGGACATAGGTCCGAAGATAGGACGTACGACCTACGACTATATCCGTATGTCCGAGACTACTGACATCTGACTACCCTAACGGAACTGAGGTGACCATCGGCAGACTTCAATAGACTAATGCACAATGTTCAAGATTGTAACTTGCTATAGACTCGTAGATAACCTTTATTTTGACGTCGTTTTTCTGTAACCCTTGCAACCACCGTTGTATAGTCTATTTATTTGATGTTTAGTTGCATGGGGATTACGCGAGTCCATCAAATCAGAGTTGCTTAAAGGTTAAAAGTTTGAACAAAGCGATCAGTCTCATTTCAGTATACCCGGAGTCTCGTCATAGTCATTGCAACTCGTGGATGCATGTCTAGTCAACCCTAGTGCGACTGCGACTACGATGCAACCCCGGACCCGTGGTTGCACCAGTTCCACTAGGGTAGGCGCGACGAAGCTCCGGACCCAAGAATCGAACTGGTGACAACGGATAAGGAAGGAGGAAGGGAGAAGTGAAAGGAGCCCGTAACCCTTAGGGGATCGGTGTAACCACACAATACCCAATACCAATACCCAGTACTTTCCATATGGTTGATTTTCGAGAAGTGTTTGCAATTCCTCTCTCAATTCTCTCTGAACTCACGTCGGCTCAGGCGGTCCGCAAGTACTACCTTGAAGCCTAGACTGGATCGTTATTTGTTTAAGAAATTATATGCGTGGAGTTGTTGTCACTCCATCAAACCTGCGATATTCGTACCTGAAGATTTAAGATATTTAAAAAACATACGAGTGAAATCCGCGTACGAGCTTAAAAGCTTCTGCGGACAAAAATTAATGTATGTAAAATAGTTTGTACTTAATCAATTAACAATAAATTAAATGAAATAAAAATCTCGGGATATCGCCAATCGCTAAGCGATTGGTTACCGCCAGAGGCAGAAGCCCGAATATGCATGAGAACCTTAGTCAGAAAAAAAATAAAATAAAGATCTATGCTGCTGGTTATAGTTTTGCCAAGATAAAATTTCACGTCTTGTAAAAATATTTTTAACGCGAATCGACTATCAACGTTCTTCGTCAATTTTATTTCCCGGGGATATAACGAAGATATAAATCCCCTTGTAAGAGCGCAGTAAAAAAAAAATCTATCCTTTTACCATCAAAGATTCTTTTGATCCCGAAAACGAGTCTTGAATAATTTCGCTCTTCATCGTTGAAGAATTGGAGACCGCTTCGTAGCTGAAGAAAAATTGGAATGCTGTAAATCTTAAAAAAAATTGATGTATGGCAAAAATCTCGAGATATCGCAATCGCATACTGATTGGCTGCCACCCGAGACCAAAGTCCCAATATGCATGCGGAACTTTATTCTGAAACGAATAAAAAAAAAAATGTTATGCTGCTGGTTATAGTTTTAGTTATCAAGCCAAAATTTTAATTGTCTTGCGAAAATATTTTTAACGAAAATCGACTCTCAACGTTCTTCGTTAATTTTATTTCCCGGGGATATAACGACGATAAAAATGCCCTTGGGAGACGCACTCGAAAAAAGACGCCTGAAAACGGGTCTCGAACAATTCCTCGCTCTTTATCTTTAACGAATCGGCGACTGCTTCGTAGCTGCAAAACAAAAAAAAAACTGTATAAAAAACAAATAAAATCTGATGGTCCCCCAAGTCAAGCAGATGCATTCGCGATCAGTAGTTGGATGGCTGACCTTTTTGGTGACTTAGCTGTGCGCTAGCTGGCGCATCGACCGTTTAGTGAGAGGCGCTTTAGTGTTTTTGCAGTTTACTCAAGCGCAAAAATACCGGCGAATTAGTAGAATATAGCCGTCTGTACCGGCACTGGTTTTCCGTACTTGCCCCGTGTCTCCGGCAAATGCGATACAGTGTACGGTAGTAAGTCGGCCATGGTCGCATCGGAAGTTAAGTAGCTTAGCTCAGTGCGGGTAGGGAGTGCTAGGGGGGAATCGGGATGGGATTCCATAAAAACCTTAAAGGGTATACGGTGAAAATGGAACAACAAACGAAAAGAAATAAAATATTAATTTAATTAATTTCCTCTTGTTCTTTGCAGGATCTGACAAACGTCCTCTTGGCGGCATCGAGCCTTACGGTGATGCTTGTCTCGTCATTGAGCCTGTTGGTCATCACGCAGTTTCCGTCTGCCCTGACGTCGACGAGAGCGAGATTCACCGTTGGATTGACCTCGTCGCTGATCCTCGGGGTCGCGATTCTCGTCCTCGGTGGACCGTTGCCGTTGTTCGCCTGTATCATCGCCGTTATTGCGGCATTACCAAGGATAAGAAAACAACGGCCGAGCATCCTCGCCTTCGTTCTTGCGACATTGTATCTGCCGAGGAGCATCGTCATGTATAACATCGATGACGACGCTGTTTATTGTCAGGTGAAGGAAATTTCATAAAATGTATACCTAGGACTCGAGTTTAGATATTTGAAAAAAAAATAATAATAAAAAATTGAAACGGTCAAAAGTTAGCGAAAAATTTATCGTAGAAAATCGCTAACTGAAATTTGCATAATTCGTCGTTTTTGAGTCCTGTCTTATGTATTTTTCCCACTGATGACGAATTGTCAAATTTTTTTTATTGCTAGCGCGACTTTTTATGCATAAAATACAAATTCTCCGAAAAATTCAAAATGTTTAAATCCTGGATCCATTTTCGCGAAACTTAATACCAAACATTGTACAGTGTTTGTCCATTTGCGTGTCGAAATTCCGCTCAGTACTTTCATATTTACTCGAATTTAGACCGTTTATAGTCAATTTTCAAAAAAATTTAAATTCCGTAAAATCTGATCGCTTGGATAGATTTTGGGAAAATTCAATACCAAAGGTCTTCGATCATAGTATTATATTTCTATAAAGCCTTAGGACGCTGCCTCAAAATTTACACATGGTAGAGCTACCACATCCTTTCTAAAAAATTGCAACATGGTTTAAAATTATCGTGTACAATGTGCATGAAAATTGTACCGCAAGAAGAGACAAGACTACTCTACTAGTGTACCAAATTTCAACTTGCTATCTCAAGCCGTTTCCGAATCATAGTCGTTTTAAACGATGCAAGTCTGTCACAAACACATACATCCGGATGCCGACTAAAAATTGCATTTTTTGACGTTTTAGATTATTATAAGTATCTCACATTAAAATCTCAAGTTGAAAAAAATGTATATATAGCTTCCTCCATGAACAAGCAAAATGTAAAATAAAACCAAGAAAAATATAATCCAATATATCTTCTTTTGCTTCCTCGTAGAGAAAGCTTTTTAAAATTAGTATCGCATACCCGTGGGAAGTGAGAAAAAGACAGAGACATTGTAAATGTTTCACGCTCTGAATTCCAGGTCACCGGTGACGGGGTGATACTCTTCGCGGCTATCCTCGCGGGTATTTATTATAGAAATTTAACAGCGCGAGCACACCGACGAACCTTCGCGGGAACGAAGACCGTAATAGAGTCGAGGATAAAGCTCGAGTGCGAGAGGGAACAGCAGGAACAACTGTTGCTCAGCGTCATTCCGGCTTACATAGCTGCCGAGGTGAGTTTCCTATTCCTATAAAAAAAAAAATCTTTTTTTTTTAATCTTCGGGATATGAGAATCGGAATATTATTCGGAGAGAACAAAAAACCCATTCAATGCAGAGGATCATATCGACTTTTCGTGGAATTGCGAAATCACGAGGGACAGAGGGAAAAAAAAATCTAGATTTCTCGATGGAATAGCTCGAGATTGGAGAAATGCCCTATTCTTTTTTGTCATGTATATGGAAATTTTCTTTAACGGAATTATAATTTGCTTTTTTCAGTTCTATATATCCATTCTTTTCTACTTTTTCTCGCGAACATGCCAATATTCGTCGTCAATCGACATCGGCACCGAGGGCGAAGTCCTATTCATCCGTTTGGCTTCGCCATGGAACTTTCGACGCGCTTTAACTCCAATGCGATATATACGACGGATCCGTCAAACCGCCGGGCGAATTGCGTTCTCTCGCCGGTTTGTCAGGGGTGCCCGTTCATCTCTATTTTCCTCCCTTCAATCTTCTCTATACGCCGCAACCGCGTCGAGAACGAACGATGGCGTTTCCAACCATTTCATGTACGTGACCGCACGATGTCCTCTACCGCATCATATATCATTTTTCACTCCAACCCTCCGAGCCAAGAAAAAAAATCCTACGAACACACCTTCGGGAACTCGGTTCTTCGAGAAGTCTCCGATCGCTAAATTTTGACCGAAATTAACGTGGAACTTCCATCGATAAAAATATGTGAACAGTAACTTTTAACGCGACGATTGAACAAATTTGTTTCACTTCTATAACTAACTTTATTTGCGAGGTGAAAATAACTTGCAAATAAAGACCTCGGTCTAATTGAAATTTTTATTCCCGAAACTGTGACCGTAACGTTGAAAACAAAAACATCACGAAAGGGTTGATTAGGAATACAGTAGGATGGCGCTTATCCGACCTTCGATAAAAAAAAATTAACATTTTTAAAAAACTCCCGACTGCGAATTAGTCATTATTATTAAAAAATATTCGCAACAAAAGTGAAAAAAATGGTTAATAAAAATGTAACTTCAAAAACGGATGAAATAATGAATGCTGTAATCCTAACTAATATTGTCAATAAACAATAATAGCAGTAACTAACAATAAAGAATGATAACATAATTAATTAATTGTAATTATATCAATTCATTGATGATAATCTTCGCTACAGTCGGGAGACGTCTTCCATCACAACGCGCTACTGGGAGACCTCTCCCGACTGTAGCGAGTAACGTACAAAAAATTTTGTACGTTACTCGTGCGAAAAACGTTTTCTTAACTCGTGATTGAAACAGTCGCCTTCGGCTCGTGCTGCAAACTCACACGTGTCAAAAAATGCTTTTTCCTAACACATGCACATAAAATCCCGCTTTCCGTTCCCGTGAAGTGTGCGCAGAAAGGCACTTTTTGTAACTCATGCATGAAAAGTGCTGCTTTATGTGGGGGCCGGGCGCGACATAAAGTGGTGTTTTTCAAGAAGGCGTTGCATAAATACTTGAAGCGTGTCGTAATGAGTATTTACGACACGCTTCGAGTATTTATGCAACGCATAAGCGTATCGTAAATACTATGCGCATGCGCGCGCCGTCTGTTTTTCCTTTATTGTCGCGCCTGGCCAGCAACATAACCAGGCACCTTTCATGCATTCGTCACAAAAAGTAGTATGCGATACTTATAGGTAAAAGCGGACTCCCGACGACGGTTGTGAAGTGGCCGCACTCGCCGTCTCTCGCGCTACAACAGCACTCGGCTTCGCCTCGTGCCGTTGTCACGCTCGATCCGGCTCGTTCAGCCACTTCCTAACCTTCGCCGAAAGTCCGCTTTTACGCACTAGTATCGCAAAGTACTATTTTCGCATCGCGTGCGGGAAAAACACTGCGCATGCGTACAAACGCAATATGGTATTTTTTCCCGCACTAGAACGGAAAAGTGCCTTTCTACGCGCACTTCACGGGAACGGAAAGCGTGATTTTCGTGAATTTGTTAGGAAAAGTTATGTGAATGGCATGGGCGTAGAAAAGGGAGTTCTGACTCGTCTGAATGCCGCACTCGCCTTCGGCTCGTGCGGCATTTTCACACTCGTCAAGAACTCCCTTTCTACGCCCTTGCCATACAAATAACTATTTCGCACTAGTATCGTAATACATTATGCTGATGCAATAGCGGAACCGAAATTAAAGTAGTGTTGGGGGTTTCGTTGTCGGCGCGGCATCTTCAATTTTATCTCACATTTATCTAGGACTTCCACCGATAACAATACGTGAACTTTTTACGTACCGATAGAACCATTTTTTCCTTTCTATAACTAACTTTATATCCGAGATGATAATAACTCGCGAATAAAAGCCTCGATGTAATTGAATTTTTTTTCCCCGAAACTGTTACCATCACGTTGAGAACAAAAAGATCTCGAAAGGGTTGATCAGGAATCATAACACAGTTCTGCAACACGACACGCTTCATTGTGTAAAAATTATTGAATACCTCATGGTTAGCGAAATGGTTTTATTTCGCTCGGTAGGAAAATAGCGGTTTTTGCGCACGCTTCGCGTGCGAAAACCCCGCATTTCACACCTTATGCAATAAAATTTTGTCGGATACTCGTGCGAAAAACGTTTTCCGAACTCGTGTGATTGCAACACTCGCCTTCAGCTCGTGCTGCAAAGTCACACTCGTCGTCAAAAAGTTTCTTCGCACTCGTATCGAAATGCACTGTTCCGATGCGGTTGCGGACACGAAATTAGAGTAGTGTCGAGAGGTTGGTTGTCGCCTTGGGCGCCTCGTCCTGCAGGGCGTGTCTCAACTGTCGACGGGTTAATTGGTGCCTCTCGGGAGTTCCTGAGAGACGTATCCGGCGAGAGCAATGATTGTCAGGCACTTAGAGCTGCGGACAACACTGGCATTGAACAGGGTGTACGATTACTCTACCCGCCCCGTGGCCGGAACTCCACCCTGGAATGCGGATAACTAAACACACGCTATAAAAAAAAAATGTAAATTAAATGCACTGGACTGGAAGTTTTTATGCGTCAACTGGTACATCAAATTTAATGTACAATAATAATAAAAAATTAATGGACTTTTATAGTGAATTCAAAGTAAATTATTGGATTTACAGTAAAGTAAAAATGAATTATAAAAATTAAATACTCTTACTCTTACTCTTATCTTATCTTAATCTTACTCTTATTTTACTCTTATAGTAAAATTAAAGTGAATTATTAAAAGTAAAGCATTTCTAAAGTTTTTAATGTATTGTGCATTAATTTTCCATCACAATAGTACATGAAATTTAATAAACCACTTTATGCATAAAAGTTTCCAGTACCAGTACATTAAATTACGATTTTTTTTTTTTGCAGTTCAGATCTCGGAGCTTTCGTCAAAAATGTTTCTACCGAAATGAAAATCGTGCTCATCACACAAGTTCGCCTCACTAAAAAAAAAACCAACACTTCGTTGGTTGGTTGAAACGTATTTCACAAACTTTAATCGCTTGTGTATTAATATTTCAGGTGAAGAGGAGTATCATGTTGAAGATGGCAGACGCATGCCAGGAAGTGAGCAAGCACAAGCAGACGAGATTTCACGAGATGTACGTGCAGCGTCACAACAACGTTAGGTGGGTGTTATGTTCCGTCGTCCGGGCGTATCTCTGCGTATCTCCCCGTTTCCCGTGCTAATTGTAAACCGCTTTATCGACAAGGTGCATCGAGCGCATCAGGTGCATCGAGCGATAAGTAAAGCCGTGTATACAGAGTGGCACGATGATGATGACGCCCGACATGGTTCGAATTCATTTGATATGAAAGCTCGAAATGTGTGCGACTCTCCAAATTACATCGCATTGTTCCCGTCTTGTTTATATGGAACGGCCCGCGCCGCCGGAGGCTTCGTATCGTGAACGAATCGTATTTTCATGTTTCGCGTGACGCGATGGTATTATGCTCGCTCATAGAGACCCTAAATGAGTTCGATATTCGAGTACTCGTATCAAGCTCTGGTGCAGTTATTAGCAACAGGGCTGCAGCCGCTCGTCGTAGAGCTTCGATAAAATCGGGCACAACGAAAATACAAACTATCATCGCTCTCCTATAAATGTATGTGTAGAGGTCACAGATAACGAGGGGAGCGGAGAGGAATATAAATGGTACTTTTCATGCAACGAGAAAAGCTTTCCCTTTTTTTCCTTTTTTTTCTCGTCGACGATTTACGATAAAGCTTCGATACGCATACCAAGATGATGTCCTCTTTTTCGTCTCTTTTATTTCGCAGTATACTGTACGCCGACATCGTCAACTTCACGCCGCTATCCGAACAGCTATCGGCCTCGGATCTCGTGAAAACTCTCAACGAACTATTCGGGAGATTCGATCAGATCGCACAGGTGAGTACTTGTGCACGGTATAAAAGATTTAGACGTTTAAGAAACTTTTTTGTCCACAAACGTCCACGATTATTTTGTTGTTAATTTTAAAGAAAAATGTTTTGCAAATTAACGGAAATTTTTGAAAATGGTAAATAAGTTTTTGGAAAATTAACATGGAAAGTGTTGTGGGCGTTTGTGGACTAGAAATGTTGGTAGCTACTTTAATGTATAGTATACCTTTAGTCTATTCGCCCTGAAGCTATGAAGAAAAGTATTACCTTTCCTGGAAGCATTAATGTTTAATTTTTTGAAATTAATCTTATTAGTAAGACGATAATTAATGAAAAAAGAAAATTATTAGCCTTTCTCCTAAGTAGGCATAAATCGCCGATAATCCGATCGTCGGTAGTAGGAAATTTCACTTTGACGCAACATATCGTATCTGGTGTGTGGTTGCACGTGTGAACCTTGGAGAATCGAGTTGTCCCTCGGGCGAACTAAGACGTCTTCGGGTCGACGGCTACCTGCGTCTAATAGCCTTGACCGTACATTAAATTCTTGATAGTATGTAATACGAGACTATAGCTACAACCCAGCGCGGGAAGTAGCATGTCTCGTTTCCTCGCGTATATCGATTTTCAATCGATGATTCCCTTTTCCTGCATCTACACCCACGCATGCAGCTTATTTTCTTTCCGCTACCGTTTTTTCTATTTTTTTTTCTTCTCCTTTTACCTTTTCCTTCAGCGACTCACCGAATTGCTGTGTCATGAAAACCCTTTCGCTCAAATTGGTATGATAACGCTCATACCAATATCCTTCTCGGGAAAAATCCTCCGGAGACTTCGATATCTGTTACATACACTTTCAAGCTTGCGGAGGCTTCGGTACCGAATTGAATTTTCGCGGTAGCTTACGCTCGCAAAAATATTTCACATCGCAGATATCGAAAGCGCCCACCGGCAGTGACAAGATGAAGTCGGATTTTTCGGCTTACGTCAATTACAACTCGATCGCTAAGAAAAAAAATGTAATTATCTTTGGCAATAAAATTTGACTCAGTAATCGGAATTCAAGTGTTTAGTGACGGATTAATATTGCAAAAAGATTATTTTTCATGAACAAAAATTATCTCTCCGGCGGTCGTTTTTTTTTGTTTTTTTTTTCAAATAATTTTAGCTTCATAATTTATTCGGTGGAAATCCATTCGTTAAGACAGGAAATATTAGCTAATAATAATAATAATGATGATGATGATGATAATAATAATAATAATAATAATAATAATAATAATAATAATAATAATAATAATTTATTACCATACACTGTACATTGTATACGGAGTGGCGCGAATGGGCACGTCCGATTCGGACCGCCAGACGATTCCGATTGTGCGGATAATTTAATAATAATAATAATAATAATAATATACTATCATGCACCGTAGATTGTATACGGAGTGGCGCGAATAGACACGTCCGTTTCGGACCGCCAGACGACTCCGATTGTGCGGATAATTTAATCACATTAAATTTAAATAACGTAACCTAGCGGTCGGGGGTTGCGCGCTTGATCGCTTGTTATAATAATAATAATAATAATAAAATAAGGTCGATAAAAACTCGAGAATTGAACATCGAGATGGATTGGCATTTGTAGTCCTTCCGATTCGAATTGTCTTCCGTAAAACTGCCGCGATAATTCAGCTCGACCATTGTTCAATCCCCAGCATCAAAGAATGCAGTGTACATTAATTCTTGTGCTAAATGATAATCACAAACGCGTTATACATTCAGAAAATATCGACACTCAAATAATATAGTATACCGACAATCGCATACTCTCAACGGGGCCTTTTTACCACCGTTCACCTTTTGGATGTTTGGAAGGAAAAGTCTCTAAAGCTACTTTTGGCGTCAAGATGTTTTATTACTATAATGTTTTATTATTGAGAAAAGTGATGATGTTCTACGACGCATTGACCGTTTGGATGCTCACCGCGTGTACCCACAGGGCACACTGCGTCTCGTCGCTTTGTACTTACCCTGCGGTGGATGCCAACCCTTTGGCGAATCAACATTTTTTTAAATCTCTTAAGGATGCATCACACGTACTTTCCCAGCCAAAAGTGAGACGCAGCGAGAATTTGACCACTTCCCAATGATATAAAAATCTGAAAAAATGAACTGAAGGTGCCAAAAACATCAATTTTGTATAATATTTTTTTATTATTTTGTTGTTCCATTTCCACCGTATACACTTTCGGGTTTTTACGGAACCCCATCCCGATTCCCCCCTAGCACTCCCTACCGGCACTCAGCTAAGCTACCTAACTTCCAGTGCGTCCGTAGCCGACTTAGCTACACTGAGAAAAAGGATGGTATTTCCTACTATAACGAATAGTTCCCAGGGGGGACGTCTATATAGATAGTTTGTGATAGTATAAACTCAATTGATTAAACTATAATTATAGTTACAACTACAATTTTTGTCCATTGTCGTAACTGTAAAATGTAGACGTTCCCCCTGGGAACTATTTACTATGTAAGTTTTTCTCGGTGTACACTGTACCGCATTTTCCGGGGTCACGCAGAAACTACGGAAAACCCATGTCGGTACAGACGGCCATACTCTACTGAACCACCCGTATTTTCGCACTTGAGTAAAGTGCAGAAACACCAAAGTCTCAGAAGAAAGCGCCTCCCGGTCAACGGTCGATGCGCCAGCTAGCGCACGGCTAAGCGGTCACCCGTCCAAGTACTGACCGCGAACGAATCGGCTTGACTCGGGGGGCCACCAGAGCCGTGCGCCAATCGCGCATTCACCGCTATCGGTTTTTTGAATAATAATATTGTCAACAAGTCATTAACAAATTGCTAAAAAAATTGTTCAACGAATAATCAGTGAATCTTTTTTTTCTGTCTTCAAATGAATTCGTTGGTTTTCTAGAAGCTACATGTAATTTGTCACATGAATTTTTTTTTAGAAATTTCTTACATTTTCGAATTTCCCGTTTTAGAATATTTTTAACGCTATAACTACGGAACTGTTGGAGCAATCGCCTCGAAACTTTTTGTGTGTACTGTTAAATCGTGATGTGGAAACATATCCGAAATTCGTGCCTTTTCATCGAATTTTCAAATTTTCGAGAAAAAAAAGTTGGAATGTAAGAAAATTTCGGAAAAATTCATATGAATGCTAAAAAAATCAGGGAATTAATTAGAAATGAGAAAATATAAGGTTTTCTGATTTTTTTTACAATTTAAAACGAAAATAATTTGTTAATAATTTTTTGGCATTATTATGATGCAGCATCGAAGATCTTGACATAGCGAAGTACTGAAATTTCGATTGAATCAAAGTCTTGGAATCCTCTATACCTTCATTCTAAAAATAAGGAGTAATAAGTTCGATAGGCTGTTGTTACCATAGGTGATTATAGTTATTTGTATGGAAAGGACGTAGAAAGGGGGTTCTTGACGAGTGTGAAAATGCCGCACGAGCCGAAGCCGAGTGCGGCATTCACACGAGTCAGAACTCCTTTTTCTACGTCCATGCCATTCACATAATATGTCCTAACGAATTCACGAAAGCCAGGCTTTCTATTTTGGAAAGTGTGCGCAGAAAGGCACTTTTCTGCACTAGTGCGGGAAAAAAAAGACCACATTGAGTTCGCACGCATGTGCAATATTTTTCTCGCACGCGATGCGAAAATGGTGGTTTTTGCACGCGAAGCGTCCGAAAAAACTGCCATTTTCCCCACCAAGTGACATAAATTCATTTACCAATCGTTCCTCTCGGGTCACTCGCCGTCCGGAATAATTTCGGGGAATAGTATCAAAAGGCATAACTGGGACTTGCAACCCCAACAAGCGCCTCGCAAAAATTAAAGTGAGCTGCCGCATCGGTTGCTCCGGACAAACATTATCCGAAGGAATATTCACTGCATTTTGAGGATCCTTTTCTCCTAGATCGCGAACTATCAGAGAAGTTAACTTTGTCATTCGACCCGTTGGTAAATATTTGAGGATGAACGACGATGAGATTTTTCCGTCTGTGAATTCATCCCGAATGTCGATTCTGTACACATAGGGGAGACCGGGGCAAGATGGGCCCCCTAAACAAATAACGCGGCTACGACGCTGCCGAAAGTATAATCTACTATTTGACACCCAACAATGATATTTTCGCAGGTTTTATAACCCGTCCCAAAAAGAAAATTTTCTGGGGCGAAACGAGCTACCCGTAAATTTTTCAATCTTTTTTTGGGTACCCCGTTTTACCCATCATCGCTATTTGCGTTTTCTCTGCTTCTGTCATTGTCCACGAAAGGTTTTTATTTTTCCCTTCCAGGTTTTCACATGTTTTTAAATCATTTTGGGGTGGCCCATTACGCCCCGAGTCGGCCCGATTTTTCACTAGCCCATCTCGCTCCGGGGGCCCATCTTGCCCCGGTTTCCCCTACAACCGAGTCGATTTCGCATAGATCATTCGCGCCGAGCGTTTGCAACGTTTGTCGCCGATTACCGAGGCAAACTCTACGCGCGAAAACCTGGCCCTATATCGTCCCACATGATACCGTATAGACGTACATGGTTCGTACACCATAGGGGAGACCGGGGCAAAATGGCACAGCGGGGCAAAACGGGACAGTGATGGTAAAACTCAATTTTCCAATAATTGTTGGATGTCCCATTTAGTCCCAAGTATACATCCGGATTTTCAAACCTGTTTTGCCCCACGTACCACCATCGCCGCCATCCAAAAGTTATTCTAAAATTGCGTTTAGTCTCATTATCCCGTTTTGCCCCGGTGTGCCATTTTGCCCCGCTCTCCCCTATAAATGTAACATCCTCGAAGCTGGGCAATTCGCGTTATCGACTCGTCCTTACAGCTGCTTTGCTCCGGATTCGCCACTACGGTTTCCTCTCACTTCCTTTCCCTCGGGCATCGGATCTCCCGAGACTTCAGTCTCGAGGGACAAAGAGTGTCGTAAATAATGAAGCTCCTCTATTGGACGATCAACCCCTGCCAACAGGAAGTATCATCGCCGTGTGCTTACTACACGTTTACCCCTTGGAATTCACGGCACGGTCGACCAATTTTTTTTTTGTTTACTATTTCTCACACCTACATCAATATGTCGACACGTACAACTTTCATCCAAATCGATCCAAGAAAGAAACAAATCGCTGTCCGAATTATTAGCAGGTCGTGCAGTAAAAAAATACGATGAAAAAGAAAAGAACTGAAAAATTCAAAGAGGGACCTGAAATTGCTTTTTCAGTGGCAGAGGAAAAAATGGATTAATTTACCGTTTTTTTAATTAAAAAAAAGTCGACGCGCTTCGCCTCGAAATGAAAACCCCCCGCACCCGTAACGATTTAATATTTCTGTTTGTGTCCAAGGTATGAATGTTCACTTGACGAGGTATGAATAATGAATGAATGATACACGTTTATCTACAGAGGCGGAAGACGGAGTTGTGTATTAATAAGAGCGTGCGGAGAATCGTCCGTAATCGCTTAAATTCGCTTAGACGTCGCACGAAATTGGCTTCGCTCTAGCGAATAGTCCGCCGGATGACAATAGCTTATTGCGAGAAGAGCACACTCGCGAGTCCCGATTTGCCGGGGGCAAAGAGGCTCGGAGAACACCGGATGGAAGAATGAAACGATGGAGAACCGCGACGTTTCTTGGAAACTGGAAATCAGTCTCGAGTGGGAAACCCGGCGATAAAGTTGTGTCGTGTGCCCCACAGTGATTCGCATTCGACCAGACTGCAGATAAAAGTACAAGGATCAACGAGTGGTTCAGAGTTGAGCTGGTCAAGGATGGACGAATGAAAAAGCTCGTACACGAATCCCCCGAGAAATCGACCGTTCGTCATCGATCAAAGATATAAAAACAAACTAACACAAAAAATGTTTTATTTTTTTAAAGGTCTCCAGAGAATCCGAAATATAAATAAGTGGCATACCGTAGACTGCTCGACCGAAGCGCCGAGAAATACCAAGGGCAAATTCCACAGCTGTCCCGTGAAACATTCCGAGACGAGGAAGAGAGTGGGATAACAAATGGCAATAATTATTGGCATAGCCGATGACGCTCTGTTTGTCCGCTCGCGTACACAATCCTCGTCGTCTCTCCTCGCACCGAGTGCCTCGAATTATTTGTTCATTTCTCAAATAATAATGAAATCTATATCGAGGACACTTTTTCGTCGAGTTATCCAATTTTACGAAAATAATTGATAGTCAACAATCAATGGAGTCACAAAGTTAAAAAACTACTAACTATGACGCGATGCATTCTGTTTTATAATTAAATGAACGAAATTGTTTGACAGAATGAAATTCAGAAGCGGAAATTATGCGTTCCATTATTTCCATTATGGAATTCTTTAGCTGATGAAAAGCGTGTCGACCGATTGCAATAAAATTGGCTTGGAACGGCCGTTTTTAATTATGCACTTGGCATTTTGATGTCCAGTGTGTCTGCGGCATAGTCGTAACCCTTGCCGGCACACTGTCGACTACACTTCGGTCAACGAGGATGGTTACTTCCGGCGAGCCGCACCAACTCGGAGTAACCCAGAGGCAACGTGCCCACCGTAAGCGGATTATCGCTTCTCGTAAATCTTGACGAAGCTGCTTTACTGCTTGCTGCCGGCACTTCTGCCTTCTCGCAAGCATCTTGTCCCAGAAACATTTACGTCCGGTAGTTTCCCATGTACCCGAAACCAATTTCCAGCCGGCTCACGTGTCTTGGCCTTACGGAGAGAACGAGACGTTTTCCCGTTCCTACGAACACAAGTGCAGGATGGAGCGCTCTGAAGAATTTTTTTTTAAATCATATTTTGCTGTTAACGCATTTTAATTAAAACATTTTCTTAAGTTTATTTAATTTATTACATTATTTATTAAATCTATTTAATTCCTGTATTTATTTAAATTTTTTATTTTTGTGTTTACATTTTTTTAGTTTTTTCTTTATTTTTCCTTGGAAAATTTATGTCGTGTACTTTGTTCCGAAGGATTAAAAGTTCGTGTTTCGAGCCGTTCCAAGATTATGCGAGCCGCTGCAAACCCTTTATGGAATAATGAGTTTCCTTGAGATAAATTAAGAAGCGAAACCAGAACAACCGTAACGACGATGTTCCATCGTTTTTATTTCCACTTCGATACCCTTCCCAAGAAATGTTCCGTTTCGTTGCGTCGGGATGAGACTCTAGGGGATGGCGGTTATAGGCAATAGCAGCGATATAGCCCGGGGAGGTTGGTGGGTGGTTGGGAAAATGAAATGAGAAAGCGCAAGGTGGAGGTATGCCCGAGTTACACGGGAGCTCCCGCTTTCTCTCCCGCGGTACCTACAGTGATTTTACGGTTAGCATAGATTTTGCGGAGCGGCTTAGAACGAAGGTAAAAAAAGGAACGACGAACAAGAGTAAAAAAAAAAAAACAAGGCACTAGGCTCAACCCTCTGGAACTGTGAATCTTATAAAGATAAGGGTTCGAAACAAGATAAAGCGCGGGGTGAGGTTGTCGCTAGCCTCCTCTCGAAACTCATACGAAGTGAATGTCTTTCGCTTTATCGTAAAAAAAAAAAACTCGATCGTAACTTTCGTTAAGGATACGTTTACAGCTGTTGCTCTCGATCCCTTCGCATTTTTATTCAGGGAAGGAAACCCGCCCGAAGGCTCTTCGTAAGCCTCCTTGCCGTATTCACAGTCACCAAAGATCTCCGCTGTCCCAAACACTTTTTTCACTATAGATAAGAACGATGGACTGAGCTTTCGGGCGATAGGATTGATAAAAGCGAGGTGTTCCCGGGCGGAACAACGTAGGTAAATTGTACCGAAAGATAACAAAAGGGAATTGCAAAATAGGGTACAAGTGGTGAATATGGGACACCAAGAAGTGAGGGCCTGTATCTCCTGCTCTCGAAGGTAAATCCCACTTCGGTAGAGGGAATAGAAGAAAAAAATGACCCTGAAGATATCTGCATGTGCCAAAATTTCATCAAGTTATAATGGTTGCATTTTGCATTGTCCAAACTTTGCTCGAGGAAGTTCACTTGGAGATTAAAATTCTATAAGTGAACAATTGGTTATTGTTGCTAAAGCCATGCACTGATTAGAGACTGGCCAAAAATGAAACTTGATGTCATGCAGATATCTTCAGGTTCGTGGAAAAAAACAGGGATAGGAAGGAGCTTTGATACAGGTTTTTTCTTTTATTTTTTTTTATTTATTCACAATTGTAATAGTAATTCCCAAACAGCATATCAGAGTGGATTTTATCTTAAATCACTCCGATATGCTATATTCTCTAGATTTTGGTTCTCGTAGCACATGGAGGTGGATTTCCAAAGGCCATTTCGGATTCAGACGGTCTTGGACCGTCTGAAGTCAATTACCATTCGCTGTGGATAATGCAATCGGTAATCACCTAATCACCCAACCCATGCAAGGCGACACCGAGGGTTCTGTCGGTGATTAGTGATTGACGTCGACCGACAAACATAGAGGTGCATTTAACTTCCTTCTGTCTCATGGCGCACCTCATCTCAGAGTGATTTAGCGGTTACATTGCCGAGTAGGAAATAGCTTCGTATATATTTTACAGCGTTACATAAGGGTCTGGTAAAGCCTTTTAAAGGCCTTATCAGGCACCGATTTAATGCTCCAAATATGTATACAGCATACATAACTAAGTTCACTATTGAGACATTATATATAGTATTTTCACTATACCTCACAGATTACTGTAAGGTCGGGAAATACTGTAACGTCACTATAGTGACGTTACAGTATTTCCACTATACCTCATATATTATTGTAAGGTCACTATGGTGACGTTACAGTATTTTCACTATTTAAGCAAAAAAATCTTAAGAGACGCCGCATTCGTCGTTTATACCCAAAAAGAAAGAAGTTGTCGAATTTTTTCGGTACAGACGTTGAATGCTGCACCTCTTAAGATTTTTTGCTTGGGCCCGTTTTTCGCAAGGTTCAATTTCAGATTGGTATCTATACTTTTGGAGGGTGGAAAGAATTTGTTCTTCATAATTCTTTAATTATTTTGGGTTCACTACAAAAAATGACAAAAAAGTTAATCTCCCACCCCATAGAAGTCTATGTTTCGATCTAAAAAAACATCTCGCGAAAGGCCGTCGTTGACAATTACGTTTAAAAAGTACCGCATTTTTTGGGTACATACGTCGAATGCGGTACCTCTGAGAATTTTTTTTTGCTAGGGACCGCCTTTGCGAGGTTCAATTTGAGATCGAAATCTGTACTTTAAAAGGGTGGGAGAAAAATAAAAAATATCATTTTTGAGAAACACCCTATGCACATCCCAGGATCACCGAGCAACCATCCGTTCGAATTATTGTAAACGTTCGAATGATTGTAAACGTTCGAATGATTGTAAACGTTCGAATGATTGTAAACGTTCGAATGATTGTAAACGTTCGAATGATTGTAAACGTTCGAATGATTGTAAACGTTCGAATGATTGTAAACGTTCGAATGATTGTAAACGTTCGAATGATTGTAAACGTTCGAATGATTGTAAACGTTCGAATGATTGTAAGCGTTCGAATTATTGTAAACGTTCGAATTATTGTAAACGTTCGAATTATTGTAAACGTTCGAATTATTGTAAACGTTCGAATTATTGTAAACGTTCGAATTATTGTAAACGTTCGAATTATTGTAAGCGTTCGAATTATTGTACACGTTCGAATTATTGTACACGTTCGAATTATTGTACACGTTCGAATTATTGTAAACGTTCGAATTATTGTAAACGTTCGAATTATTGTAAACGTTCGAATTATTGTAAACGTTCGAATTATTGTAAACGTTCGAATTATTGGAAACGTTCGAATTATTGGAAACGTTCGAATTATTGGAAACGTTCGAATTATTGGAAACGTTCGAATTATTGGAAACGTTCGAATTATTGGAAACGTTCGAATTATTGGAAACGTTCGAATTATTGGAAACGTTCGAATTATTGGAAACGTTCGAATTATTGGAAACGTTCGAATTATTGGAAACGTTCGAATTATTGGAAACGTTCGAATTATTGGAAACGTTCGAATTATTGGAAACGTTCGAATTATTGGAAACGTTCGAATTATTGGAAACGTTCGAATTATTGGAAACGTTCGAATTATTGGAAACGTTCGAATTATTGGAAACGTTCGAATTATTGGAAACGTTCGAATTATTGGAAACGTTCGAATTATTGTAAACGTTCGAATTATTGTAAACGTTCGAATTATTGTAAACGTTCGAATTATTGTAAACGTTCGAATTATTGGAAACGTTCGAATTATTGGAAACGTTCGAATTATTGGAAACGTTCGAATTATTGGAAACGTTCGAATTATTGGAAACGTTCGAATTATTGGAAACGTTCGAATTATTGGAAACGTTCGAATTATTGGAAACGTTCGAATTATTGGAAACGTTCGAATTATTGGAAACGTTCGAATTATTGGAAACGTTCGAATTATTGGAAACGTTCGAATTATTGGAAACGTTCGAATTATTGGAAACGTTCGAATTATTGTAAACGACGGTTTAAAATCGATTTATATGGCAGTTTAGGTTTCTTCGCAAATTCAACCCGTTTCGGGCTTGTATTTAACGTACGTACGGTTGGGAAAATTAATTAAGCGTCGTCGAGCCGTGAAGGGGGTGAGTGCCAGGATCCGACCCGGATCTTTCGCTGTCAATTTCCTGCTTGTAGCGTAAGGGAGAGAGCGCCGTCGGTGGGTGTTCTCGCGAGGATTTCGAAAGGGGCTCAGCGGGACGGGAAGAGCGGATATCGCGTTAATTAATGCGACGTCGAAGATGTACCGGCGGCGTCCAGTAGAGTACAATCTCACGTTGTATACGCAAAGTGCGTTGGGAAACTATTCGCTCAGTGGATGCCCCGACATCCCCGAAGCTCCCGCCGCTCTGTAACTTGTGCGTATGTCGGGCACGTCCCGTCGATCCGGCATAATGAGGCTTCCTCGACTCCCTCGCTCTAGACGGAACGCGTTATCAACACAGCTCGCCCTACATTTTTGCAAATAGATTGATTCCAGTTAATATTATGGCTCTGACTAATTCTTCGGTACCCTCAATTAAAAAAAAAATGTTTCACTTGACTTATATTTCTGGTCCACAAACTTTCACCATTTTTTTTTTTTTTTTTCGTTACAATTCTACAATTTTTTAAGTTGAACATACGGTTCATTGGGGAAAATAGGAATTTTAAAATTAGTAATTAAGTAATAATAATAATATATTCTTATTGGTTATTAGATTTTTTTAATGTTATTTTTTTCTTTTTCGGAAACAAGAAAAAGTCTGCGAAACTCGCGCTGGACATCAAGATTGATCGTTTTCTGCACGACCGAATTACAATGAAATTTGACGTGCAATTTCCGGTCAATGATCAAATTTTCACCGTAGCTTACCGCACGTTTAAGGTAATCAGATCCGCGTCATTTATCCGACGGAGTGTATTAAATCGCGGATGCTGACGGGCCGATCTATACGCCCTCGAACATGATTTCCCGAGCGTCGAAGGCAACGCCTTTAATTCACACGACTCGAGGAATAATGCAAGGGGACACGGAACGAGGAGATTGTGGATATCAAGGACACCGTGGAAAGGTGATCTTCGAGACATCCCTCAGTGAGATCGCAAAGCTTGACGAACCGAAACCATCAGCGCAAGAGATACTCTAAAACCTGATACGGATACTCCTACAAACTTCTCTGGTCCGTCGCAAGCTCCGACTCACGAACGGGAATGGAAAAACGCACATAGAAGACACGTGTTTCACAGTCCTTTGAAAAAAGTTCGACAGTCGGCTTTCTCGCCAGGGTTGAATTTATCACTCTCCCGTGGAAGTTATCACTCTCCGGTGGAATTAATGCATCCAATCGTCCTAGTGACGCGCAGCTGACTTGCGCACACATAGCCAAACTGTGTATACCACTAAGAAGCAAGGAAGAGACATGAAGAAGCCGAATGGAGCACATGGAAAAAGATTATGAGAAAGCGATATAAAAATTTCGATTTTCCACTTTAAAAAAATTGTTTTTCTGAGTTAAATATTTTAAAAAACCATGTGCAAATTACTTTGCACCTTTTTTCGTAATACAAAAAAGTGTCTACATCACATGAAATTGAAAACCATCCAAATTTAGACCAGAATTTATTATAGGAAACCGCAAACTAAAATTTGCTGATTTCGTCCCTTCAAGGCAATTTTTTAAATATATTCTTCGCTGCCGATTACAAAACTATAACTCATTTTATTCAGAAACTTGTGTCAGGCGAAAAGCAAATTTTTACAAAAATCCCTTAAAAATCTGACTGCTTGCATAGATTTTAACTAAATTCAGTACCAAAGGTCTTTGATAAAAATATTATATTCGTGTGCAGTTTTGGGACGATCGTTCAAAATTTACGCAAGGTAAAGATGCAGACATTTTTTAACAAATTCAAAATCGCGTAAAATCTCCATTCCGACCGCAGTCTGCGTAAAAATTGCATTGAATGAAGAGACGTGACCACTCTATTAGTCTATCAATTTTCAACTGGCTATCTCAAACCGTTTCCGAGTTATAGTCGTTTTTAAACGATGCAATTCTGTCACACACACACACACACACACACACACACACACACACACACACACACACGCACGCACGCACGCACGCACGAACGCACGCACGCACGCACGCACGCACGCACGCACGCACGCACGCACGCACGCACGCACACACGCACACATCCATCCATCCCAACTCCAGCTAAAAATCATATGTCTCGACATTTCAGACGATTTTAAGTACTCTAACACTAAATCTCGATTCTAATCTCGATTTTTTTTTTTTTTTTTTCAAAAACATCGCTTCCTCTATGAGGGCGCAGTAGATTGCCTCATAACGAGTTGTTTTTGGGGACTTCGAAAAATGCCCGGATCACGATTCGCGGAATAATGCAACGGGACATGGAACGAGAAGATCGCGGGTGTCAAGGACACCGTGGAAAGGTGAACTTCATGACATCTTTTCCTGATCTCGCAAAGCATGACGAAGGAAGACCATCATCGCATGAGATACTCAACGCCCTGACACGGATACTTCTACAAACGTCTCCGGTCCGCTGGAAGCCCCGGCTCACAAATGGAAATGGAAAAACGCACATAGGAGAAACGTGTTTCACGGCCCTTTCAGAAGCTCGACAGTTGGCTTTCACGCCAGGGTGGAATTTATTACTCTCCGGTGGAATTTATGCATGCAATCGTCCGAGTGACACGGTGCCAGCGCTAGCGCACACATGGCCAGCGTGTGGACCACGACGAGGCGAGCAGAAGGGATGAAGAAACTGAATGGAGCACATGAAAAACAAAGATTGTCCCATCACGGGTTGTTCTCGGGGGTTTCGAAAATTCCCGGGAGTATCTCATCTCTCGCCTTTCCCTTTTTCCCATCTCTGCTGCTCGCATTCTTCGTTCGGCGGAGGGATAAAAAGTCACGTATGAAACAGCAGAGAGGAATTTCGAGACTGTTTCACCCTTTTTTTGCCATCACCGGAAGCGCAGAGGAAAACCCTTGGGCTTCGCGCGACGATTGATCTAAAGAGATTTACAAGAATGGCACGTCTTCCCCGACGTGGATACGACGCTGTTGTACTATTTCTTTTCAACCCTTTTCTTTTCTTTTTTGTCATCCGCATTTTTCTCGCCGGTGCGAAGCGTGTAAAATGATATAGGCGACTTTTGCCAGGACGAAAAGGGGGAAAGGCGAGTTATGGGTGGTTCTAGATCAATTTTTTTTTTATCGCTGCAATAACTAGATGTTACGGTAAATTCTGGGAACCGTGACCGATCGAAATTCGAGATCGATTCTAATAAAATCGTCTCTCTTGAGATATCGATTGTTCCTATTTCTCTCGTAGCTCGATCCCTCTGGTAGGTTGAGAAGTCATTAAAAAAAATACTTTCAGATGTAGTAGTTACAATGACATTTGGTACAACTTGCACTTAATTGTTAAATAGTGTGAACTAGAATGTAAAGCGTTGGATATTTTTTTTCATTATAGTACGTAAGCTAGTCTTTTTTTAAAGTATTCAGTGACTGGTTTGCTCCGTGCATAAAATAAAAACAAAAAAAACCTTGGAAGAAGTACGGTTAATCCGCTTCCCGGTTAATCCGCCCCGGGTTAATCGGGGTTCTACTGTATATAAAAAAATATATTGCAAATTTTATTTCAACGACATTTTTACTAATAAAGAGCATGAATAGTTTAAAGTCTATGAACGGCAAGCGGGAACGATTGTATAATTCGATCGAAGCAATTAAAATTTTGACTACATTTTTTAGGGTTTTTTGTAAAATCTTCCCGCTCGAGATATTGATTGTTCTTTTTTTTTCTCTCGTAGCTCGATCCCTTCAACAGCTTAAGAAATCATTTTTTAAATAATACTTTTTGATACTTCTAAAAAAAATGGCAGATTTTATTTCAACGACATTTTTACTGATAAAGAAAAACCACACATTTTTCCAAACATTTTTACTGATAAGAGCATTAATAGTTTAAAGTCCATGGACTGCAAGCGTGAAAGATTATAATATATAATTCGAAAAGCATAATTCGAACCAAGTGATTCAAATTCTGATTAAATTTTTGAGGTCGATCAATAAGTTTAAGTCTATGGAGTGGCAAGCGTGATTGAAATTTTGATTAAATTTTTTCAGGACAATCAATGCATGAGGATCAAGATCCTCGGCGACTGTTACTACTGCGTCTCGGGACTGCCGGTTTCTCGTCCCAATCACGCCTACAACTGCGTGAACATGGGTCTCCAAATGATCGAGGCGATAAGGTGTGGATTGTAACGTTAAATTGACGAACAAAAATAGAGCACAAACTATTGGAGAAAAAGTAAAACGGAATATGAAAATATTTCCCAAGATATTCTTACGAGATATGAGAAGGTCAGTTAAGGCGCGCCAGCTCGTCTGCCCCTCACGTAACTAGACTCCGGATGCGCGTGACCACGTAATCGTGAAAAGTGGGGACAACATGTTGCTGGCTGGATTGACTCACCATCGTGATTTAAAAAAATTACTGTTTTAATTCTTTCCAGAAAATAACGTAAAAAAATTATTATTTTAATTCTTTCTAGAATTTAACGTAAAATCTCAAAACTTTGTAATTTTTTTATTTTATTTTATTTGACGAAAAAAATCATTTCATACTTCTCAGAATTTACGTAAAATTTACGTAAAATCCCGCTGCTGTTGAATCCATTTTGCAATGAAACTAAGAACGCAGAAATAAAATTTTGCCATTAAATAATACAAAGATAGAAGATGCAGCATCCCGAAGTTGACGGAGAATCGTCAAGAAAACGATGCGTCCCGGAGGGGAAAATCCACGAAAGTAGCAACGGGGATGACAAATTGTTTGAGTAGTTTTCGTTGCTGAATTATTCAGCCTCAGGGCGCCTTTGGTTTCCCCCTATATCCTCATATTCGTTTCCAGCTTGATAATTTCATTCACCCAGAGAACCGTGTAGTATCCGCGAAAGCTCATCGGAGCAAGGGAACCGCACGGGAAAATAAGACGAATCCCTCACTCCGTAGCGTCGTTCGAAAGGAATTGATTACGCTCGAGGGACGTGCTTTGCATAAACGTAAATCGTAAACATAGGCGAAACCGTCTTGGAAATTTCTCGTGAAATTTATTTATTGTTTCCGTGAAAAAAAAATTGCTCAAAAAATCTTCTGAATGAGATAGCCCCGCATTTCGCATAAATCGTAATATAAATTGGTACTTTAACGAGGGGGAAAAAATAAAATAACATTAAAATGTCGGAATAAAAGGAATTGCGGGATGTAACGAATAGGTAGTTAAAAAAACTTTTCTTTTATCATGCAACAGATTCGTTCGAAGGACGTGCGTTGCATAAACGTAAATCTTAAACATAGGCGAAACCGTCTCGGAAAATTGTCGTGATATTTATTTATTGTTTCCGCGAAAAAAAAAATTGCTCGAAAAATCTTACGAATGATAGCCCCGCATTTCGAATAAATCGTAAGACAAACTGGTACTTTAACGGGGGGAAAAAATAAAATAACATTAAAATGTCGGATAAAAAATAATTGCGGGATATAACGAATAGGTAGTTCGATAAACTTTTTTTTATCGTGTCGTAGATTCGCTCGAAGGACGTGCTTTGCAAAAACATAAATCGTAAACGTAGGTGAAAATGTCTCGGAAATTGCACGCAGGTTCTTTTTTCCTGCGAAAAAAAAAAAATTCTTCAAAAACCTTGTGAATGGTAGCCCGGCATTTCGAAAAAATCGTACGACAAATTGATACTTCGACGATGAGGAAACAAACAAAAATTAACATCTCGGAAAAAGAATTGCGGGACGTAACGGATCGGTACTTTTTTCACTTTTTTATCACGTGGCAGATTTACTCGAAGGACGTGCTTTGCTTAAACATAAATCGTATACATAGGCGAAACTATCCCAGAAATTCCTCGTGGAATTCATTTCTTCCGCGAAAATAAAAATTGCTCAAACAATCTTCTGAACGATAGTCCCGAATTTCAAAAAAATCGTATGACAAATTGATACTTCGACGACGAGGAAAAAAAATTAATCAAAATCTCGGAGAAAAGTGAATTGCGGGACGTAATGGATAGCTAGTTCGATAAAAAAAATTTTATCATGTCGCAGATTCGCTCGAAGGACGTGTTTTGCATGAACGTAAATCGTAAACATAAGCAAAAGAGTCTCAGAAATTTCACGTAAAAATTTTCTATCCCCCAAAAAAATTGTTTCAAAAATCTTCTGAATCGTATCCAGGCATATTGAGCGACCGAAGCAGCGACCGTTGTTTTGCGTCAAAAATTAACTACACTAATGACCGCCAAAGCGACCGCCCCGGCGACTCATTTTTCTGCCGAGTTTCGACAATGACGTCGTTTGTTTGATTGGTGCCCGAACACGCGACCGTAAAATCAACCGTCTAAAAAAGCCCCTCCTGGTCGTCAAAAAGCTTATATCCGACGTTTGCTTTTACGGTCGTTTGTTCCATCGCCAATCAAACAAACGACTTCACTGTTAAAACGCGGCAAAAGAATGTCGCCAAAGTGGTCGTTTCGGTGGTCGTTAGGGTGGTTAATTTTTCGCACAAAGCCACCGTCGCCTTTCACGGTCGCTTAGGCTGTTAAGGTAGCTTCACATTTCCAAGAGATCGTGAGACAAAATGATAATTTGACGACGACGAAAAAAAATTAATTAAAATCTCGGAGAAAAATTAATTGCGGAACGGAACGGATAGGTAGGTAGTTCGATAAACGATTTTTTTTTTATCACGTTGCAGATTCGTTCGGGAAGCTACAGGCTTCAACGTCGACATGAGAATCGGTATTCACACCGGTAACGTTTTGTGCGGAGTGTTGGGTCTCCGTAAGTGGCAATTCGACGTGTGGAGCGACGATGTCACTCTGGCGAATCACATGGAAAGTGGAGGACTACCCGGGTGAGTTTTAATCTCGTTTGTATATCCATCTCGTCGCTGCTCGTCTCGTTGCACGATCCTATCGACATTCTAGCGCCGTGTACAATTTTTATTTTCTTCGCACCTTCCGTCTGCAGCTTGCGATACGAAAACGCTCCTACTAAACGAAACTCAATGTAAAAAAATAATAATTAAATAAAAGGAACTGTAGAACAATTAATTTTTTCTATCTACATGTATCTTATATATATTTGAAGAATCTGTAGGTTTTTTTACTTGTTCGTTTGCATGCTTGTCCCTCCCCCCCGCTTTCTGTGAAGTTGACAATATTATTATTATTATTATTATTATTATCTAATCTATTATACCTATATTTTGGAAAGTCGTTTATTTGTTTGTTGGATTTATCCCAATTTTCAAAAACCCAAAACCCCGATTATTGAAATAAGTCACTTCCCGTCGAAATATGAGATTTTCAAACCGGAAGTGATGTATTTCCGGTTTGTAAATTCCATAGTACATAGGTGAGCTACAACAACCTGCTAGTATAGTACTAGAGCTAATATTTGGATTGTATTAGATAGTGTATGAACGAAAAGGCACACATTATATGGCAGCTATAAAAGGCCGCCAAGGCCACGTATGGAATGATAAAATCTATCTATCTATCTACTAGCGCTAGTATTTATATAGACCTTATTTTTGTCTTCTCTTATTTATTCAATCTCTTGACGGTTTGATGGTGAAGCCTTCACGTGGCGCGATCTGGGTCAGTCGCTGCCAGGGCTCTCAGTTACAACCTACATTTATCTAATGATGAGCGCTAATCAATTTTATGAAAACTGATAAGCCTTTAGTTGTATGTTGAATATGACTGTACTTTGTCGACTAACTCGATTGACAACGAGACGAACACAGGCTGGGTAGTTGGAGGGTCCAAGGAAGTGAATTTATTCATTTATTTATTTATTTACTTATTTATTTATTTATTTATTTATTTATTTATTTATTTATTTATTTATTTATTTATTTATTTATTTATTTATTTATTTATTTATTTATTTATTTATTTATTTATTTATTTATTTATTTATTTATTTATTTATTTACGGGGTCCAGCCCCTTTACATTAATAAATTTGGCAATATACCTGATTAACGGCAATGCACAATCGACAAATCATTTTTATTTCACTCAGTGCGAAAAAGGCAGTTTTGCGCACACTTCGCGTGCAAAAACCCCTATTTTCCCACCTTGTGAAATAAGGTTTTGTTCGATACTCATACGAAAAACATTTTCTGAACTCGTGTGATTGCAACACTCGCCTTCGGCTCGTGCTGCAAACTCACACTCGTCAGAAAAAGTTTTTTCGCACGAGTATCATAATGTACTAAACTTTATGCATAATGATGAAACCCCTCGAGGGCTCACTTCCGAGCTCTATCACACCCCATAGTGAAGTGACGATCAGTTGTCGATCTCCGTGTCGCCGATCTATTAATAAGAACCGGTCCTACGCATGCGCTGTCCACCCTTGTGACATATTTGTCGATCCTACACGCCGAGTATAGAGCGATACAAAATGCACGGTTTACATAAATTATTAGAATTGCGATATAATTATTATGGATTTGACGATATGGTATTTTCTCGTTAGCGCTAGAGGAGTCGGAACGAGCGATGATATCGAGGAGTATCCTTATCTAATTTTCCTATCATAATAGATTAACTACAATGTTAAAAAAAAATTGTGATTTTAATATACCGAACTGAAAGTTTTTATGCAGAAACTGGGACATTAAATGTAATGTCCAATTGTGATGAAAAATTAACACTTTTTCATTGAATTTAGAGTAAATTATGAGACGGACTTATTGACTCCCCGAATTTAACGAAATAACTGAACAAAAGTAGGATTTTTTTTCTTCACATCAATAAAGTTGTTCTTGTTGAACATTGTGATATAAGTTTCATGTGGTTGAATATTTACTTGAAATTGAAAGCGCACTGCAACTAGTGAATCTAGTGAGCTATGTCTAGCAATCGTCTTCCGAGCTGACTGAAGTGCAAGTCGCACCAATCGCGAATAAATTTAATTACTAAACATTTAATTAAAAAACTATGTGTGTCGCCAAAATAAACAACATTTAACGCTTCTCAATTTGCCCGTAATCTAGTTGATTTTTTACGAAAACTGAATTTACAGCAGACAAAAATGTGCCGTGGAGGTCACAAACTGGGACAGGCTCACAAACTGGGACAGGGTCACAAACTGGGACAGGGTCACAAACTGGGACAGGGTCACAAACTGGGACAGGGTCACAAACTGGGACAGGGTCACAAACTGGGACAGGGTCACAAACTGGGACAGGGTCACAAACTGGGACAGGGTCACAAACTGGGACAGGGTCACAAACTGGGACAGGGTCACAAACTGGGACAGGGTCACAAACTGGGACAGGGTCACAAACTGGGACAGGGTCACAAACTGGGACAGGGTCACAAACTGGGACAGGGTCACAAACTGGGACAGGGTCACAAACTGGGACAGGGTCACAAACTGGGACAGAGTCACAAACTTGGACAGGGTCACAAACTGGGACAGGGTCCCAGTTTTTGACCCTGTTCTGTGACCCAATTTGAAACAAGTTTTTGCATGTTTTTGCATAAAAAATTCCTATCCGGTTCATTAAATTTCATACGATTTTTCTTTTTACAGTGTCGCGGTTGTTGTAGTCCATCGACACTCATTATTATTATTAGAATTGAATAAATTCCATTCCACGAACTAAAATTCAACCATTAGAAAATCTAGGCCAGTGCGGGTGATTATTATTATTAGAATTGAATAAATTCCATTCCACGAACTAAAATTCAACCATTAGAAAATCTAGGCCAGTGCGGGTGATCCGAAAATAAAACTATTTCGGAAATCCAAATTCGAACTCGCGATCGCACCAAGCGTATTATCCTGAAAACGCAACAGGGTCATAAACTTTTTCGATCGACACTCCTCACGTAGCATCGCGTCGAATCTCCGAGCAATTACTTTTTCTTCAATCTCATTCTACCCTCGGGTTGTAATTAAAACTATTAATCCCTCTCCGCGCTATCTCCCGAGCGGCACTCTGTACAATGAGTCGAGAAACGAAATACACCCGCTGTGTAATGGAAATAGGAGCGGAAAAAAAGGCGCGCGAGTTAGCCGATTAAAAATTCTTCCGCGAATCCAAGGTCCCGTAGTGAAAATCTTTGGGACTTCTAAAAAAAAAAATCGCTTTACTTTAAGTTTGATTTAATTCATGTTTTTTGCTTAGTCTTAAAAGACACTGACGTATTGTGTTAACTGGTTAATATTCGCTGAACGATTTTTGCAGGAGGGTGCACGTGACGAAGGCAACTCTCGAACAGCTGGGGGATCGCTTCGAGGTCGAACCCGGCGAGGGTGGCTCACGGGAAACTTACCTCGCCGATCACAAGGTCGAGACTTTTCTCATAATACCGCCAAAGGTGAGACTCACTGATCGTTTAGTAAAATATATATTTCTGTAATAAAAATATTGGAAAAAATTCTCGTCGTCTCGAAGTTTGTGCGAGTTGGAAATATGGAACGAGAGTTTTTAAAAAACTAAATTCTTTCGAGCGTAAATCTTTATTTGCAACGCGGCTACTTTTATTACCGCTCAAAGTTCGTTCGAAATAACTCTTTCGCATCTCCCCGGCGTATCGTTACGTTTTCCACGAACTTCTGAACTGTCCGCGACTAAGATAAAATAAGGAGAGTTGGGCAAATATTTAGCGAACGTCTGTGGCAGAGTTAAAATTATGGGGGTTTTTTTTTTTAGAAAACTATAGAAGAGAATGGACTGGAGAACGGAAGGACTCACGGACCCGGACCCATTCCCTCGAGGTAAAACAACATTTTTTTTTTTCCTCCACCCAATTGTGCAATCGGTGAGATAATTATTGTTGTTTGAAGATCGAGGCCCAGCAGCAAGATGACAAAATACGTCGAGTGCTGGGGAGCCGACAAGCCGTTCGCCAACATCACCGAATCGACTCTAGCCAAAAATATAGGACTGACCGTGAGTTAAATAAAAAAATTAAAATTAAAAAAAAAATTAAAAAAATTCTTCGACAAATGGAATTAATATTTGCAACGAATAGGCAATAAAGTTGATATGTTTAGAGCATCGCTATGATCGAGTCGAATCTACTGGCGAACAACACCAATTGCTTCGACGTCAAGTGAGTTTATCTGGATATAAAATAATTAACGCAATTAATCTCGATGCAAAATTATTTATTGTTTTCCCTTGTTTTTTTTTCTATGTATTTGACGAGCAGACATTGGTGCTCCGGTAATGAAGGAATGTCGCCGGTAACCTACTGGTTCAAAGACAAAAATCAGGAGACTCAGTACAGAGATCGAAAGGACGAACAGTATCCATTGTACGTCTTGGCATCGAACGTTCTCTACATGACAATGTTTATCGTTCAAGTCATTTATCTGCCAAGGTAATCGACAAATCGGTCCGGTGAAATAGCGCGGTAACGTTCGTAAAAAAAACAAATTGTTATAATTTATCAAACCTTAAAAAAGCTCATCTACATAGTTTCTCGCTTCGAAAACAATGTTTCCAGGAGTATCACAGTCTACGGTTGCTTCTCCGCTGGTCTCACCTCTCTAGCGATATTCGCCGGAATTTCCTGGTACGCCGACAGAACCGGAAGTTCGACCGAAGATTCCAGCCAGACGGCCATGAGTCGAGGGATTAAAATTGCCGTTTATCTTATCACTGCGGTTTTGGCTACGGCGTCAGCGCTGATCAGTCTCGTCGACATCGATGAGTCGAATAATCGAATCGTACCGGTGAGATTAATCAATCTTTCCGATCATATTTTAGACCAATAAAAAAAAGTATTATCATGTACAAATGGCGTATTTCATTTTGTGTTTCAGGCCTATATCCAATCCGCAGCTATAGCTCTCGTGGTGGGCTGGACTCATCTTAGGATTGGTTTTCTTCTCAAACTCAGCGTTATGATTCTGTCGATCCTCGCGATTCTCGTGGTGCTTTCTCAGGCACCGGCGGTCGCAATTTACTACAGTCAGTACACATCTCACGAGTGAGTAAAAAAATTGAGAGTAAAAAACACATTAAATCGATAATGTACACAATAATAAATTCATGCCGATTGGACACTCACACCGATACTCACAGATACTCACTCATACTCAAACGAAAACTCAGAGACACTCACCGGCAGTCATAAATACTCATACGAATACTCACACGGATTTCACAGGAATACGCACACGGACACTCACACGACATCCACACGGATACTCACGGATACTCACAGATACTCACCCGGATTCTCACGCGGTTACTCGCACGGACACTCGCACGGACACTCGCACGGACACTCGCACGGACACTCGCACGGACACTCGCACGGACACTCACACGGATACTCGCACGGATACTCGCACGGATACTCGAACGGGTACTAACGGGTACTCACAAATACTAATGGATACTCATAGAAACTCACACGGATACTCACAGAAACTCACACGGATACTCACAGAAACTCACACGAATACTCACAGAAACTCACACGGATACTCACAGTACGCACGGATACTCACAGTACGCACGGATACTCACAGTACGCACGGATACTCACAGTACGCACGGATACTCACAGTACGCACGGATACTCACAGTACACACGGATACTCACAGTACGCACGGATACTCACAGTACGCACGGATACTCACAGATACTAACGGGTCCTCACAAATACTAATGGATACTCACAAAAACTCACACGGATACTCACAAAAACTCACACGGATACTCACAAAAACTCACACGGATACTCACAGATACTAACGGATACTCACAGATACTAACGGATACTCACAGATACTAACGGATACTCACAGATACTAACGGATACTCACAGAAACTCACACGGATACTCACAGAAACTCACACGGATACGCACAGAAACTCACACGGATACTCACAGAAACTCACACGGATACTCACAGAAACTCACACGGATACTCACAGACACTCACACGGATACTCACAGAAACTCACACGGATACTCACAGAAACTCACACGGATACTCACAGAAACTCACACGGATACTCACAGAAACTCACACGGATACTCACAGAAACTCACACGGATACTCACAGAAACTCACACGGATACTCACAGAAACTCACACGGATACTCACAGAACCTCACACGGATACTCACTGATACTCGCAGATGCCCACAGATACTCACACACATACTGCGAGCGCGCGAGTCAACGTAATCGCAAAAATTATAATTTTCATGACAAATTCGTTCCTATTTATTTTGTCAGATTTCACCAAATGCACTACCTTGTGCAAATCGGTTATCTGCTGTTCCTGATCGCTATGGTGCTACACGTGCTCGACAGACAAGTCGAGTTTACCTCGAGAACTGATTTCATGTGGAAAAACAAGCTCAGGTTCGAGCAGGACGAGGTGGAGACTATGAGGGGTATAAACAAGATTTTGTTGGAGAACATACTTCCGGCTCACGTTGCGGATCACTTCCTGGCAACGAGAGCCAATCAGGCAAGTCGATAGTTACAACGATGCCTCGACCTAAAAATGATCTAATAACGATACGCGGAGAAAATTGTATTACCGACAACTTACGTTCCTGCAGGACCTCTATCACGAGAGATACAACAGCATAGCCGTGATGTTCGCGTCGATACCGAACTATAAAGAATTCTACGACGAGACCGACATCAACAAGCAGGGCCTCGAGTGTCTCAGACTGCTCAACGAAATAATATGCGACTTTGACAAACTGCTGCTTAAGCCGAAATTTTCGGGTATCGAAAAGATCAAGACTATCGGCAGCACGTACATGCTCGCTTCCGGTCTGAGCCCGGGAAAGGAAGACCTCGATGGGAAGGTATACTTAAATTCTACCGAAACTATAATTCACGATTGAAAGAATAATTCTAATGTCTGATAATACACAACGTCAATTCTTTTTATAAAAAAAAAGGATCGAACTAAACAACAGGACCACAACGTGATTGTCCTCGTCGAATTCGCGATCGCTTTGATGACGATTCTGGATCAGATCAACAGGGAATCTTTCCAAAGGTTTAAACTTAGAATGGGTAAGATATAAATATTTTTATTTTTCATAACTTTTATAGTAGCGTTTTATACTAGTTAGCATTTTTTTCGTGATAATTCTACTATTTTTTATTTCTAGGACTCAATCACGGGCCAGTTATAGCTGGCGTAGTCGGAGCCCAAAAGCCCCAATACGATATATGGGGCAACACGGTGAACGTGGCATCGAGGATGGACAGTTGCGGTGAAATGGGAAGGCTCCAGGTCACCGAGGAGACGGCGAAGATTCTGAAGAACGCGGGCTACGAGCTCGTCTGTCGAGGTCCGACTTACGTAAAGGGCAAAGGAACTCTGACGACGTATTTCGTAAAAACCCCCTTCGACGGCAAGGAGGATAGTTATTGAATACTGTGTAGTTGATCGTTAATCAATCGAAGTATCGGGAAAAACTCATCGTCGCCTGTACGATCGTCCCGAAAAATCATTACATCAGAATGAATTATAAATGTAATTCGATGAAGGAACTACAACGTTCTTGCACTGATCTCGTAATAAAAATTTAATTGTATGGAGGCAGAGGGTTCTCGCACAAAAAAAAACAAAGAAAAGTATAAATAAGGAACTTGACCCTGGCAGATCCTGCGACCAACAAAACCGCCGAGAAAACAACCGGTCGTTTTCGGACAAAAATACGTCCGGTAAAACGACTGTTAATACGACTTCATCCGCGTCAGAGAGCTTTCAGTCAGGTCGTTTTACATTTCAAGACTGGATGAACAACCACGGAAACGACCGTTCAAAAGACCTTTCAGTCCGGTTGTCGTTATACGGACGTTTCTTCGGTTGAAAATAAAAAACGACCAGACTGAAAGGTGTTTTGAACAGCCGTTTTCGCGGTAGTTCATTCGTTTATTAATTGTAAAACCACCGGACGGAAAGCCCTCCCTGGAAGCTGCACGTATGCGGTTGGTACGGACACGGATAAAGTCGTTTTGACAGTCGTTTTCGAGGACGTATTTTTGTCCGAAAACGACCGGTCGTTTACTCGGTCGCTTTGAAGGTAGTTTGGTGGTGGTTTTTCAAGTCGCAGAACTTGCCAGGAGAACTAAAATAAATGATGAATTGCGCTGCTGTAATATAATAACGAATTTAATCGCAAATCAGCAATATGTATGTTGAATGGGCCTATAATATACTGTTGTACGACACTGTATAAATAATATGTCGCGTGTTTAAATTTGAAACTCCCCCCACGGCGATATTCCACCACAGAGGTGCGTTAAAAATAGTACATTACTCTACGAGGGCGAAAAACGTTTTTCTAACGAGTGTGAGTTTGCAGCACGAGCCGAAGGCGAGTGATGTACGAAATTTTTCATCACAACTTTTCCGCCCGCTTCGCGTGCGTGAAACCGCCATTTCCGCACCGAGTGATGAAAAATCCATTTCGGGTAAGACGGAAAAGGTGCGTCCTTCAATGTAATGCCGCTCTGTTCGGCTGAATCTGTAAATTTTCGAGATGTATCCACATGTATACCCAGGCTAGAAACAGTCGTTCTTACATTCCCATCTACTCTGCTTTCAGGATTTAGGTTTGACACCAATGTGCTCCGATAAACGTTCTTTTGTTATTGAGACGAACGAAATTTATCCCACGGAAAAGATCGAATGCAGCGTTGATAATTTGTTTAAAGCCATTAGCGGTGAACAATCACAAATGAAAGAACGCGTAGCTGAGCAAAGATGCGTTCGATTTGGCGTTTTTCGTTATTGTTATTATAACGTGACTGCCATGCGCGCGGTAATTTGTTGGTAAGAATTTATACCAGCAAACCACCGTGCGCATGCGTGGTCACCTTATAGTAACGAAAACGACGAAATCGAAAGCACCTCAGAGGTGCTTTCGATTTGCCGTTATAACAATCGTGTCGTCATAATGACGACGAAGCTCAAAAGTTTTAAGTAAAAACGAACAGCACTCTATTTACAATAACTGCGCATGCGTATTGTGACCACGCGCGAGTAAACCTCGTCCATTCGTGGCAAAAGTAAATATGCGCCGCATAATATGCATGCGCAGTCATTGTAACTAGAGTTCTGTTCGTTTTAGCTTCGTTATTTATTATTACGTCACCATAATTATAAGGGCAAATCGAAAGCACCTCAGATCTGTATTCGAGAACGCACCCTAAAGGTGCATTCTTAAATGCAGGTCTGCTCTGTTTCAGCTAAATCTCGAAATATTCGAGATATATCCACATGTATACGTACCTGAACTAGGCGTTCTTATATTTCTGTCTGCTCTCAGGCTTCACCCTCGCATTCCCAGGTAGCACAAAAAAAATTAGTTATCAGAAAGTGATCTTAATGGGTTACATATGTCCGTCTGGACGGTATCCGAAAGTTACCTCCCAACCAAAAAGTTAACTTTTGGACGTAGGATAGCTTATAGTTACTATCCGGACGGTCATATGTGACCCATTTAGATCACTTTCTGATAACTAATTTTTTTGTGCTACCTGGGCTAATTTCTACGTTTGAGAGGTTAGCTATTCGGCGATATTAAGAAACTAACTGGAATACGAACCATGTCGTATATGTGTTGGATAGAAGTTCGGTTTATACGCTTGGATTTTCCGAAACGAACCCGATTGTCAATACTGAGCCAAAAGAGCAATCGGTGCTCTCGACATAGGGTCGGAAATTGGGTTGTTTAGGGAAAGTGAAACTAGAAACTAACTTTATATCCGACTCATATAACAGTTAACATATAGCAGAGCAGATCTGCATTCAAGACGCATCCAAAAAAAAGAGAGACTGCTGCGCCGATGCGGATATTCGAGAGAGACGGGCGGTCACCTGGGTAGAATCCTGAACGCGGTACAGGGGCCGCCCGTTCAGAAACTCACATTGGATAACATAGAACGAGATTGCTGCGCTGGTGCAAATGTCAGAGAGAGAAGCTAGTTACGCGGGTATGAATTCTAAACGCGGCACAGCGGTTGAATGTCGTGTTAAGGTGTCACACAGACGAGTCGATCGGATCAGATCGGACACCAATACGCGAGCATCAGCCAATCAGGGCTGTGTGCGGATATGGCACGGTCTGCTGTGTTCCGTACGTGGTTTTGTGTGCAAGCAGCTTTAGGGTAATGTGGTACCCCCACTCCTGCCAGTCTCACCCAGCTGTTCCGGCGCTCGCACGTGCGAGTCCCGCGTCGAGCTGTGAATAAACAAAGTACATTGTTTATTGCCATAAACAACTGACCGATCAATATCATTTTCCACCAATACTATCATCAACCTCGCGATCCCGAAAAACGGGGTGGTGTGTCGGAACGATAAATAGCTTAAGGTTTGTAACCTAACCTAAAACATTTGTTATTTTCGAACAAAAGCGTGTTTTCCACCCACGTACGTGCACTATCTTAAAATTGTATTTAATTGCTATTTTCTCAAAGTCGTCACTCAATCATGGACGAGATGATGAAAGACGGGCGTTTCGCGCACATCGCCAAAGATCCGAAATTCCGGCGGATACCGAAAAACGAACGGAAAGTAAAGATCGACAAGAGATTCCAGTCCATGTTCAAGGACAAACAATTCGCGGTGAAATACACGATAGACAAGCGGGGCAGGCCCATCAATCAGACGTCATCCGAGAATCTGCGCAAGTACTACGATCTCTCCAGTAGCGAGGAGGAAGAGGAGGCGGACACAGACAACAAAATTACGGCGAAGCCTGAATCGTCAAAAATAACACGGAACAAAAAATCTACACCAAAAGCTGATGCTGCAAGGAAGACTGATTCAAAGACTGTGAAGGGCAGGAGCAAGATCGAAGAGGTAAGCAAGGATTCCGAATCCGACATGGGATCGGGCGACGCATTGTCCGATGCGGAATCGGACGCAGGCTCTGGTGGAGAAGCAGACGAGCTGGACGAAAATGAGAAGCAACTCGTCAAGAGCAAATTCGAAAAAAATAAAATAACTAAGGATGTGAAGAAAAAATTAAGGGACTTGACCGTTGACTATGCCAGAGGAGAAGGAGTATTGCTCACCGATAGTTCCTCGGAGGATGAGAGCTCCGAGCAAGAGGATGGTAATGTTCTTACAATTTTTGCAATGCAAGCTTCAAGTTTGTTTATTTATATATATATTATATATATATATATATACTAGTGGGTTATTGTGGCTCGCGCGCTTCGCGCGCTCGCACCCATTTCTGGACGTAAACCCTTGTTATTCCAAATACTTCAAAAGACGGGTTCAATACTTGGATGGGTGACCGCGTCCAAGTACTATCCCCCCCTCGATTCTTGACACGGCGGCGACAGCGGCGAAATCCTTTTATATTATAGAGAGATACATATATAAAAAAAAGACTCACGCCCTTATTATTCTAAGTCTTTTACCCCCCTCATTATTCCAATCCCCTTATGCTAAATGGACTTAAGCCCTTATAATTCCAAGTCCCTTTAAGCTAAATGGACTTGGGCCCTTATCATTCCAAGGCCTTTTAAGGATGGACTTAGGCCCTTATAATTCCAAGGCCCTTTAAGGATGGACTTAGGCCCTTATCATTCCAAGGCCCTTTAAGGATGGACTTAAGCCCTTATTATTCCAAGGCCCTTTAAGGATGGACTTAAGCCCTTATTATTCCAAGGCCCTTTAAGGATGGACTTAAGCCCTTATTATTCTACCCCCCCCCCCCCCCCCCCCCCCCCCCTCGATTCTTGACACGGCGGCGACGGCGGCGGCGGCGGCGGCGGCGGCGGCGACAGCGGCGAAATCTTTTTATATTATAGAGAGATATATGGGAGCAGCCCTTTTGCATGATTGAAAAAAAATAATAAAATATTGAAATATGTATGACTATTAACTAAAAATAATAGTACTAATAATAACTATGAATTTATAACAATATTAAACTATCTGTTATGGCAATAATTTGATTAGAGAATTTAATAGAGCTTGACAAACGTTTTTCAGGGGAAGAGAATGAAACAGAGCACGAATGGGGCTAGTTGGATAAAGTAATTTTCATGATGAAAAACAAGTAACAAAAATATTTAAAAATTGATGACCATAAACTAATAATAATAGTACTAATAATAACTATGAATTTATAACGATTTTAAACTATCTGTTATGGCAATAATTTGATTAGAGAATTTGATAGAGCTTGACAAACGTTTTTCAGACGAAGAGAATGACATAGAGCACGAATGGGGCTAGTTGGATAAAGTAATTTTCATGATGAAAAACAAGTAACAAAAATATTAAAAAATTGATGACCATAAGCTAATAATAATAGTGCTAATAATAACTATGGATTTATAACAATATTAAACTATCTGTCATGGCAATAATTTGATTAGAGAATTTAATAGAGCTTGACAAACGTTTTTCAGACGAAGCGAATAAAATAGAGCATGAATGGGCTTGTTCGATAATGGTAATTTACGATATTAATGCGATAAAACTTTTTCTGACGAGTGTGAGTTCGCAGCACGAGCCAAAGGCGAGTGTTACAATTACACGAGTTAAGAAAACATTTTTCGCATGAGTATCATGCCAAATTTTACTTCACAAGCAGTTTTATGCCCGCGAAGCGTGCGTAAAACTGCAATTTTCGCACCGAATGAAGTAAAGTAATTTCCACGATGAAAAACAAGTAATAATAAAAATATTAAAAAATTGATGACCATAAACTAATAGACTAATAATAATAGTACTAAGGGCTAGACCCGTATTCTTAGTAAATAAATAATAATAACTATGAATTATAATGATATTGAACTATCAAGTCCGGCAATAATTTGATTTGACAATTTGACAAACCTTGGCAAATGTTTTCCAGACGAAGAGAATGAAATAGAGCACGACTGGGGTGAGTTGGATAAAGAAGCGGGGACAACGGACGAAGTAACAAGACGTTTGGCTGCATGCAACATGGACTGGGATAGAATAAGAGCCGTGGATCTTCTAGTCCTCTTCAACTCGTTCCTTCCGCCCGGAGGGCTCATACATTCAGTAACGGTAAACGATAATTCCGCAACGTGCAAATAATTCTCCGTGGGCGGCGACGGTCTTTCGGGGTCCAATCGCCGTCGACGAAATACATGTAGCACGTTTTTAACGTTACTCGCGGGGAGGGATGTTTCGGTTTATCGAACGAACGACAATTGTATATTGAATATTTGTACAGATCTATCCGTCGGACTTCGGACTGCAAAGAATGAAAGAAGAAGAAGTCAAGGGACCAACAGAGTTGGTAGAAGGAGACAAGAATCGAAAGGAAGTCGAAACGGACGATGAGGTACGTGCAAGTTTTCACAATCGCGTTGCGATGATATAGCGAAACGCTGGCTAACATGAATTTTTTATTTTTTTCATTTTCAGAACGAAGAAGGATCGCAGTATAACATGGAAAAGATGCGGCAGTATCAGCTGAACAGATTGAAATATTATTACGCCGTTATCGACTGCGATTCACCGGAAACGGCAAACAAGATTTACACAGAATGCGACGGTATCGAGTACGAGTCAACTTCGACGAAACTCGATCTCCGATTCATTCCCGACGATATGGAGTTCGATCATGTACGGTCGAAGCGAAGTTTTTGCCATACCGGTTCATTAACCATGGTGTCCAGCGGTCCTTGAAGTCTTTGAAGTCCTGGAACTGTCCTCGAATTTGCCTGTCGTTGAACAAGCCCTGGAATGTCCTTGAATTTTGAATTTCTCCACAAATTTTAGCTTGTTACAAAATGTATATTACTCGCGGCCATCCTAAAAAAATGTGTATCTCAGTTGCACTGAGATACATATACATCTATATGCATGCATAGTGAGCAGTTTTTTTTTCTGAACCGATTCCGACGTAAACGAAAACTGTTATCGAACTAAATATTATTTCGCACGTCAGGGGCGATATGCAAATTTTCATTTTTTATAAATGTCGAAACTCATCCTGGGAATGTCCTGGAGATTATCCTTAAATGTCCTTAAATTTCGTATGGACTTCTTACTGGACACCATGATAACAAAGGAGCGATGCGCGACCGAATGATATTGCTCTAATGAACGTACTGTTTCAGGAACCGAAGGAAATTTGCGACAAGCTACCCGAGCTTGCGAAGTATCAGCCGAGACAATTCACGACAACGGCCTTGCAGCAGGTCAAGGTCGAACTAACGTGGGACGAGACGAATCCGGAGCGTCGGGAGATAACGCAAAAAATAAACTCCGGAAAGCTGAACGAGATCGACGAGGGCGATATACAAGCGTATTTGGCCAGTGGATCGAGCGACGACGAACCAGGTTTCTATCTTACCGACCATTACCGTTTTAATAATTTTTTTTGTAAATTTTTTATTGCGCTTTTTTCTTAAATCATAACTTTGATTATCTACAGAAAACACCGAGCAAGAGGCAGCCGACTCCGAGAGCGAAGTGGCAACAACAAAGAATCCGATAGACAAGTACAAGTCTCTGTTGAAATCGATCGAGGACCAGGAGGAGGCGAAAAAGCGGCAGGAAGTCGAGCTCGAGTTCACGTGGGGATTGGGCGCGAAAGAAAAGACGGAAAAGTTGGTGAAGGAAAGAATGAACAAGACCGAGACTCTGACGCCGTTCGAGCAGTACCTGGAGAAACGAAAAGCTAAGAAGAAGGCGAAGAAGGAAGAACGAAAGAAATTGCGCGAGGGGAACGAAGACGGCTCGGGGGCTTCGGACAGCGACGATTCCGTGCCGTCGGACGTGGACATGAACGATCCGTACTTTGCGGACGAGATGAAAAATATGAAGCCCAAAATTAAGAAGGGCAAGAAAAAGAAGCAAGCGGCGAATTCCTCGGACGACGAGGAAGAGGCTCAGCGAAAGGCCGAGCTGGAATTGCTTCTACTGGACAAGGGCGACGAGGAGGGAAAGCAACATTTCAACATAAAGAAAATTGAGGAGGAAGCCACGTTGTCGAAGTCCAAGAGAAAACGTCTCAGCAAGAAGAACAAGAAAGATGAAAAGGAACCTGCGGCTCAGGACGAGTTCGAAGTCGACGTAGCGGATCCGAGATTCGCGGCACTGTACTCATCGCACCACTACAATATCGATCCCGCCGATCCTCATTACAGAAAGACCAAGGGAACGGAAGCTCTCGTGAAGGAAAAACTGAAACGACGAGCGGATTCGAACGTTAAAGAGGTATACATTTTCTTAACACTTTCACACCCTGCGAAGTAAAATTTTGGTACGATACTCGTGCGTAAAACTTTTTCTTAAGGTGAAGTGAAAGTCACGTGACGGGGCCATGAGCGTGAGAGAGATAGTTGGAATTTTCAAATTAACTTTATTCAATCGTGCTTTTTTTTTGCGAAAAATATGAATTCGGGCCCGATGCGATATTATCGTGTGCATCCGGCTTGAATTTGGTTTTTCCTCAAAAAAATTAGCACCCTTGAGAAAAGCTCACTACAGTTTTCATTACCGACCGCGATATTTCACTACCCCTTAACTCGTGTGATTGCCACACTCGTCAGAAAAAATTTATCGCACTAGTATAGTAAATTACTATTACGTAAGCGCGACTTTAATCAGAGTTATTGATATTAATTTGTTATGGCACTTGCAGGAAACGATCGTGAAACAGCCGAAACGCGTTGGAAAAATGAGCGCCGATTTGGCGGCCCTCGTGAAGTCGGTGAAAAGAAACACGAAGAATATATCGAAGCCGATTAAATGATTAGGCACGATGTGTACGACTGTTTTATTCTGCCATTTATATTGTTACAATGTAAATAATAATTCGAATTCACAAACGACCAAGTTTTTGCTGCGTTGAAGCACGATTTGCTAGTCGAGCGCTGCCGTGCTTGACAGCCTCCCCAAACCCTAATAAAAAAGGTGCAAAGTAATTTGCACGTGGCTCTCTCATATATTACAATTTTGCACATAGCTTTCTCTATGACAAAGTTTGTCGAGCGATTTTGACTCCCTCATAGAGGAAGTTATGCGCAAAATTGTAATTAATCGGATAACCATGTGCGAATTACGTTTTTCGTATCATGAAAATATGTCTACATCTCATAAAATAATTGTTAACAAGTCCGTTATCAATTGATATTTTTCAATTTAAAAAAAACTCAAACTTCCTAACACCTTATACTACTGTGTCTAAAAATCCGACCTTATCCTTCTAATACCCACGTTAAAAAAGAATGTTGAAAATCGACCTGTTTCTTTTTTAAACCAAATCTTTATGCTAGTGCCTTAAGAGCATGTGAAACACGTTCTCAGCGTGTTTCTCTCGCTCCGCTGAGAGCGCAACTGATGCTATCTCTCTCGCCTCCATAGTGTTTCACATGCTCTTAAGAGGAAGTGAAATATCGCGGTCGGTAATGAAAACTGTAATGAACTTTTCTCAAGGCTGCTAATTTTTTTGAGGAAAAAGCGAATTCGAGCCGTTTGCTCACTGTAATTTCGCATCAGGACCGAATTCATTTTTTGCTCAAAAAAATTAGCACCATTGATTAAAGTTAATTTTTAAATTGCAACTTCCTCTAGCAGGAAGCAATAAATCATTCAGAATAAAATATTTCCAAATCATCTGATTGTCTGTAAAATCGGCAAAGTGCTATTTAATTAGTTACATCTTCATTTTTTATACGTAAATAATGAAATACAATAATGGAGTTAATCAACAATCGAAACCAATCGAAACATTGACGCCCGTCGGGAGAGAAATCGCGAAGGACAATCGATTGTCGAACAATCGAGGGGCGACCGCATATATTGCGCGCGCGCCCACATCTCTTTGGCGTCAGTTATCCAAAAAATATCACGATTACGAGAACAAGTTTCGATACGCCGATGGTATGGTAAAAGGCCGTGATAAAGTGAACTTACAGGGAAGAACAACAAAACAAAACAGAACCACGAAGGCTATCAACGGTGCGTGAGAATTCGCGCGGTCGTGCAGGTCGTTCCGCCAGTGAAAAAAATCAATAGGTTCGTGGAACGGATTAGAAAAAAAAGTTCTCTTGGTTATGTTTTCTAAACGTACATAAACTGGGTAGTGAAAACAAATGTAATCGTTGGGTGTAGTCGAAGTCGTCGATCGTCGCGAATTTTATCGGGTCGATGAGCGAGCGGTGAAGAACGCGAAGCGGATATCGCGGGCAGAGAACGTTCGAGCGCAAGCGAAGATCGCGAAAATAAAACGGCGATGCTGCGATCGAGAAATTTGTTGATTCGCCATTGAACGACAGAAGTTTTGACGCGAACTCCGGCTGGCAGTAAAAAAGGATGTCCGAGAGTTCCAAGATGGGCCTGTTCGGCTCCAAGGACGACAACACGGGAGCCGTCTCGAACGCCGAAGAGAACGAGCCGACGAAGTCGAAGGAAAATTCATCAGCACGTTACAACGCTCCTTACAATATAGACAGCGACTCGGAGACGTACGACACCGAAGCTCTGAGTATCATGGATATAAACGATATCATAGGAGTTCAGGCGGAGTCAGCCGGCGATTCTACACTGGAGAGCGAATTCGCGGCTCTGTCCGAAGTCATCACGGACTGCAAAGGTGAATTCTCGTCGAAGATCGCTGGAGCTTCCGGCGGCGAAGATAAAGCTATAGGCAAGTCTGATAGAAAATGGAAAAATTTTTTGCGGATCGAAGAGAGAATCCGTGGGAGAGGATAAAAGCGGGAAGGGTAGAATACCAGACTTAGGAAATTAGATACGCAGAGAGAGAAACATCAATTCGATTGTTCGGCATTAATTCGGCATTATTATTTTTTCTTGTTAGATGAAGTTGCAAAAAATCATATTTTTATCTCGAATGGAATTATTGTCAAGGAAGTTAGTAAAATCGCAAGAGGGAAGCCTTGGATTGTCAATGTCGATAGTTGAAAATATTGACCTCGAATATCACGGAATGTGCAATAATTGTAGCTACAAATGTGATTTATGCTTTTTTTTTATGCTGCAAAACAAGAACAGACTTAATTCATCCAATGATGAGTTAGTACACAGTACAAAAAATTTGGCCACAGAACAAACATTTCTTATCCGCAAAACGAGCACAATTTTCTTTTCTTGTGAATTTCACAATTTTTTTTTGTGTGAATTTTATAGTTTCTTTTTCTTCTTAATTTTACAATTTCTACTGTTGTAAGCTACACTTGAAGCTACACAACCTCGTGAAGTCATTACCGTGGTTCTACTTTTCTATTTTTATATTTTCTATGTACATTGAAGTGTTAATTTTATATGAAGATGTTTAAAATATATTTCTTATCATGATTGCAATATTACTTAAAAATATGTAAGAGGGCAGGGCCTGTAAATAAATAAAAGAAATAAATAAATCAATATTGTTCCTTTTGTCATTTATAAGAAAGATCGGTTCCTTGACAAAAGCAGCATGAAATTTATATTTAAAAAATAAAAAAAATTATGCAACTTTGTGGACAAAAAATGTTTGTGAGATGTGCAAACTTCACGGAGAAAAGACGATTGTTGGGAGAGCAAGAATTTTGTGACCATAACTCATTTACCTACTTAACATAGGGACAACAAAATATTTTCCTATGGCAGCAAATATTTTGCTGTGGCGGCAAATATTTTGCTGTATCAGTCAAATATTTTTGCTGCCACAACAATAAATTATTAACTGTCTACATTTTGTTAGGGAAACGGAACTATTTTTCTCCGTGCTGATTTACGGTGCAGTAAAGCCGCTAAGATTCAATTCGTTGCTTTCTTATTACAGATACTTGTAGAGACAGCCAAGCGGACGATGAGAAGCCACGCGATCCCGCCGGTATGGCGAGCATGAGCAAGAGTCTTCAGTTGATAGGAGAAGCTTATATTTCCGAGGATTCACAGGAGACGGATGCGGAAGAAACGCCCGAAAGGATATCGCCGAAGGCAGCGGACCTCAACGAGTGTCTCGGAGGATCGAAGAGCAACGGCGACGATGCCAAAATCGCGGAGAAAGGCAGCTCCGATGAAGCCGTTGGAAGTTCCAGCGAACAAACTGCAGCCACGGAAGAAACAGTCGCAGCTCCATGTACCGCGGATCTCAAGGAAGATTGCCTCGTGAAAGAGATCGCGGAAGGACCGCAAAAAAATACCGGGGAGGCTCCAAAGAGTCCTAGGATCGACAAATCGGTGGATTCGACGGATTCCGCTATCGTCGATAACTCAACGGACAAGCCCGATGAAGCTGGCGAAGAAGACAAGACTGAGAGTATGGACGTGGATCGTTCGCCTCCGGAAAATATCGCCGAAGCGGCGGTTACGGAAAGTCAATCGAGGAGCCACATAGAAGCAGAAGCGTGCAAGGAAAATGAAGTTTTGGATGACCCACAGGTGGAGTCCGCAGTCGCAGAAACGGGAGAGCCTATGGAAGTGGATCAAGCGAGCGACGACGTTTCTGCGAAAGTCGAGCCTGCGAGAGTCGATTCCGCAAACGCGGATGCAGTGACGACTAAACCCGAACAATCGTCGGATTCTCTCGCGCCGGAAGAATCGAAGATTTCGACCGAAAGTGACGCTGTCCGATTGGACGAAGCTAATAAATGCATTGACGAAATTTCGGCCGACGTTTCAACTTGTCCGCCGCAAAAGGACATCGAAGAATCCGTTGCTCCTCTGGTCCAAAAAGACGAATCGATCGAAGTCCCAAAAGTTGTCGACGAGGAACCTGCGGGTTCGGTCGGACTCCCCAAAAACGACGAGAGCGACGCAGAAAAACTAGAGATGGAGACCGTCTACGAGCAAAGCGAGAAATCGATTGGGGAAAATTCCGAATCCGAAAAGTCTGAAGCAGAGATTGACGACGCGCAAAATGGGAAATCGATTGAGAAAAATGTGGAATCCGAAAAGTCTGAAACGGAGATTGTCGACGCGCAAAACGAAAAATCGGTTGAGAAAAATGTTCAATCCGAAAAGTCTGGAACGGAGATTGTCGACGCGCAAGACAAGAAATCGATTGAGAAAAATGTCGAATCCGAAAAGTCTGAAACGAAGATTGTCGACGCGCAAGACGAGAAATCGATTGAGAAAAATGTCGAATCCGAAAAGTCTGAATCGGCGATCGAACCATCGATCGCGGTCAAGCGGTCAGCGGTAGAAACCGTCGTAGGTGAAGCTTCGCCGGAAAAAGATGAGGAACCGGAAGAGGGACCAAAGAGTCCGCGGAAAGTAGCCAGCGACATCGAGAGAGAAGCTTCGCCTCCGGCGCGAGAAGCAGCGGAGAGTGAACCCATGGAAGTTGACGACAATCTAACGAACGAACCGCCGGAATTGCGGAGCGACAAGCCTGCCGCAGCTGAGTCAGACTTGTCCATAAATTGTCCAGATATCGTCGAGTCGATCGCTGATATTTCCTTGAAAGAAAGCACAGACGCTCCTGCAGCGGCTGAGCCTGAAACATCCGAGGATGCTGCGAAGATCGCTGGGAGCGTCCAAGATGAATCTTCGCCGAACACGATGTCGATAGGCGGAGTTATGGACGAGCCAGCCGTAACTGCGATACCGGAAAAATCTTCGACGTCTGCCGAGACCGACGAACGGGAATCGAAGCCGTCTGCAAAATTGGAAGAAAACGCAAATGAGGAATCTACGTCTGCATCAGGTTCATCCGAAAAATCTCCAGCCGCGACGGTGCGAGTTGATTCGAGACCGGAAGCCGGCTCGACGGAGGCTGCGAATAAAGAATCACTCGCAACCGCAGCCGAGTCGTGCGATAAGTCACAAGCTGAGACGGCACAAGTCGATTCGACTCCAGAAGTCGAATCAATGGAAACAGGAAACGAGGAGTCGCTCGACACCGCGGTCGAATCGTGCGAGAAATCTCCGGGCGAGACGGTACGAGTTGATTCGACTCCGGAAGTTGAGCCGAACGATTCTGCGATCGAGGAGTCGCTCGCCACTGCGGACGAATTATCCGACAAATCCTCGCCTGTCGTCGAGAGCTCGCGAGTCGAAGCAGCCACGGATACGCCGGACGAATTTACCGTGCGAGCTTCAACGGAATTTGCAGCCGAGGACGAAAAAATGGAGGTTGATGGCGTAAAGACTGAAAAACGAGAAGAGGAAGAGAATGGCACAGGTCAACCGGAAACGTCGTTGCAGCAACCCGAGAAATCTCCAGTGATTATCGTACCGGAAGTCGGCACTGTGGAGGAAGAATCGACTGTCAGCAAAGCTGTCGAATCTGATGTCCGGGGAACTGCGGACGCTTCTTCACGAGCCGCTTCACCCGAAGTCGCTGAGACTGGCAAGATCGTCGAAACGAGCGTAGAAGTTCCCGTCGAGGCCTCCAGCGCAACAACTTGCGAAAACGAAAGTACGGAAACTCGCGCTGCCGATACCATGGACGAGGTCCCGGAAGCTGACGAAGATGACAAAAAGGATTCGAATGCCGAAAAGTATTCGAATGCAGAAAAGGACTCGAATGCGGAAGAGGACTCGAATGCGGAAAAGGATTCGAATGCAGAAAAGGATGCGAGTGCAGAAAAGTATTCGAATGCGGAAAAGGATTCGAATGCAGAAAAGGATGCGAGTGCAGAAAAGTATTCGAATGCAGAAAAGGATTCGAATGCAGAAAAGGATGCGAATGCAGAAAAGGATTCGAATGCAGAAAAGGATGCGAATGCAGAAAAGGATTCGCATGCAGAAAAGGACTCGAATGCAGAAAAAGATTCGAATGCAGAAAAGGACTCGAATGCAGAAAAGGATTCGAATGCAGAAAAGGATGCGAATGCAGAAAAGGATTCGAATGCAGAAAAGGATGCTAATGCAGAAAAGGATTCGAATGCAGAAAAGAATTCGAATGCAGAAAAGGATTCGAATGCAGAAAAATATTCGCATGCAGAAAAGTATTCGAATGCAGAAAAGGATTCGAATGCAGAAAAGGATTCGAATGCAGAAAAGGATTCGAATGCAGGAAAAGATTCGCATGCAGAAAAGGACTCGAATGCAGAAAAGGACTCGAATGCAGAAAAAGATTCGCATGCAGAAAAGTATTCGAATGCAGAAAGGGAATCTCCCATCGTCACGGAAACGGCGGAGTCGACGGAGAAATCTCGCGAAGTCGAAGCCGCGGAAAGGCCCGACGAAGCTGTAAAGGAAAACGAGGAAGAATCTAAACTGAAAGCGAAAGAAGAGACTCCCGAAACTTCGATCGCAATCGAAGCCGAGAAAACACTCGAGGATACCGCAGCAGATGCGAGAAATGAGGACGAGGAAAAAATGACCGAGACGAGGAAAGAGCGAATCAATTTCCGCGAATCAATTTCCATCGAGGAAAATATCCACGACGAGCCTAAGGCTTCATCCGATATCGAGGAAAAAATCGCGGAGGATCCCAGGCTGAAAGTTCCAGCGTTCGAAGCAGAATCGGAGGTCGAATATTCGAAGTCGAAGACCTCGCGCGAAGCTTTATCGTCGTGCTTCGCGACTACTGCGAACGACGCCGAGGAAGAACCCGTGGAGGAAATGAATTTGAGTCTCGATCCCGAAATCCCCGAGTCGCGTGAGGAAGCTCAGCCGGTCGGTCAGTCGTTGGCTTCCGAAGAAATGGCCACGGATCCGGAGGAAGAGATCGAAGATCGCGTCGAGATGGATCTTTCTCCGGAGCCCGAAGAAAAACCAACCGGCTCGCCAAACTTCAACGCCGACGATGCGGATAAACCGAGCCTCGCGGATTGCGTGGAAGAATCGTCGATGACCTCGACGACGGACAAGCCCGAAGAGGGTCGCGCAGAGATGAATCTCTCTCCGGAACCCGAAGAAAAGATCAACGAATTACCGAGGATTCTGACGGAAGATTCGGGCAAAACAACGGTCGAAGATTGCGCGGAAGAGTCGATGACCTCGACAGCGGACAAGGTCGAGGAGACCGAGGAGCGTAACGAAAAAGCCTGCGAGGACATGGACGAATATTCCAAAGACATCGAGCCGACGAGCCTGAGCGTGCCCGAGATGTTCCACGACGAACAATCGCAGACCACTCAGGAAATGATGGAGAGTATACTGGAGACGGACACGGGGAACTTGAACAAGATTCTCGACGCCGAGGAGGCCGAGGGCGAGGCGCTGGCGCGCTCGAACGCTTTGCCTCTCGAACCCGATGAGATCGACGAGCTCTCCGACAAATTGCCATCGGAGTCCGATGAGCTTCTCAACAAGGAGCTCGACGATCCAATGTCCTCGCAGAACATCGATTCCCTCGAGGGACTGCTCGATCTCGATCTCATGCCGGAGACCGACGAGTCCCCGTTGAAGGTCGTCGAGCCGATCGTCGAGAAGGTAATGAGCGAGGCCGAGGAGGACATCGAAACTATCGGCAAGGACGTCGACGTCTCGCTTCTGCTGGACGAAACGGAGCAGGCGGACGATTACGCAGAAGACGTTCCGAAAGTCGTGGAGGAAATTGCAGCGGCCAAGGAAATCGCGGAAGCTGTCGACATCGTTGCGAAATCGGTACTGGAGGGGAGGAACGAGTCGCTGCTCATAGCGCCTCAACTGGCCTCGGCAGCTGCGGAATTGATCGACAGCGACATCGACGTGGCTTTCGCCCTGTCGAGCGTCGTGCCCGATACCCTGGAGGTCGTTCCGCTGGTGAGCGAGGGGACGAAGATGGATCTGGCCGAGGATCTTCTGCGCGAGATCGCGGTCGAGGAAGAGCGTAAGATGAAACTGGCCGAACATCTCTTCCTCGAGAGCGCCGTAACGGAGGAGGCCAAAATCGATCTGCCCGACGATCTTTTGCTCGGGACGGCAGTTCAAGGCTCGAGCAAAATTGATCTGGTCGACGAGGTCGACACCGATCAGGACATCGTCCTGGCTGATCCGGTCCTGCTGCAGAGCGCCGTCGGGGCTGAAAAAAATATCGTACTTGACGATCCAATTTTGCTCCAGGCCGTCGTGCCGGAAGACTCGAAGATCGGACTTTCGGAGGACATGGATCTTGAGAGCGCCGTTCAGGATCAGATTTTGAGCGACGTCGCGACGGAGATCGAGGATTTCGCACCGACCTCCGAGATCTCCGAGCTCGAGTCGGCGGTTAAATTCTTGCAGGAATCGGTGGAGCAGGACATCGACTCGCCGCTTGTGCTTTCGCCGAAGTTGGTCGACAGCGTCGTCGAGGACATCGCTCACGAAGCCGACGTGGGGATCTTCGTCGCCGACGCCGACATCTGCGACGATCCCTCGGAGCTCGTCGCCGAGTTGGAGAACATAATTCCCGATCCTATCGCGATATCCGAAGCGGAGATAATATCGGAAGCCGCCAAGCTCGAGAGCGAGAGGAAAACCAAGGAAGAGGCCAAACTTCAATCCCCGATCGTCGTCGTTCGATCGCCGACGGAGATCGAAGCCAAGATCGAGTCGCCAATTTTAAACGCGCTCGAAAAAGAGCGAGTGGAACTCTGTGGGAAGTCTTCTCCACTTCCGGTCGCCGAAAAAGCTCCGGCGAACGTTCCGCCGCAACCGGAAACGACGAAGATTCACGGAGAGCCACGAGAAGCCGCGATCGTCGAGATTTCCGTTCAGGAGAAAATAGAGCACGAACCGCTTCTGAAAAAATCCGTACCGATCCCGAAGATGTCGATACTCGAGGAGCGTCTGAAAGTTCCACCGAAGATCGAGATTCCGGTGGGCGAAGTGCCGCGCATATGCGAAATGCCGACGACCCCGAAAACGAGCCTCTTGATTCAGAGGGACGCGAAGCTCGCGAGTTACCAGAAGATGCTCGAGTCGCCGAAGAGCTCCGAGAAGACCGAACTGAAGATCGTCGACACACCGCGCAAAGACTCGGAGAAACACGACTTCGAGAACGTCGGCTCGCCGAGAATAATACTGAAGATCGCTAAATCCGCCATAGCGGATTGCGGCGAGCCGAGATCGCCGAAGAGCCCGAAGATAAGATCGGCGACGAACTCGCCCAATCCTGAGGACAGCCCGGGCCAGAAGCTCGGCAAGATAAAGCTCAAGCTCTCGAAGGGCGGACATCCGTCCATCATCCCGAACGATAACGTCGAGGAGGTTTGCGGTCAGTGGCACACCGAGGGAACGTCGTCGCTGTCGCCGCTGGGAATGAAGATCAAATTTTCCAAGACCGGCGACCCGTCGATCGTGCAGACGGAAAAGCACGAGCCAACCGAGGAGACGAAGGAGCAGCCCAAACACAAATTCGAGGAGGCCAAACGCACCGAATCACCGATCGGCATGAAGATAAAACTCTCGAGAACCGGCGATCCCTCGATCGTCCAGCAGGACGCCAAGGAATCTACCTCGAAGCACAAGGACAAGATGGAGATGATGCAAGGCTCGCCGAAGAGAACTGAGTCGCCGATCGGGATGAAGATAAAACTCTCGAAAACTGGCGACGCCTCGATAATCCAGCCGGAGAAACAGGAGTCCTCCGACGAGTACAGAGACGGCTCGAGAAGCAAGGACAAACTCGATGTTCCTCAGGACACGCCTCGGAGAACGGAATCTCCGCTCGGAATGAAGATCAAACTCTCCAAGACAGGCGACGCTTCGATCGTCCAACCGGAGAGCGTCGACGATTCTCCGCAGGACCTTAAGAGAACGGACTCGCCTATGGGAATGAAAATTAAGCTCTCGAAAACGCGGGGAGGAGCGTCGATCGTGCCTGTGGACGGCGGCGAGGACGTCAAGGAAAAGCTCGAGGTGCCGGATGTGCCTCGGAGAACGGAATCTCCGATCGGAATGAAGATCAAACTCTTCAAGACAGGCGACGCTTCGATCGTCCAACCGGAGAGCGTCGACGATTCTCCGCAGGATCTTAAGAGAACGGACTCGCCTTTGGGAATGAAAATTAAGCTCTCGAAAACGCGGGGGGGAGCGTCGATCATGCCTGTGGACGGCGGCGAGGACGTCAAGGAAAAGCTCGAGGTGCCGGATGTGTCGAGAAGAACGGAATCCCCGCTGGGTATGAAGATCAAACTTTCGAAGTGCGGCGACGCGTCCATTATTCATTCGGAGGACTCGAAGGAGAGCTCGAGGCACAAGGATAGACCGGAAGCGTATCAGGACTCGATACCGGAAGTCTCGCAGGGCGTGAAGATCAAAGTAACGAAGTGCGGAGAGCCCGCCGTTGTTCAACCGGAAACGGTTGTTCCCAGCGAGTCGGAATTTCGAACGTCCTCCATAGGAATGAAGATCAAACTATGGAAAAGCGGCGACGCTTCGATCGTGCACTCGGACTCTCAGGAACAGCCCGAGGACTCGCGAGGCAAGGAGAGACCCGAAAAAATTGATTCCTCGATCGGTATGAAGATAAAACTCTCGAAAACTGGCGACGCCTCGATAATACACAATCCCAAAAAATCGGACGAGTCGTCGAGCGCCGAGACTTCTGAGACAGAACACAAGAAAACCGTCGACGCGGCTCTGGGTGTGAAGATAAAATTGCAGAAGAGCGTCGACGCATCTGTCGCGGAAACCGAGAAGAAGGAAAAATCATCGAGGCGAAAGGAGACCGAACTGCCGTTGGAGATGAAGATAAAATTGTCGAAGACCGGACATCCGACGATAGTCGCTTGCGAAAATTACGGCGAGCCGTCGCAACGACCCAAGGAATCCGTGCAGGAAGCGAGTGCCCACGGCCACGCGCACAAGCACAACGAAGCTTCGACGCCCAAGGAAAATCCGGGAATGAAGATGCTGAAGAGCATGCACTCGGCGAATCTGCACGGTGGCCGATCGGAATTGACCATCGAGCCGATTCAGCTGCAGAACAGAAAAAATGAGACCACCGGCGAGGGGTCGCCGAAGCGTAAGGACGTGACGATCTCGCCGATCGAGTCGAAGAAGGCGAAGCTCGAAGCTAAATTGTCTCAGATGCTGCCCGAAGTGACGATACAGCCGATAATGCCGCGCGACCCGAAAAAAATGATGTTCGACGCTAAAGCGAGCTCGATAAGTCGCCAGCAGATGAACGTCATCAGCCAGGAGATAAGCATAACTCAGGTGCGACCGACGAACAAGCCAATGGATCTCTCGATGACCGATAAGCTGAAGAGCATGCTGGCGAAGAACGTAAACGCCAACGTAAACTCGGACTGCGAGATAATCGAGCGTCATCCGGAATTGATAATCGTCAACGAGAACTCCAATTCGAGCCAGGAGGTCATGATCATCGAGGAGGTACCGGCGTTGCGCGGTCCCGACGCGAAAATTCCGAAGAAACGCGGCAGACCGCGAAGAAATCCTATGCCTCTGCTCCTCGCGAAACCATTGCCGCAGAGCTTGATCCCCGCCGAGCCGGTGCTCATGAGAGATCCACTGGCGCTGGACGACGTTACGCCCCCGGTTCCCGAATTGCCACCGCAGAATTGCCCGCCCAAGGAAAACGAGAGACCGAAGAGAACTTGCAGCAGGCAGAAGAGTTACGCACCGCCGCGACGGGGAAGGAGACGAGGAGGGGGAGGAGGTGGTACGATTCACTGAATTTTCTTTTCGATTGGGCTTTTTTTAAAAATCGCATAATGATCTTTTTTTTTTGTAGCTTCGAAGTGGAGCCACATTATTTTGCCGAAACTGCAGTCGGACGCATCGACGCATGGCTGAAAATAATGTGTGCGAACGCATTTCTTCCGGATCGTTAAACTCCTGAAACTTTATCTTTCTGAATCGTTAAAATGCCGAAACTTTATTTATCCGAATCTTCACTGCAGCGAACGTCACTCTTCGGAGGTGGTGATTGATCGAACGTTATTCCTCCAAATCGCTATTTAACCGAATGTCATTTTTTTCTGAATCTTAATTTCGCTGAACTTCATTTCTCCGAATCGTTAAGCTTCCGAACGTCAAGGCGCTCAATTGTCATTTTTCCGAATCGACAATCAACCGAATCACGAAACTAAATAATGTGAATGAATAGTCTGAGCATCTGCTATTATATTTGTTCGTCAAAAAAAAGATTTTTTACGAACTGCATCTGCTATTATATTTGTATAATAGCATCTGCTATTATATTTGTTCGTAAAAAAAAAGATTTTTTACGAACAGATATAATAGCAGATGCTTAGACTATTCATTCACATTATTTAGTTTCGTGATTCGGTTGATTGTTGATTCGGAAAAATGACAATTGAGCGCCTTGACGTTCGGAAGCTTAACGATTCGGAGAAATGAAGTTCGGTGAAATTAATATTCAGAAAAAAATTACATTCGGTTAAATAGCGATTTGGAGGAATAACGTTCGGTCAATCACCACTTCCGAAGAGTGACGTTCGCTGCAGTGAAGATTCGGATAAATAAAGTTCAGTACGAATCTATTAGGATAAATGACTTGTCGGATAAATACTATTCGGAAGAATGATGATTCGGCGTCTTGGCGTTTGGAGGTTTAATTATTCGGGGAAATGAAGTTCGGTGAGATTATTCGGAAAAATAACCTTCGGTTAAATGACGATTCATAGCAATAACGTTTGGCCAATGACTATTTTCAAAGAGTAACGTTCCTTTAAAACAACATTCGGAATAATAAAGTTTTGGAAATTTGACGATCCGGAATAATAAAGTTTTGCAAATGTTATGATTCGAAATAATAAAGTTTTGGAAATTTTACGATTCGGAAAAATAAAGTTTCGGAAGTTGGACGATACGTAAGAATTGGAACCCATGATAATCGGCCGTACGACAATTCGGCCGATTGAAGTTTCGGCAAAATAATATAGCTCCATGCGAAGTGTAAATAGCGGTGTATTTTCTTCAGGTCGCGGAAAACGGAAAATGGAAATGAGCATGGATCTAGTTAAGAAGCCTAGAATAGAGCAAGACCTGGACATAATCGAGCGCTCGACGACTGCTCTGATCACGATAGACGAAACCCCATCGCAGCCGGACATGTCTCACAATACTTCCGAACTCTACAAGGCCCTGAGGCAACCCCCGATGGACTCGAAAATGGCAACGGCCATGGCGCGAGTCGAGGCTGAACAGGCGGTGAACGACGCAAATCTGATGACGAAGAGTCATATGGAATCCCTGATGGACTCGAGGCTAATGTCTCATCTCGGCGGAGTCATGGAAACAACGATGAACACCTCCGCTCCGGTTCAGCCTTTCACGAGCGACAGAAAAATCAGCCTCGGGAGTCTGTGCGGATCCGAGGGTCAAGTCGACATGGCAACCGATCACATGGACAAAAGCGATTTGCTCACCGGCGACGACAAATTAATGGACAAAGTAGCCGACGATGGTAAAGACGGCAAAGACGCTTCGAGCGCCACGGATCATCAGAATTGGTTGACTCCGTCGTCGAAGAGACAACTCGACGGGAGAAACGAGGGTAACATCTCGAACGTTCAAGTTATCGACGAGGAGACGAGAATGAGCGCCGAATCCGTATCGAGATCGCAGACGCCGGCCAGAAATATGTCGGCTCAAGGTAAGAAATAATAGAATCATCTTCCCGAGGAACTTTATTACTCACACGCCGATTAAAACATACAATAAATGATCGAAACGGTGAAATTTAATACGATACAAATTTCGAATTTGTTGACGAAGTTTCGTTCGAGTAAAAAAAGAAGGGAAAGTAAGATTGCTGGACGGTATTGTCAATAATAAATTTCGTGCTTTTTGACGAAATTTCATTTGAGTGAAAAAAAAAGAAGGGAAAGCGAGATAGCATAACGAAAGACACGTTTGAATCATTGCTACCGGCCAGACTAAATCGGAACATAAAGCGTATTGGTAGACCTCCAACCAAGCTATCTAAAAATAGAAGCTTTTCCAACGTTCTAAGGTCTCAAAGTTTCCAAGTGTATAACACAGTTGTCATGGTGTATTCGTCGGAAGTACATGGCAGAGTCTCGCGCCTGGCTAGACAACTGTGACTCGTTCATCGGACGAAACGCGACGTACTGTGTTAAATAATATACTAGCTTCGATTGGTCAACGATGGGTTAACAACAATTTTCTTCCGGTAAAAATCAATTCGATTCTGATTTGAGCACAATTCGAAGCCATTTTTTTTTGTCTCACACGGCATTGATTTCACTAGTGAAGTACAGTAAATTCGGATCGCAAGCGAATAACGAAGTGCCGACCATGTTCTTTCAGCTTCGGAGACGATCGTGAATGAAGAATCTCAGGGCAGCGTCTTGAGCACCGCGACGACAGAGTCCGAGAAAGTCAAAGTGAAAAATCGCAGAATGGAAATAAACTTTGATCCCGACGAAGGACCCTTCACCGTCGACAAGATAGCTGAGTACGAGTGGCCACCGGATCCAGCCAAAAAGAGCGAGACATTCATGATCCAAGAACAAATATCTCAGTATCTCGGTGTTAAATCGTTCAAGAGAAAATATCCCGAACTCAAGCGACGAATGGTCGATATGGAGGAGAGAAATTTTCTTCGGGAAAACGCCTTGGTCAGCGAATCTATGTGCGACATGGGTGAGTGTAAATAAACAAACAAAAAATCTATCAATTGTTCGATCAACGAGAAAATCGCGTTTTCGATCACAAGAAAATCACAAACGGATAACTTTTTCAGGCCTCACCGCCGTCTCCAGTTCCGAAGTACTGGACGTTATGTGCAACGATTTTCCGGACCAGTACGAGGAGTATCGAAAGTACATACGGGAGAAACAGATGAAGGAACATTCCAAGAAGCAGAAAGAGTTGACGGCAGCCGCGAACGCGGAGAGGAACAGAATTGATCTCGCTGAAATGGCCGTTCAGTCGGCTCTGTCGTGGAACGTGGGACTGAACAAGGCGCGACGAGAATCGCGAAAGTGCAGCTTGGACCTTCAAACTTTTACTATCCATGTGCCGAAGAAACAGCAGAAGGTCGAGGAGGAGAGCAAAGTCAGTCACTACCCGGTGGCGCTGATACCCGGACAATACACCGACTATTATCGCGAGTACACGCCCGCCGAATTGAGATACTATCCGCTGAACACCGTTCTCTACGGACCGATGAAGCCGAACGAGAGGAAATTCGACAGCCAGTCGGAGGGTTCGCAGAGCGACAGCGACAGCGATTCTTCGTCCGACGACTCGAGGTAACGACACTTTTGCTAGAAAAATTCCCTCGGGGGATCGAAACAAAGATTGAGACTTGCTTTTTCACCTTGCGGCAGCTCGTCGTCCAGCGACGGTACTCAAGATACAGAGGAGTCCCAATCCACGATGGACGAAGTCGATGTGGAGCTATCGCGGCAGAAGGAAGATATCAAAAGTATCAAGTGCAAAATGTGCCTGAAGCACTTGAACAAGTTCAGTAGGATCGAAGTACTGATTCAATGTGGGACATGCAATGGATATGGTATGTTTCACGACGAATTACGGAACAATTTATTTATTTACTTGCACTTTACCCCGTTCTCAGGTATCATTTCGCGCCTATACAGGATCGGCCCGAATAAGTAGTCCCGCATTTGCCATGACATTTCTCTCATGGGTATAGGAAAACTGCGGAAAACCTATGCAGAGACATCGGGTCTCAGGTTCAATTTCTGGTATCGGAGCTTCGTCGCGTTTCACCGAGAATGTAAACATGGACTACAGCTATATGACGCATTTTACCTCGATTCGAACGGTCACAAAGTGAAACACTTCTAAAAAAAATCGAAACTCGGTTACAATTCATCATTATTTAGAAGGGATTTATGTAATTATTTTTCAGAATTTTTTGGTCGCTTCTTTTTGAGATTTGTCGAATTCGTACTTTTTCTCTCAAATCCCTGTGTCTTAAAAATTGTTGGATATACAAAAGAAATTTGAGACAAAAAAAAGTTGTGGTTTCGAACAAACTTTCGAAGATATTTTTTGTTTGGATTTAAAGCATCCAAACAAGATTCAATTATGTTAAAAATATACGAAAATATTTTTTTCAGTCAATACGTCACTGGCAATTTTGCCGAGAAATTCATAGAATGTTCCCTCATTTATGGAAAATTACCACTTATTTGTATTCAGTTGGTCGGAGATCCCGTTTGGAAGCCATGATTCGTTTAATCTTGATGATTTTTTTCCAATGGCTGTATCTTGAAAAGGATAAGTCGAGCAGAAAAACATAAGGATGAAAAAGTTTTTTTTTTGCATAAACTATTCGGTACAGTACATGCTAGGGTTTTATTTGCATTGCTAAGACTTTTTAGCGGGAACAAATTCCAGCTAGAAAAAAATACATAAATCTCTGCTAAATAATGGTGAATTGTTACGAAGGTTGGTTTTTTTAGAAGCGGTCGACTTTTCGACCGTTCGCACCTGGGTGCAATGCCTCATATACATTGGACACTCACACGTACAGTGACCACGCACGAGTGACCGATGTATATATCTGGAGCTACATCCCGCTTATATTTTTATTCTCCGCGAATCTACGAAACCGGGAAACGAATTACGGAACAATTAAAATACAGTAGTGTAAAATACCTCGATTATCCAAATTAATTGCGGTTGAGCCCAGTTCGAATTAACGATTATTCAGATATGGGAAATGTTAAGATGAAAACGTAACATTTTTGCGTAAAACGTCAAAAAAAAAGGAAGCTAACCATGTGCCCGTCTCGCTTCGATAAAATTACAATTTTTTTTCTCCACCGTGAGAACATTTATGCTTCGGCTTACAGGCGGAAGATTTGTTCGTCGAAGGCAGAACGCACTCGACTACGAAATTATTATTTAATTGCGGATTATTTTTTACATGCACGCGTATAAATATCTCTGCCTGTCACCAAGAACACACTGCGCGAAATACCGATGTGAGAGCGGTGTAACGCGTGAACGAGAGATAGAAGCTTGATCGCGCTTGTAATACAGCTTGACGATGAGTAGCGTTTGACGATGAAATGACATCGAAATTTTGAACCACGGTTCGAATAATAGAAATTCGCATAAAGCAAGGCGCGGTTCGGATAACGAAGGTTCGGATAATTCAGGTTCTACTGTATTCGTAACGATTGAAAAGTCGATCGAACTATAGCGAGATTAGGCCACATGTGCTTGTTGCAATTTTGGATAAGGCGATAAGGAAGTACAGAAGGAGTAATAAAGAATACCGTTTTCAGTGCATCCATCGTGTATAGATTTGACCCTGGACATGGTTCCACACATCCAGGCCTACGCGTGGCAATGTACGGACTGCAAAACGTGTGCCCAGTGTCACGATCCCGCGGACGAGGATAAGATGCTCTTCTGTGACATGTGCGATCGAGGGTAAAGATCTAAAAATTATGTTATAACTTTTCAAAAATTAAGTTATAACTTTTCAAAAATTATGATGTAACTTTGCAAAAATTAAGTTATAACTTTTCGAAAATTATAATACTCGGAACGAAAAGACCGCTATAGTAAGTCTTCTTTCCACAATGCTCTTGCAGGTACCACATCTACTGTGTCGGGCTCAGAAGAGTGCCTCAAGGAAGATGGCATTGTCAAGAGTGCGCGGTGTGCGCGAGTTGTGGTTCCCGGGAAGCCGGCGGTGCAAATTCCGACAGGAACAGCGTGGCTCAATGGCAACACGAGTACAAGAAAGGAGACAAAAACACTCGGGTCTACGTCTCCACCCTCTGTGTTCCTTGTTCCAAGTAAGTCGCAGAAAAAAAAATAAGAAAAACACAAACGAACTGTACAGCCTTTTTGTTCTCTCGAGAGTGGCTTATGGGGAAAAAAACGGAAACGATCGATACACGATCCAGAAAACCAAAACCGCTCATGTTATCACTCACCATTGACTCGCTCGTCACTACTTACCATAATCGTTGATTAATGATTTGGGGCTTCGTTTTGGCTTTCTGGGCACTCGCTGACAAATAATCTATAAGACTGAATTTAAGTGTTCACCAACCATTCATAATTGCACCACATGACGGGGAAACGCTCCCTCACCGAGCTATCCGACCCTCCTGATGTACAGATTTTTTTCTCTAACACCATTCTTAACAATTTTCCTAATCAATCTTTAACTCGAAATGAGCATCGACGCCCCTTGGTTTCCGCGTGTTCTTTGAATCATTCGTTTCTGTCGTTGGCTACATTCGAGATAAATTCCAAATACATTTGGGATTATCACACATGCTCTTTCACCCCCTTTCTTTTCTTCCGTAATTCACGCATTTCGGTCACTGGCTGAATTTGAGATACATTCCAGACAGAAATCGAAAATGTTCTCTGTAACGTCACTTCCAGTTTGAAAATCTCACTTTTACAACGGAAGTAACATCACGCAGAAAAAATAGAGAAATTTCGTTACAACGTCACTTCCGGTTTGAAAATCGAAGTTTTCAACCGGTAGTGACGTCATGCCGGAAATTCGTGACTTCCGGTTTGAAAAGTGAGATTTTTAAACTGGAAGTGGCGTTACAGAGAACATTTTTAATTTCGCTCTGGAATGCATCTCGAATGCAGCCAGTGACCGAAATGTGTGAATTAAGAAAGAAACGAAAGGAAGTAAAAGCGTATGTGTAGTACATCTCAAATGTGCTTCGAATTCATCTCGAATGTAGCGAACGATATAAACGGATGAACTTGAGGAACACTCGGGATTGTGTTTCCTGACAATTAAGAAATGAAGCAAAAAAGAAAAGAAAAGTCAATCGTGTATAATCGGATGCTTCGTTTCACTAACTTTATCGTTTATATCGTTAACAAGGCTGTGGCGAAAGGGTCGTTATTGCCCGCATTGCAGTCGCTGTCATACTGTCCCACGACTCGACCTGGAAGCGAATCTAGTGCATTGCAGCGCATGCGACAAGTATCTGCACTTAGGTACTGATAACAGTCATCATTAATCTTCATCCTATCTTTTTTTCTTTTTTTTTCTTTCTGGTATTTGCTTTTTTCTTTTGCATGTTTTCGGTAGTTTGCACGATCGACTTTCGCTTCGGCTATCGGGAGGTAGGCTCTAGAATAATTATAACAGATTTTTTAATAACTTTCTCGGCTAAGTAAAATATAACTCATTCTTCTTAGTTCCTATTAGACAAAACTATTTATTGCTCAACTGTGCGTAGTCATCGGACAGTGATCGTATATTTCTTCGTACAAAAAAAAAAAAGTAATTAACTTTGCATCCCAATATAATTGTGTAGACAAGATATGAAGTTTCGTTCTTTTTTAATTTCGACCCCCAGTCTCACGAGGGATATGTTTTTCGCAGGCTGTGTGGAGACCAAGGATCTGACAATCGACAGGAAAAATTACCTGTGTGACTTCTGCCAACCGAGTCGACAGCAGATGGTAAAACCTTTGGTATCCAAAGTCTTTAGAACGTAATTTGAGACGAGCGCGGATTATGTGTACGATGTGTACCATCTGTGAGTCAAAGGCTGTTTGTATTGTAAAAAAAAAATCAGTTACTCGCGTGTAACTTTGATCACACGTTCGACTAAAGAATGTAGTTGTGCGTGTATTTTTTTTTCTCTTTGGAATCCTTGAATCTGACGAATGAACGAGTTGTGTGCCAGGCGGATAGAACAATTGTTAGTTTATGCCCCTGGAAAAAAAAAAAAACTAATTGTTACGATTTAATTTTTTTTTCCAATCTGACTAGCACGGAAAGCGTTGCTTATTCGGTATTATCATCGTTGATCTTCGATGAACAATCCCACTAAATTTCATCAGAGTTCTTCTTATTTTGTACATTATCGCAGTTGCCTCTGCGGGGACGAAAAAAAATGTCGCGACGATATATCAACGTATCAATCATTATTGTTAAATGCTTCTGAGATTCGCAGATAGACACGAGGGTATGGATTATTATATCGTGAACTCCGGTAGGCGTGTCTCCTTTTTTACTCCGTAAGGAACTTTATCTGTAAGTCTACCTGGAAAATAATTACTATAAATAAGAATAGACAACTAAAAAAAGAAAAAAAAAACTAATATGAAGAGAGGTGTGAAATTGACGAAGACGTTTCTTAAAAATATATACCGTTTTATTTATTTCTCTTTTGCAATAATTCTTGGATCAGTGTTTTGTTTTCCGAGTGTAGTTAGATCGCGCTCGAATACTTGTCAACACTTTTTGTTTTGTTTCTATACTTCAATATTTCCAGTTCATTGCCCTGCCGATTTGTTTTTGCGATATTTTTTATTAAGCCCTTGGCTGTAAGTAGAACTTGCGTACACTCGTGTGACGCGCATGTTCAAGCTAGAGTATTATTCGTTACTGGTATAACTTTCGAGTTTCGTTATTTTTTTTTTTTCGTATATTCGTCGCCTACAATGATTTAGCAATATAGATTACGATTTCGCGTTCTTCTATGACGATTTTTTTTCTTTTAGAGAGTACGCAATAATCTCGTTAACGAAGAGTTCGACTCGTATCGAAGCGTGAACAACATTGAGTATGTGTCGTTTCCATTTTTTTTTTTTTTGTAGTTTTCAGTTTGATATCCATGCTCCGTCGTGACACCTCTCTTATCTACCGACAGTGTGTGTGGGTTTTTTTTTTGTTTGTAAGCATACTCGCTTCGTCGATAGCCGATATATCTTACGCACTTCCTCGAAAAAACATCAGCAAAAAAATTAAATTGAAAAGAGTCTTGCGGTTTAAATCTAAAATCTCGACATCGTATATCGGCATAACAGTTAAATAATCCCACCCATCTGACGATTTACAATTCGAGCGCTACTATGGGATAATAAAAACAATTTCATCGAGATCAGCGTTCACTCGAAAAAAAATCTTTCCTCCAGATAAATAGTACTTCGCACATATTCTCAACACTCCGTGTCTGTGTTTTTGTGTGTGTGTGTGTGTTTTAACTCGCGCGAAACACCGAGACATATATATATATGTATATACATATATATATTTAATAGAAAATGAGAAACACCTTGAGCAAAGGAACGAGGCATCGACGACGAGTTTAGTTTTTACGAACAAGATACAAATTTACACGTACGGATTATCCCCCGCGGCATTAATCCATCGTAAGAGTACTCTTAACACTAGAAAAAATACGGGACAAGTTCGAGCGATCACGAAAAAAAAGCAACAAAAATTATTGTAATTTCTCGAGCCCGCTTGACTAGCCGAAAACGTAACGTAGCCAAAGTAACATTTGTATTTTTTTTTACTTGGATACATCACGACGTTGTTACTTCGTATGGAAAAAAAATCCACCGTACACGAGTCGGGCAGCCAATTCAGTGAGATAGATTGTGTGACGGCGGCGAGTTTAGAGCAGCGGGAGGATGCAGGAACAAAATTGCAACATTCACGCGAACGGAAGCAGGACGTCGGCGGTACCGCCGTGAGTTTGTTGGTTCGGTACTCGAACGAGCTGTAGTTACAAGCTTATTGCACAAAGCACCGGGGTTTTTGTGACTTTAATTGAGTTTCCTTTTTTTCTCTCGAGATAGCTGAATTTATTCGCGAATTCGCTGCACATTGAATTCGTGATTTTTTTTTTACGATAGGTCGTTCGCGATCGTTCCTGTTATCGCCGTTCCGCACTCTTCCAGTGCAGTCGCGGACGTTTTATTATGATTTATATAGTTATGTTTTACTTTTGTTTTTCAACGTTTTCGCCTTATTTTATTCCTTTATCTTAATTATAGTGTTTTCATTTGTTTGTTTTTTTTTTTCTTATCTTTCTCTCTCTCTCTCTTTCCTCTCACGTTTCGTTCATATGTAATTGACCCCTGTGCGATTTAATCCGCGCTTGTGCGGTAATCGCAGGCGCGATTTACTCGTGCCTGATACCGCAAACCGACAAAAATGTACTGAAATTATGCAGATGCGTCGTCGGTATGATAGTCGTTACAAGATTACGAGTAGAGAAGCTGTCGAGTACACCCTGGATGAAACTCGGACTCGGTGAACTACCGACTTTGTAAAAAATTTTCAAGCTACATGTCGGATTCGCTGTGCGCGATTCCTTCGTTAGTTTTGCTATCAGGTACTCGAAGGCCTCGGTCAGTTCGGCAGCCGTCAGCTCCGGCGGCGTGAGCGTCGTCTCGGTCGCCAAATTCCCAGTCGAATTCGACGAACCTGCTTGTAATTGAAAAAAAGCAAAAAAAACATAAAATCATTAACAGATCTGAAAAAAATTGTATCATGCTATGATTAATTAATAACTCACCCGTCGATAGATAACACACGATGGCTGAGACGTCGTTCTCGTAGTTCCATCTTCTCCTTATAGCCACTTTGAAGTTACCGACGCATTTTCCAGTCTCTTCGTCTTTATAAAAGAAAAAACAAATCAATTTTTAAAAAATGTCCTAAGGTAAGCTTCCCAGTGACCGAACACATCCCAGTGGCCGCGCAAAGCATGCGTGCAAGAGAGACGCAAATACGATTTTTCATGCATGTATGGGAACTGGGACTTCGCCCTTAGGTGTGCGGCCACTGGTACTTTTACCTTAGTGTGTTTTTCACATCGTACGCATTTTTTTAAATTACTCACACTCAAATCTATTGTTATCTCTGTGGGCCCAGACGCACCATTCGACCTGGGCCCCACGGGGGAGACCCGGCACGCACACGTAATCGACGATAGCGTTGTTCGTGCGTTTCTCCCATTCTTTGCGAGCTTCCGGTATGTAACTCGGATGCGTTAGGAAACATATACCCTGGACTATATCCCTGAGCTGAGTGTTCGCGTCCATGGCGTTGACAACGCGGTTTATGTGTCGCAGCGTTAAACGACATTGCCTCTTGATGTTCAGATCCAGAAGCGTCATGTTGCCGGGAACGAAGGGTATCTGCCCGGCCACCGCGATTATGTGGCCGACCTGGTTGAAAAATCAAATCGGATGTAAATAACGATTTTTATTATTTTTTTTTAATTTTGCCAGAAAACTCATAGAAATGTTCTTACCCGAACAGCTTGGGAGTAAGGACCGATGCTCGCCGGCGACCAATTGCTTATGCTCTGCACATGCATCGTGTGCCTCTTGAGTACTTTCACACCCTCACCGGCGCTGATCTCCTTGTACGCCACAGCGTCGAGGACAACGTGAACGTTGAGCGGACACTCGATGCACATTCGCACCGGAGGATTCGGATGTCCCAGCCTCGATACGTAAACTTCGTTTATCGACGCGTATTTCGACAAGTCTTTCACGTACAGCGTCATCCCGACGAGATTCGACATCTGGAGATTTTCCTTCTTAACGAGATCTGCAGAGAAACAAAAAGAAAAATTGAAATAAAAATAAAAGTTTTAATTGTTATCCGTCGTGTTGGAGGTCGGGATTTAATGTTTGAGACGCGAAGAACCAAGATACCGATATAAATCAAGTAAATAACGAAGCAAATTTTACCTACTGCTTAATTTATCGAGAGCCTCCTCCATGGCGAGCTTCGAGTCCGGATTGTGACCGGCTATGCCGCCGAACCAGTACCAGCCAGACTTGTTCTTATTCGACATGGGAACGTCCGGATAGTCCGCATCGTCGTACTTGACCTCCATCGGACTGGGAGGATTGAAAGGACCTTGAATAAAAAATGTATTCGTTATTTAAGAAGAGAAAAGCCGATTATGTCCATGGTAATTTTTTGTTTCCTTGTAGAGGAAGCTGTTTTCGTTACAAAAAAAAAATCGAGATTTTAGTGTCACAGTAGTTAAAATAATCTGACGCTTCGAGACATGAGATTTTCAGCTGGCGTCCGAATGTATGTATATGTGTGTATGTATGTATTTGACAGCTTGCATCGTTTAAAACGACTATAACTCGAAAATGGTTTGAAACAGCCAGTTGAAAATTGGTACTCTGGTGCAGTGGTCATGTCTCTTCATTCAGTGCAATGTTTATGCAGATTGAGGTCGAACTGGAGAATTTACGCGATTTTGAATTTTTTGAAAAATGGCTGTGGTATCTGTAACATGTGTAAATTTGAGCTAAAACTGCACACGAATATAATGTTTTGATCAAAGGCCTTTGGTATTGAATTTGAAAATCTATCCAAGCGGTCAGATTTTATAGGTTTTTTTTTAACGAGCTTAATTTTGGCTCAGGAACGGACCAACACCGTACGCGGTTTTGTATTAAATTTGGCAAAAATTGATCCAACCGTTTGAATTTTATGGAATGTTGAAATCTTTGAATTTTTGAAAAATTTGTTTTTTTACGCCTGACGCGAGTTTCTGAATTAAATATCACGCAAAGAGTATAACCATTTGTAGTTTCGTGATCAGTGGTGAAGAATAGATTAAAAATTGCCTTAAAACGACGAAATCCGCAATTTCAGTTTGCGATTCTTTTAATAACTTCTGGTGTAAATTTTGACTGTTTTCATTTAAAGAGCGGTAGATATTTTTACATATTTCGAAAAAAGGTGCAAAATGATTTGCACAGGTTTTTCGATACCTGCTACTCAAAAATACAATTGAAAAAAGTCGAAAATTGACATTTCCATATCGCTTTCTCATAATGTCCTGCATTTTGTTTTTTTTCTGAAAACTGTGTTTTAATCCATTGAACAACGGAATTTATCACAGAGTAAGTTATGCGCAAGATCGCAAAACATGAGGAAGTCATGTGCAAATCACTTTGCACGCTTTTTTTTAATTACCGGAATTCGATGTTTTCAAGCTTTTATTGGCGCTCTCACGATCATCATTCTCGTCGTCCGAGAGATTGCAGCCGTCCTGGAGTTCCGGATCGACGATTTCAGAAATATAATCGTACGGGCCCTTTATCGGTACGGACTTGAGTCTCTCTTGAAGAGATAACTTCTCTATACCATTCTGTGAACACAGATTTCGATGTACGATAAATCATGCGCCTCGTATTCGTTATCGTATCAGCGACCTCTGATCAGAACTCCGTAAAACTTACGTTCTTGTCTTGCAAATGTATCTTCTTGAAATTGAGGTATCCCACCGGCGCAATCTTATCGTTCGACACGACGCTCTCGTACTCGTCACTAAAAAAACGATGGCAATAACATAAAAAACAATAAAACAACTGCGCATCTCATTGAGCATCAGATACGTGTGTTTGCTGTAGGATTCGTCACATAATAAATATTCGAATTATTATCGTACAAACTCGTAGAACTTACATTATGATGCTTTTAGCGAAGAGCGGGCAGTCTAAAGTAAAAGTTTCATATTCCCCTCCCTCTCCGCACACGTTCACCCCGTACATGTCGCTCTGTAGATAAAACGAATGACCCGGTGATAACCCCCTGGCAAACTCGGACTTTGTCGAACCGTCCGAGCCACGTTAATCTCAATACGGATCTTATTTTTTGACCTACTCGTGATTGGTGCATATATCTTTTCTTTTCATTCATTTATCACGCGCTCTCACGATTGGATTTTGTAATATGCCGACTTCCCGATAAACTTTTCATTATTCATTTAAAAAATAAAATAAATAAAAATATTTATGTATATATTTTTTTCTACTATCGAGTCAATAGAACTAAACGAGCCTCGACTCCCGAGGATATATCTCGTTCATACGTCATCGATGCTTCCAAAAATATCATTCGGTTTTCGTGTACTTCTACAAACGACGATGTTAAATGTTTTTTAACAAGAACATCGCTGATAGCGCATCTCCCAAAATAACCGCGCGAAAATTTGGATACAAGCAGCCGAAACTCGTGGGCTTAAATTATTGGATGGAATCCAATTGAGGTGCGCGGAAACGTTTTCTTCCCGGTTTACACCGGCGGTCTGCGGGGTCGGAGAGGACATACTAGTATCGTAATATTAATCACACTGACGTTTTTACTCACTATAATGCCGAGGTGATGTTGCATTTCGGAAATGGATTTACCCAAGTGCTTGGGCTCCAAGCCTTGAGCGGCCACTTTAATCAAAACTGCGTTTACCGAACACTCGATCATTTCCTTCAACAATTCGTCTTGATCTCGTCGCCAGAGATACGCCAGAGATACAAGGCCTAGCCTGCTGCATCTGCAATTAATTATTGTCCTCGGTACCTCCCGTTTCCAATTTCATTTCATTTCAATTTTTTCTTTTTTTTTTTCTTTAACTAATTTACTAATCGGCATTGACGATTAATTTTTTTTGCAATTACACATTTTCGACGCGAATTCGCTGATAGTCGCTGAGAATAGCACCCGACGCGACCGCATCTATGTTCTCTTTTTCCTGAAACAATTGCATAAGTAAGTCAAAAATACTATGTGAACGTTGACAAATGTACATAGATTTATTTTTTTTTTTCTTTACCTTGACTTTTGCAAGGAGTCTGTAGAGATCTTCGACTTCGTCGTCTGCTGTGGGCAAATAGTTTTTTTCTCTCATACTGGATCTACCAAAAGTGGGCTCTCTGTACAACGGCAATCCCATTGCTTTGCCAATGTATTCGACGCCCATGTGGCCCACAGTTTGGTACATGAATGAGTCCAGCTCATCTAGAACGGTATTATAAAAAGATTGAATATTACACAAATATATGACAAATGTTTTTCTATAGGAAAGAAAAATATATCTGTGCAGAAAGTTACAGTTAGATGAGAGATTCATGTTTTCTTTACCCTTCCCAACAGGGTACAAATTTGCCAGGGCCACGATATCGTGACCCGCGGCTACGCATTGCATCATGTTGAAACAAGAGTCCTTGCCACCACTGACCAATGCCACAACCCTCCTCATTTTTTTCTAATGATGTTTGATTGAGTTTTGTGTGTTTTTTTTTATGTATCGAAGGATGGTCTATTAGATGCCTATGGCCAAGGTAGATCCGAGTCAAAACTATTATTGTTCACACGATCATCTATCATGATAGGAAAATATATAATTAGTTACGTAGACAGTTGTATGATAACACTAGTAACAAAAGACTATCCTAAAAAAAAAAATAACTTTCATTCTTCCACTCTCGCTTCCGTCGCTGAGTTATCTAATTTATCATATAATCGTCATGCAAAAAAAAAAAAAAAAAAAGAAAAAAAGTTAAGCGTGCTTATCAAAATGTGAATTTATATGAAAATTTGTGTAAAAATATTAAAATAGATCCCATAAAAACGGCAAAATATCTGCAGAGACGTTTCGCCGCTCGTTAAATTGAGTTTCCGAATTTTTTTTTCTGTTGCTCCGAAAATCACGAATTCGCAGATACGTGTGTTGCGCGAGATTATCACCGTGCGCCGAATAAAAATGCAGCTGCGATAGCGGATTTATAAACTCATATGTTAATCCGTCCGTCGAACGTATCAAGGCGAGGAGAGACGAATTATACTGGGGGAAGACAAATTTTCCGCGAGTGTCTATTATTAAACCGAACAAGATTCGCACAACAATACACGTGTAAGCAAAAATGTACGAATTACAAACTGCACGTACACGTTCCTGAACGAACGAGTGTGAATAATTCGTGTTGTTTTATTTGAAAAAATTAATATCGATGGACGTAAATTTTATTTTCCGATTAATATGCGCTCGCTTTATCTCAGCCGAGAGAACCGAACACTAGTCACGCCGAAACGATCAGTGACACTACCGCGTCTCGTGAAATATACTTATCCGCACTTTGACGAGATATCATTGAAGAGAGAGAGAGACGAGAGGGAGAGAAAAAAGAAAAAAGAAATCGGGATCAGTGATATCGCGAGGAACAAAATAGTACGTGCAGCGGAAAGGGGGGTTTTTTTGTTGGTTATTACCGAACAAGGAAACAAACGTAAAATACGCTCTGTCGACCGAAAAATACACTACCGAAGAGTCGAATAAATTTTTATTATTATTTTTATATTATTTATTGTCGGCGTAATAACGGATGATTATTGATATTTACATTAAAACCGACGACGAAAGTCCCTGCCACGACAAAGTCCATCAGCGACTGCGATTACCGTACAGTGTCGCCGTTTGGTGGTCGAACGAAAAACCATGACGATTGAGGTTATTACGAATATCCCAAAGTATTCGATAATTAATATAATCGATTTGTCTATGCACACTCTCTTCGATTATTTGTAAGATAATTTTTTGATAAAGCGTTAGAATTTTAATAGTTATATTCAGTATAATAATTTCCGTGCGATATCATTCGAGAGATTCTCGAGTCAACTTCGTGCGACCGTAGCTCGTGACGTCACCGAAATATCAATGTATCGGGTGACGAGCAATGGATAGATCTATCGAGACTTCTTCTCAATACTAGTTACGGAAATCGTTTACGTCTGCAGAAGCGATTTTTTTTCCTCTCTTTCTTAATTTTTCCTCGATATTCATTGAGAACAAACTATCATTTTTATAACGATTTTCGTTTACGCATTTCCTAGGGGGAAAAAAATGGTTTAAGGGTCGAGATTCGGAATTTAATAAATCACGTGACTCGTAATTAACCAACCGTAAACTGTACTACTTATTATCATTACTTTTATTACATTGTATTGTAAATACGCCATTAATAAACTATTTCCGCATAATGCACGCGATTGAACATGTATATTGCGTACTTATTATGTCTATATAATACGTTGCTTTTAATGAACTGCGTTTCACCCCAGGTTCATCGATTTTACGAGTATCTATACAATTTTCTCTTATCACAGTATATAATACGCATCGCAATCCATCCGCCAATGTTTAAAGCCAGGTGCATTCGACTGGTACAGCTGGTCAACACGCCGAACTGATAAACTTTCGTCTCCACTATTAATGGAATTTCCTACGCTAGAATAGACAACCATAGAACTTTGTTCGGCAGCTTTACGCCGAGGGCATGTACAGCTTCTATGCTAATCTCTAAATATGTGCAGCCAGGTAAACGGCGAAATCTAAGAGATCCACAATCTTCGCGAGCATCGCGAGATCGAAAATTTCGAATCGATCGAAACTATCGGCCAAAAAACATAATGCCGATGCCTCGGTCAATGAGGATACGTGTGGTACTCCATGAGGGTCTGAATATTAATGAAACGATAGTGTAATAGCGTCATTTTCGAATGTACACAAAAAATTATATTAGGAATGGCCATTTTTACTGAATCGTCGCTTCTCGACCAATCACAGCGCCCGTAAAGTTCGGCCATCTTTACTTTCGCTACGGTCGCACGAAGCACGAAGCGCATCGCCAGAGTCTGCGGGACAGTTCGTACGCTACACAAGGTGCGGTTTGTATTAACAATTTTTCAGCGTGTCGTAGCTCCCGAGTATCGTTGAATTAGTGCTTGTCCGACACGTGAAGTGTCTGGCAATCGTGAAAAAAATGGTTTTGGCCGAGAGAAATTCGGAGAACGTTAGAAACGGTCGTAGATCGAGAGGCCCCAGCCCCAATGGACAGACGGAGTCCTCCAGCGAGGAAGACGGTGGTGAGTGTTATTTCGAAAAATTCATTGAGAATTCTTAACAAACATCGCTGCATTTACAATATTATCTTATTCACGTTAATCGCGTATTCTCGATCGGCGCACCACTTTGCTCACTATCGACTTTTCAATTTAACGATCGATTGTAAAAATACCATTCGCACCTTCAAACCGCGCGCCCCGATTTTTTTTTCTTTCAAAACCGAAATACACATATAACGCGTATGGTTTTTTTGCCCTCAAGTCCTTGGGTTAGTCGATTCTTCATCGACACGAATGTTTGAAACATAATCCTATAAAAAATCCCGCTTTTCTCGTCGTAGACGAAAAAAAATTAAAATATATATATGAAAACTTATATATTTTTTAAAAATTAATACTCGTTTATGCATACAAATTAATAGAGCAAATATTTCCAAAGTTCCAGCGGAAAAAATCCGTGTCGGACGCGATTATCAGGTGCTTGTGCCGGATCTGATCCCCGTCGGTGGTAAGTTTACGCTCCAACTTCGCTTTGCGACTAGAACGACTCTTTGGAAAAAAAAAAAAAAAAATGCCTTTACCATATCTATATATATATTTTTTTTCAGAACGTCGAATGGACCAGGTAGCGGACAGAGCTCTCCTGGTATGGTCGCCGACCGTTGACATACCTGATCAGAAATGTAATATCCCGAGACAACTAGTACCATATCGAGATCGGGGATGAAATAGATTTTATGACTGTTTATATTGCAGTGGACGAATACATTATACTAGCCAAGGAGAAATATGGTTACAACGGCGAGCAGGCATTGGGTATGCTCTTCTGGCACAAGCACAATTTGGAGCGAGCCGTACTGGACTTGGCCAACTTCACACCCTTTCCCGACGAGTGGACGGTCGAGGATAAGGTCCTCTTTGAGCAGGCGTTCCAATTTCATGGTAAAAGTTTTCACAGAATAAGACAAATGGTAAGTTCCAAAAGTACTCCCCCTATGTAATTACTAAATAATTACTATCAGTGCCAATGCCAATAACTAATATTGACTGGTAATTAATATTAGCTATTAACTGTTAGTAATTATTAATTTCTGCCTAAAAGTAATCAATTACGATCAGTAATTTGTAATTACTTTCTGTAATTAGTCATTACTGTCGATAATTAGTAATTATTGTTAGTAATTGGTAATTACTGCCAATAATTAGTCATTAGTAATTAGTGTTAGTGATTAGTAACTACTGTTAGTAATTAGCAATTACGGTTAGTAATTAGTGATTACGGTTAGTAATTAGTGATTACGGTTGGTAATTAGTAATTACTGTTGGTAATTAGTAATTACTGTTGGTAATTAATAATTACGGTTAGTAATTATTGATTTTTATTAATCCTTTTTCGTATAAAAAAAAATTACACCTACAATAATTTTTTTTTCAATTCGTTTATCCAGTTGCCCGACAAGTCGATCGCGAGTCTCGTGAAATATTACTACAGTTGGAAGAAAACGAGAACCCGGACGTCGCTTATGGACAGACAAGCGAGAAAGCTTACGAGCGGCGGCAAGGAGGGCGAAAACGGAAGCGAGAACGGCAGCGAGTTAGGTTCCAACACCGATAGCGAGTCGGAAGAAAAAGTAAGCTAACATTCGCAAAAACTAAAATTTATACGTTTTTTCTTTGCCATCGACTCCAATCGTCAATCGATGCATGCACTTTTTGTATCGCGTTGGTTTTAACCCAAACGCCTATGAGCCAATTTATTCTACGAGATTCGTTTACGGCTGCTCTTCGTTGAAGCGTCGGCTCAGATGCTCTTTGCCTGCGACGATAAATATAATCGTCGATCATGAAATTGGAAAAAAAAAAAAAAAAAAAAAAAACTAACTCACGTATCTGAGCCGATCGTTGCGCGTTTATTTTCTCTCTTTCCGATAACTCATTTGCATCGTGGAATAATTATCTTATGTATAAACATGTATCCACACGTTAACGATCGTCAAGTGAAGAGTGTTGAGAAAAAAAAAAAAACGAAAGGACGAAGCGAAATTCAAATTTAAATAACGTTGAGTACAATGCGAGTTTGCATATCCGTGCGTCGTTCGGAGTCGCGAGATATCCGTGACCGAGTGTCTTTGATCGCTGAGTAGAGACGAGCGAATGGTCGGATAAATAAAAAGAAAAAAGCAACGACGATCCGATAAGTTTAAGGAAATTAGTACACCGTGAGGGTGCGGAGTGAGAGATTGTATATGAACGTGGATGTGGAACGTTCCAGAAATGGACGATCCATCGCGGAATACGTCGTGGAAAAAACCAAGCTGTACCAGGAAACCAAGGCACCGACGCCAAAGCCTCGTCCGACTCGGAAAACGTCCCCCAGGTTCAGGTACTCAGCCTAAACCTTACCCCACATATGCAAAGCTAGATTGCTTGCCACTTTTTTTTTCTTTTTTTTTTTTTTGCTACATGTACTTTGTTTTTTATCGATCGCACCGTTTCGCCCTGATAGATATCTTATCCCTTGAATTCTGGGTGTTATGATTTTTCTTCAAAATACTTCTCTCCCCTAGTTGTTCAATCGTATAATTCAAACTATAAATATTCATCATCCATTTAATCAATTTCTCATCTCAAGTTGTTCCAAAAAAAGAACTAAAATCCTCTGTTTGATGTCGAAAATTAATTTACAATAAGTAGAACAATATTCATATTGCCCGCAAAAAAAAAAAAAAAAAAAAAATCGTAAAACATTGAGCGATTCATCTAGTTAGTTTTAACGTGTAGTAAGGGGAAAGGGTTGTAGTTGACGAAAGATTTTCCTATTATCTAAAAAGGGCATTGTGTGTTGTAGGGGTCTTGTAGCAACTGCGGCGTTGCTTGTCATAGTGTTCGTGCGACGCCGAAAGGACACGCGTGTCATAGCTGCTATCTGCACTGGAGGTCAGTGGATTCAAGTGAAAAATAATTAATTACGAATTTTTTACTTTTCCTTCTTTTTTTTCGTCATCAAAACTTTCGTTCCCACGTTCGATGGAGGAAAGATAAACGAAACAGGTGTTTCCGAGGATGTTCATACAGGCGATAGATAATCTCGTATCTACGTAGGAAAGTTTGGGAATTCGGACCGGGAAGTTTGTCAATTTTCAATAGAAGTGTGCTTTTTTTTTCTTTCTATTTGTCGTTCTGTACGAACACTCGCGAGACAAAGAAAAGAGGAAACAAACGAATGAAAAGAAAAACATGTGATTATCGAAGAAATTGAGAGAGTATAAAGTGTATCAATGGTTTAGGCGTACGGGTGTCGCTAGGCCACTGAGTTCGATGCCCGGTCGTTCGAACAAACGAAAACCGCCGCGTGGACTGGTAGTAAATCACGACGATCTGGCGGCGTTGGCTGGCCAGCCGAGCCAGGCGAACAACAGTCTCCAAGCTATCGACACCGAAATTGTTAGCCTCAAGCGACAAGTACGTTATTGAACTGAATATACCCACAAAGAAAAAAAGAAGCAAAGTACAATAATAATCGTGTGGATACATTTTTATATGCTTAATACAAAGTTCATACCGAACTTATGTACGACACAATGCAAAGCACCAAGAATTTTCGTCGCGATAATAATATGCACGTTTCTTTATTTATTACCAATTTTAATTACAACGCAAATACGGCTTCTGACGAATGATTAATGTTAACAAAAAAAAAAAAATAGATACAGTCGAACAAGCAACAAGTGAGCGCGCTCAAGCGAAAAACCGTCGATGGAATCGACGACTTGCGTCCACCGGAAGTGTCCAGTCGCATAAACGCCCGCTGGACCAGCGACGAGCTCCTCCTGGCGGTTCAGGGCGTTCGAAAATACGGCAAAGACTTTTCGGCCATCGCCGACGTTATCGGTACGAAAACCGAGGCTCACCTACGTTCGTTTTTCGTAAATTATCGAAGAAGGTACAATCTTGACGCGGTTCTCAAAGAATACGAGGCTGAGAACGGCCCCATTCTAGTCGACGACGAGAAGGAAGAAAAAGTAAGCATCGGATTTATTGCAAAATTTATTAACAATGGTTTTTTTTTATTGCATTGCTGACACTATTTTTTTTTTTAATATATTTTTAGATGGACGTTGATCCTCCGGCGAATAACGAAAACGCGGAAACGTCGCAGAGAACGACAAAGTCGTCAGTCGGTGTCGGTCAAGCGGCAAAATAACAGACAAGCACAGTCTTGATAAGCGCGAAACACTAAAAAAGTTAGGCCGTCGAGATAAAAAATTTTTACCGTAAATTAAATTAATGTTTATAGTAACTAGGGAGATAATATTATTGTGAGATAGGAGAGAAATCAGGAGGATCGAGACGCCGAGATTTTTCAATCGTGACTCGTCGATCAACGGTGTCGTTGACGAACGGAGTCGTGCAAAAACTTTTTTTGTTGTTGTTTTGTTTTAATGCAATTGGATAGTCGGGATGTATAAAAAGGAAGTAACGAGAAGAGCAATCAGTAGGGGAGAAATTAATGGACTTGTAAAGAGATCGAACAGTCGCCAAGATATAATATTTCAATAATAGTATTATACCCTATCAACACTACTCTATCATCGAAAGAAGAAAAAAATTAAAAAATTGCACGCTACTATGATTGTTACGTTTTTCTGCACGTTTGAGACAATTGCAGAAACACGGCCGCTCGAATATTCAAGCGGCAAATGTCGCATCTAATAGATTTTTACGCTATCGGACAATGAGAAAAGAAATACCGGTTGAGATTATTTCTAAGAGTCGTACACCTCATACTTCATAATTTCTTATATTTTCGTATTGAAAAAAAAATTACCAATGCATAGAAACCCCTTTCGACGACTGAAATTTCTAAGTCGTCGCTCGATTACGATAATCCGTGACAGTGAACTCAAACTCTTTTGTTCCAAGTTCAAAGAAAATATCAAGATTTTTTGTTTACGTTAAAATTGCGTGTGTGTGCCGTCGAATCGAAGTATAATATTGTTTAAATCGACCCGTGTCAGTCCTGAATGAACGATGAGAGAAAGAGATGTTCAAACCGAAAGTGTTATAAATTCGAGCTTTTCCATAGTTCGTAGGATAATTTCTATGGTCGAGATACGAATGAAACTTAATGAAGAATAAATCTAAAGAGATAAATACAACAGTAACGTTCGATCGGCTGAGTATAAATTTTTCCCTATCATATCCGAAGGTTGCAGGTTATTGAATTACTTTCTTTCCACGAGATGCTGCGATTTATATAGTATATATCATATATATGTAGACATAAATTGAATACATATAAATGAACGAGAAGACATATATATTTATATATAGATGTACGATTTTTGGGTTTACATCGCGTGTACATGTTGTCTGTGTAGACTTTATCGATTATAAAGCCACTAGTTATAGTAACGAGCATACATTCGCGGCTGAAGTGTGAAAAAAAAGAAAAAAAAACTGAGTTTTCGAGGTACGCCTCTCTTTCATATCGAAAAATAATGCAATACAATGAAGACAAAAAAAAATAGGATTTTGTGTGTTATGGCGTTATATTGAGCAAAAGAACTGATCGCATTACGAACGTTTTCTGTAAACGGTCGCAATGTATCGAGTAAACAAAGAAAAAAAAACTCGATATCGAGACTCAGACATTTCATTCGCCGTACAATAATGTAAATTATTCGATTGATCTTGTATTACATATTTAGTACGTATGACATTTATTTTTTATTATTTATTCTCATGGAGGATGCTTCCGTTAATTTGCACATAGATGAAAAAGGAGACTTGGAATCGCGTCGAGACATTAAGAAAAATTAAATAATAATAATAATAAAAAACGATGATACACGACGATAACAAAAATATCGAAACAGACTAAGTAGATAAATTTATTCGATGATAGCAAAGTAAATTAGTATTACATTGATTAAAAAAAATATCTATAGAATAATTTTGCTTGCAGGCAAAACATCTTCTAACTTTACTGATAATCGATTGCCAAGCTTGCCTCTTGGCTACACACACACACACGCACGCACACACACGCATACACCACACACAAACACACAGTCAAAATAACAAGAAATATAGTTGTAAATATGAAATTTTAAGCTGTAGTGCCTGCGAGACACGCATGTCGTATTCGATGGTTCTGTACAAATGTACATGTCTGGGGAAGAGTCGTGAGAGTTTGAACGTTCATCACCGTTGCGATTATACGTAGAGAAAAAAAAAAATCTTTGTATTTTTTCTAATCAAAGCTGATATAGATTGTCAAAAAAAAAAAAAAAAAAAAAAAAAACCAACATAATAATCGCACCGGAGTGTACGAACGATTTTCGCTCATGTGTGTGTCTCATTAACTGTATAAATGAATAATTTTTTTGTTTTAATTAATAAGACTCTTAGTCTAAGTTCGTTCGAAGCAATTTACTCAGTTAATTAAAGAAATAAAAATAAAAAATAAATTACTAGTGAGTAATCTATAATTAAGGCGAATTGCTGTCTCCGATTAGTTCGTGACCTCTCATGGATCGATGCTCGTCGATCGTCCTCATTAAAGAGCGTTTCTTATACGATAGATAATCCGACGTACTTAATTGTAGGATCATTTTTAAATCTGTCGAATCGATCCCGACAGCCTCGCTCTCGATTCTGTTCGCGTAAATTATACCATTGATCTGTTGCGCCTCGATACTGTCGATGCTGCCGATGTCCGTTGGCGAATTTCTTTCTATCAACGTTCTAACGCAATAAAACAGGATATTGAGCAATGAAGCGTGGTCTCGATGAAAACTCTCGTCCTGATTGAACGGACTCTTGAGGCCATCCGTTGCTTCGTTTATTTTAATCGCATTAGTCAGACGTCGAAAGATCTCCAGTACACTGTCCTTCATCGTCTCCGAAGGATCTTCGATACACATCAGCGACAATTTATTCAAGATCTTGTGACAAATCGCTCTGGCGCAAAGAGGCCGATCGGATCCACCGGCGATGCAGCGCGTTACGGGATGCAGCGTCTTTGCCATAGACTCTCTGACTTCCGGATTGTCGTCCGTCAACATTGCGATTATCACTTCGATCCACAGCTTCGAGTATTCGGACCGAGGATCGAAGATAAATCGACGATCGCTTCCGGAAATCAAATCCTCAACGAGACGCGGAATGGAATCTATGACCGATCCTTTCGCGTCCACGTCGCCATCGTGCAACTTCTCTGATACCTCGCGAATCCTCGAGAGCAACGAGCTATCATCCTCTCGCTTTGTCGAATCATTCTTGCACCGGCGAGCTTTGAGTTCGAGCGCGGCTCTGCTTGCATCGCCGTTGTACCGATCGCGAAATGTTTCCAAATTTTTCATGAATTCCGCGACTCCCGGTTGTGGTGGGGAGCCGCTAAAATTTTCTACGACGGCATTATCTACTTCGGGCCTCAGGTCGAAGGGGGAGAGGAAAGCGCGATTTTCCATCAGGCATCTCATCAACGTCGAGTGGACCGTGTAGCAAAAGCGTCGCTCGTCGCAGTCGAGACGATGAGTCAGAATACAGTTGAATCTTCGCAACTGCAGTTCGAGACCTCTCTTCAGTTCGGCTTCGTCAATTCTGTGCCTGCGGACGAAGAACGTTTCGCTCGTGCATTGCATCTCGTGTTCCAACTTCCGGCCGAGATATATCTGCGAGCACAATTGTCCGTGCTGGTAATTGTTGCTCTTGTCATCGACGATCTCGAGCTTCATCATCGCCAGGACTCGCGGAATATCCGGCAGAGCGACGAAAGCCGCGTAGGCTTTGCTGGCTAATACTCGAACGTGGAAAACCGGATGTCCGAAGAAGATGACGAAAGCGCGCTTGGCCCTCGAAATGTAGTTCTCCGACGAGTAATCGACGAGTTCGCAACCACCCGTCGACATCTTTGTGAACAGCGTCAGGATCGACATGACGTTGCTGACGATGTGCAAATTTTCGTAGAGTAGATTGTTCTTTTCATCGATCGAGGAAGCTAACGACTCCAATTGCGTTAGGACACTGTTGGCGAGAATCGGAAAATGCGTCACGAAGTGATCGACGGAATTCCCTATTCCGTAATCCAATTCCCTCGCGCTGCACTGACCGACGAGCCTCGGGACTATAGCGCCGAATAATTGGAGACTCGCGTTTCTGAAACAGATAGGAAAAAAACTGATTAAATGGATTAAATGGATTTGTAAAATACAGTAGAACCTCGATTATCTGAATTGGGGTCAAGTGCTTCCGCCTGGAAGTATTGTTCATCCAAGCAACAACGCACTCAACTACAAAACTGTTAAGTAATAACAAATAATTTTTTACATGCACGGATATGAATCAGGGCTGGGCAAAGTACAAAAAAAATACTTCAAGTACAAAGTGCAAAGTATCACAAGTACTTGAGGTATCAAGTACTTTTTGTATTTCAAGTATCAAGTAATTTTTGTACTTGCAGTATCAAGTAATTTTTGTACTAGCAGTATCAAGTAATTTTTGTACTTGAGGTATCAAGTCCTTTTCGCCATTAGGTTCGTAGCGTTAAGCGTGATCTAGGCTTTTAAAAAACAGGCACAAAGTAATTTGCACATGGATTCCGCATTGTAAAAAATCGCTGACTGACATTTTCGTAATTTGTCGTTTTAAGGACATGTGAAACGACTCAGTCGGTAACCAAAATCTGTAATGAATGCGATTCAGAGACCGTAGACTTTTCGGGAAAAAGGAAAGCATTAGCGGATGTACAATTTAATACCGCGTCCGATGATGCTTCCGTTTTATCCGAAACGTCAACCGGTTTTAAATGGCATTGATTCGAAAAATCAATGCCATTCTCTCTCGCACTCATATGTCACGTAGTACATATTTCATATGGCCTCACGGCTACTTTTAATCTATTCGTCGGGCTTTTTGTAATAAAAAAAATGCATCATGAAAACGGAGAGGCTTCTCGTGCTTTCTCGTTTTTTGTGGAATAAAAAAAAGAATTATCATTAAAATTGCACTTATTAAAAAGTTTAGACAGATAATCATATATATTAATAGAAACAGGATGTCATGCTACTCATCAAGTACCCGCAATGCGAGCATGTGCTCGACAAAAATACTTGTACTTGGTACTTAAAACCGTAAAAAAATACTTTTATACTTCAAGTACGTACTTGCAGTACCAAACAAGTACTCGGTACTTCAAATACTGCCAAGTTCCGATATGGATATCTATGCGCGTCGACAAGAGCTAATGAATACTGCACGAAAAACCTGACGTGCAAGCGGTGTAACGTATACACCGCTTGCGCTATGTATAATAGCTTGATCGCGCTTGCAACAAGGCAGCGCTCGGCGACGAAATGACATCAAAATTTTGCGCCATGCCTTGGATAAAGGAAATTCGGATAAAACAAGTCGCAGTTCGGATAATGGAGGATCCGGATAACGGAGATTCGGATAATCGAGGTTCTACTGTAGGACGATGGGAACTCACCGCACGATCCACTCGGGGGATCGTAGGTACTCGAAGCATGTCAAGCATATATCTTCCATGTACGGGACTAACTGTGCCTGCAATGACTTGTCAGCCACTGTTGAACGCAAAAAATGCAAGTGTCTGGCTCTCGATGAATCCGTGACACAATCTTCTCCCTGTTGATTCGACCTGTCTTCGGTTTGCGTTTTCAACGAATCCAGCAACGTTTTCACGGCGAAGTGCAACATCGGACGATTCTTTCTCTCGTCACTCGACACTATACGGTGAAACATTATTGACAAACCTGCGCCTCTTCGAGTCAAGTTTATGTTATCCTTGTCATCGACGTTAAGCAAATCCAATAGATGTTTTTCTATAAGATACACGTACCACTTTGTACTGACCACTCTGCAATGAGAAGTTTTATAGAATTTAGAAACCGAAAGTTTTGATATCCAGAGATTTTAACGGAAATACGTCACTTCCTGTTTGAAAATCAAATTTTTCTAGTGGAAATACATCACTTCTGAAAATTTCATTTTTCGATCGAAAGGGCGTCACTTCCGGTTTAAAAACCTCATTTTTCGACCGGAAGTGACGTTTTTCGGTATGACGTTACATCCGATCGAAAAATGTCATGTAGATAATTACCCAAATAGACAAGTGCCAAGAAAAGTGGCGATATTAGCACTGTCTATCTGGGTAGATTTATGAAGGATTCATTATAAAAGTTGTATACGCATTTTCATTTTTCGACGTCCTACCGTGTTAATTTAGCGAGTGCCAAACCCGCAGCTTCGATTGCACCTTTATGACGACATTTCAGCAGAACTGAAACTATCAGACCAGCGGTGCGTTTCACGATTTCTTTCCCATTCTCCTCTTCATCCACAGACGCTCCTATCGCTGCAGCTGCGTCGCAACATACCTGCGGAAATCGAGAATGAAGAATATATAAAAAAAAAAAAAACAAGGAATGTAATAAAAAATTTAACGACGTTATTCGTACCTTGAGAGACATCCAAATGCAGGAAACAATGAGTTGATGAGACGATGACAGTATGCATTCTTCAGCGTCCTCGCTGACTTCACTGTTTTTTATCGATTCTTCGATCGCCAGGCCCATTTCCTCGAACGACGAGGAGTATTCTGATACGATAATAATAATAAGAGATAACAGAGCTCGAATATTTTTATTCTTCACAATGACAATCTTACCGGACTGAGCTGCCTTTGACGACAGGGCTGATAAGAAGAAATCCGTAGCTGGCCCCACATAAAAAAGTAGCATATCGGCTTCACTGGACACAACTACCGGAGATACGTCCAGTGAAGAGATTTCCAAAATGGACATCAATGATCCGAAGAATGGTGAACCGTTAACAGCACAGTTCAGAATGTCTCGCGACTGTTGCATTTTCTTCAGTTGATCTTCCATTTGGCAAAGAACGGAAAGGAAAAGAAAATCTCGAAGCGTCTCTTTTGGTACATGTTCATCTACTCGAGTCAACGACAGCAGCACCCTTCGCATCGTAGAGCCGCTCGCTGCCTCGTAGAATTTCGAAGAGTTACAATATCTAGTAGCCAAGTCCTTCAGAAACTGCAACGAAAATTGCCTTGAAATATATTTGATCAAGCCGCCATTTAATTATTTTGTCGTGCGATCCTAAAAGCTCACCTCGAGTTCCTCGGAAATTTCGATCCGGTTGATAAAATATTTCGTGAGAATATCAGCCGATTTGATCCTGACGTCGGTCATTTGATCGAGAAGGAGCCTCAATAAAACAGTCAAACTGCTTTCGTTGACAAACTTCCATCTCCAATTGGTACTCGTGCCAGACCTGGTGGGCATCGTCAAGTATTCAATCAAGTTGGTTCGAATGAAGTCGGGCTTCGACATTAGCTGTTCCAGCTCCACTAGGCTCGCACGGTTCGCAAAGTCCAATACGACTTTGTACAAGCTCAATGCGAGAATTTTTCTCTGATAATTCGAACCGATATCCAAACAATCCAATAAAAATTCGTGCAACCAGTCATAAAAATCGAATTTTTCGTTGAACCCATCGTCCACAGCTCGACGCTTGACAACGAACTTTTGTATGTTTCCGATTAAAATCTCGAAATTCTTGATTATCCCTTTCCTCATCGTTACCGAACTCGTGTCTGCGTTGAAGTACAAAAAACGTTTTGCAACAGCGAACGATTCGTCCTCGGTCGCCGCGTACTTCCAATTTTTGTTCTGGCACACGATTGCGAAAGCGTTCAGTCGCACGTCCTCCGAAAAATCTTCGACTCGACGATTCAGCACGTCCCGGATGTTCGTGCCGTCGTACATCAACTCGAAACCCAGCCGATCGCCTATTCTTTCCAGATACGTTCTGCCTACTTCTATCTGCTTCATGGAATCGTTTTTCCACAGGTATTGGAATACTCGCGAGAATTTTTCCATCGTCGGTTTCATCCACTGTTCCCACAGGAATTGAATAGCGGCCGATTGTTGTCTAAGGGAAAAAAGCAGAAAACGTGAACGACTCAAGCGCGAAATACTAACGGAAATTAGCGAGTGAAAATTGTTTCTCGGTAACTCACTCCTCTTCCCATTTCGCGCTGACACGCAAGAAGCTTTCGCCGAAAACGCTTTCCCACTCGTTCCCCTTCAGCATCTTCAAGATCGTCAAGTAGAGCTTCGTGCCTGCGTGTTTGAGATGGTTCTTCGTCAGGCTCGTGAAGATACAGGCGGGCAGATCGGAGCTCACGATTTTCGGCATGTCCTTCAAAATTTTGCAGACTTCCGCCAATATCGTGTACTTGTTCACGTTCTGCCAGGACAAATTCTGAACGCACTTTTCGAAAATCAAATCCGTAAATCCCTCGTACTTTTCGGTCATTATTCTCAAGTAAGCAGGAAACACCTCGGTCGCATTTCTACGAGCGATTTCGCAAATGCAGCTGTCCCAGTTTGAGAAAATAACTGCCTCGAGCTCATTCTCCGTCCGAGTCGTATCGTTCCCGTGCCAGAAATTCGTTTTCACACTCTTCTCCAGCCACGACTGCAGAGTCTTGTAAGCGAAGTACGAATAATTCGTGTAACCCAGACAGTTTCTTCGTATGACTTCGAACGGCAAAATAATAATTTCGGAAGCGTAGATCGTTTTGATGTCGACCTTCAGATATCCGTGGGCTATCACGAGTTTGAACCACTCGAGGTCGCGTATTTCAATATCTTCTCCAAACGCCGACAGAAGAGGCTCTTCCAGGCTCCAGTACGCTCGCAGATGATCCTTGAAATCTTCGAATTGGCAATTCGCGAACAGTACGGTGACGAACGCGAGAGATCCCAGCAACACTCGCTCCTCGCCGACTTCCTTGCTGAACGCGAGCGATCGGAGCAATTGGACGAGAACGAGCCTCCATCTCGTCGCTCTCTCTGCATCTCCTCCGTCCGGTAATCGAGATTTGATGTTTATCAATGTCTGAAATCAATTTATCAATTTATTTATTTCATGTTTAGCAGTATGAATCAATTTTTTTAGGCAAAAAATAACTTCCAGAAATATCCAACATTTTCGAGGTGACAAATATAATGAAGAAAACTGACTCTAAATATTTCGAGATCGTTGGAAACGTCGCTCCTTCGCAATTCACACAGAATGCGCTCGGGTTGAAGGGACGACGGTTCTTCTCCCATTTCCGTTCTTCCCGGCGATGGATCCATCGTTGTTTCTTCGTCAACGCAGTCAGTCGTAATTCCGGCCTCTCATCGGGAAAGGACGTCCGTGTGGAGTCGTCCGAACTGCGACCTCGGATCTATTTGTACAGACGGTGCTCACATCCGCGCCTCGACTTCTGAAATGAACGGAAATCAGTAAGCGGATCGGCTCTCCAAGATTTTCATAAAAGTTGTCCACAACATGTTTTATGTTATGTTGTGTATCTACGGGCCGTATCCCTTAACGGTCGATATAACGATCGATTTTCAGTGGCAAAGCAGTTACACAGATGTAACGGGATTTTCCTGGTATTTGAAATGGCCTAGCGGCATAAAACTAGACGGAGGAAGAACGGGATTTTTTATTTTATTTTTTGTCGTTACTGGAGAACTCTGGATAGAACGGAGAGGATCGATAAATAATAGCGTACCCACATTTCGTCGCCAAAGCGTTTTATTAACGATTCGAAAACAAAACAGCGTATTAACAGTAATCAAAAGTAACACGTTAGTGTATTATGTATCAATTGGACTAGGCGGCTTTCGTCTCTTTTGGGAGTTCCCGAACGTACCCTCCCTCATTCTCTATCTGTTCCTTGAACTTGAGATACTCGCGTTTCCGGTCAAAATGCTTGACCTGTACAACAGAAAGACAAAAAAGCGTTAAAGAAGATTTTATTTCAAACGAGATAATCATTGGGCAACGATGAGAGATTACCGACCCATTGGGCGGGACAAAATTTTTCGTACTGTTTCCTGAACTCCTTGCAATCCGAATCCGTTTTGGCTTCGTCGAGACACTTCCAATACTCGTCCCGATGACCCCAGCAGTTTAGGCGGTCCTCTTTATTTGGAAACGACATTCTGCAATCCAACGAACAAAAATAAACTTTTGCAGAATCATAAGATACAACAACAAAAAAAAACCGCGATAATCTTTCCAATAAATTACCCGAGAACGATCCTGGCAGTATCGCGAAAAATTCGCGAGCGAAATTATTTATCTCTCAACAAAACTTACCTATGAAAAATAAAAAAATTATCGCACTAAAATTGACGCGATTGTACGAGAAAAAAAAATTAAACGAATACACTTTGAGACACGGATTTTAGAGTCGAAAATAAAACATGACTGCTACGCCGATGCGATTTTGCGACCAATGATAAAATTAATGCCGAGTTTAGGAAATTAATGATTTCCGAATATTATTGGAGTAAAAATTGTGTCCGATAAAAAACTGAAAAAAAAAAATGCTCAACAGCCCCATCGTTCAAAGGTAGACTACAAACTGGAAGAAGTTTTCAGAATGAATGGTGCGAAGACGCAACAGGAGGCGGACCGGCGGCCAATGGGCAGTCAATTTATAACGGTTTGGCCAATAGAAAATATACGAGAACACGTGGACAACCTTGGCGATCTAAGAATAGTTGAGAAATTTATTACCGGACGATAATAACATTCGGCATTAATTTATCGAGTGGACATCTCCCACGCTCCCGCGGTGTATTTCAAGAATACATCCGATGTACGCATATATCTCCAGACATTCAAAAATACTGAGTCTTGCAATGTCAATGTTACACACGGCTCAGCCAGGCGATTCTGACACGGTTGCTATGCATTAATTTCATAAATAATAGACAAGTTGTTGAAAAAAAAAAAAAAAAAATATTCTAAGTGATAATCGAAACTTGATAAGCAGATGGATGAGTTCGCCAACAAAATATAATTGGCTGCCAGTTCAGTTTCTAAATATAACAAACCAAAAATAGTTTTTAACATAAAAAATATCAGCCGATTGGCAACTATTACATAATAAATAGAATTTTGGAAGCGTCTTTATGGTGGACTTCGTGACACGATTGTTCATCGAATTGAAGGGCAGTTACGTTTGTATCGGTGATTCGGGATGGATAGAGTTCGAAGGGATTGAGGAAAATCGGGTCGTGGAAAAATGTGAAACGACTTTGTTTACTGTAAATTTAGAGGTTATGTGAGGTTAGGTCCGGAAATTTTTATGGACAAAATTATTTTTGGTGATTTGTTGGTTTCCCATTTTTCGACCGACACGAGAAGACGAAAAATATCGACGAGTTGACAATTAATTTTGTTCTCGTACCTTTTTGCGACGATAGTTTTTATTTACCTGTTTGCTACTTTTGCCTCGCCGGTTTGGAGAACGTCGTTGTATAGACGACAAGGTTTGAGTCAAGTAACTAAATTACGATCAAGTTAAATACAATTGTCCGTTATCGTCATGTTCGTGCATAAGTCAAAGTTTTGTTTACAAGTCGAAATTGGTTGTCAACTCGGCGGTAACAATAGTGACTATGATGAATCTGTGTAAGACTGCAAATGCTGGAAGCGTGCGTACGAACCGTTCGCGACCGGGCCGATACGCGCAGCAAGCGTCGATTGGTATTTTTTTTACTTAGATGTTTTTAAGTTAGCAAAAAAAAGTTTCCGATATCTTCGCCGTGACAAGTATTGCATTCAATACATAAATTACCAAAACGTGTATCTTTCGACGATCCAGAATTTTCTTAAGAAAATCGTATTATTTCTGTTTTTTTTCTATTTACGCTATTCTCTATTTTGTTTCTTCTTATTATGTTCCTCATGTTTTTCTCTTTGTTGTGTCATCATGCACGTTGTTCTTATAGGGCTTAGGCATCAGAACGCGAAATGAACGAATCTATGTATGTGCATACGTTTGTGGATCGCATGTGTATTAACAATCGTTGAGTTTTGCTGCAATTTCCAAAATTATCGGCCCGCGAATGCAGACGCGCCTTAACGCGATAACCACAAAATCAACATTGCCGAAGATCGACACCGAACAACGGGTTCATTGTCTGTCTTGTTTGGATGGGTGGAGTGCGATCAGGTGAGGAACTTCCGCCGTTCTTAATTAAATTTTCCCACTCTCGATCTCGATCAGCTGCTCGGAGTTGTCCCACAAATTCAAGAGGCGTAAATCCAATAAAAAAGGAACAAGAAGAAGGCCGTCCTATCGCGACTCTCAAAGCATACAGGGCCATCCCGCGAGTAAGTGCGAGTAAGTAAAACGAGTAGAGTCGAAACATGTTTAAGTTAAATAAAGAGGGATTCTACTGTATTTGCCCCAGACAGCACGAACTCTGATAGGGGGATGCCCCGTACCTGTTGCCGGGGAAAATTCCGGGAATTCCGTTAGTTTATGTTCGAAATCTATATATATATATATATACACGCGAAGGAGACGTGCGCGGTTGACCTACAGGCTTCGACAGGCCTCGACCTGTCCAACGAACAAGCACCACGTAATCCGTCCCGGGAATAATATTCGCTTCGGCACCATACAGTACACAACACGGTAAGGAGCGAGATTATGAAGTCTCGAACAAAACATTATCGTCGCTCCGTCTGTTGCGGTAGTCTCTATTCGGCACACACAGCCGCGTAAAGCCAGTGTTAGCAACGAAGTTTCATCATCCAATTTACGGAAATTCGACGAAAAGTAGGCGCTGGCGTCTCGACGTCTCTCACTCACTTCAAACAAAGGAAAACAACACCGATCCATTTTTTTAATTTCCTTTTGTTGCCGAATTGCAAGTGTCCAATCTTGCCCAACCAAAAGTGCGTGTGTCGCGAAAAACGAGACATCGTGTCGCGCGAACGAGGCTGAAGCGCGCGTAGAAAAAAAACACACGCGTTCTCCCTTTCACAAATTTCGTACGTTGTAGTACGAAAAAATAAATCATTTCGTAAGAAAATTTATTATGTCGAAGATTATTGTTGAAAATTGATGTTTTTCTGTTTTTAGATCATGAGCAAGACTCCGGTATCTACTCTTCAGGAGTACATGGCTAAGAATGTGCTGGGTGTTCCAGTGTACGACTTAGTGGCCGAGATGACTGGAACTCACAATCCCACTTTCACTTACAGAGTAAAGTGTGGCAAGCAAAGCGCTCTCGGCACGGCTTCCAACAAGAAAGAGGCGAAGCACAATGCCGCCAGAGAGTTGTTGATCAACCTTGACCTGTACAAGAAAGATCTTCCAACGATCGATACAGCTGTTACACGGAGCAAAGCAACTCCGGTCAACTCGTATTATGGACCTGGATCCGAAGCAATCACGGAAAATGAAATTTTTGTCAATTCCGTTGGAAAACTCAGTGTGAGTGAGAAACCAGTAAATCCCATTGCATTGTTTTTTCACTTTTGTTTTGATTTACTTTATTCTTAATTGTAACCGTAGATCACTGTGTTACATCAGAGTTGGCTCCCGACGGGCCTGCGGGTATTAACACTAGCGCAGCTACAACATTTTATTTGACCTGGTCAAAGGAATAATCATTAATAAAATTATAATTTTATTATTAATAAAATTATAATTTTATTATTAATAAAATTATAATTTTATTATTAATAAAATTATAATTTTATTATTAATAAAATGATAATTTTATTATTAATAAAATTATAATTTTATTATTAATAAAAGCAATAATTTTATTTGAACTCCTGGCCAAAGTAATGGAGAAAAAAAAATATATGTGTTCATATTTATATTTTTTATTTGATTATTTATTTAGTAATTCTTGCCTTTTATGGCTTCAGAATATAACACGCGTCTTACATATAAACTGTACAAGCTTTAGTTTCGTTGGTGATTAATATGACTTATATATATTTTTTATATACAAATATTTAAGTAGTAGTAGTGAATTTATTGACAGTGCCATAATATGGGAGAGTTCTTTGATACATAACAGACTTAAATCACATATATACTGCCAATTCGCCATCGATCGAAGTTCGTCGCGGTTTTTCATCTTTTTACAAAAAAAAAAATATTATTTTGTAAATATTTAATATTTTCTCTTTTACCATAAAAAAAAACTTGACATCCTTTTTTGAAATATCAAATGTAATATTGAAGCTCTAAAGAAAGAAGAGAAAAATAAAATAAAATACGATACAGCTGGCTGAAGTACTTAGGCCCATGGCCAATTGGCGATACACACACACACACGCACGCGCGCGCGCGCGCGTGTGTGTGTGTGTTGTCACATCGATCTACGTCAATATTGTCAATAAATCCGCTATTACTACTACTACGATACAGCGTGTAAAATGCGATATCGATAGAGCTATCAATTCGATTTTTTTTTTTTTTTTAGGAACACTGCGTTCAGCACAAGTTGCTGAACCCGCAATACGAAGTGAGAAACATCAGCGGACCTTCCCACAAGATGAGTTTTACGATGATCTGTGCGATTGGCAAGCTGACTGCCCAAGCTACCGCGACAACGAAGAAGCAGGCGAAGCACGACGCAGCTCAGAACATGCTGCGCATTCTCATGGGAGGCGTGGGAAATAAACGCGAGATTTCAAAGTATGCCGACATCGAGGATAAGTTCGTGCTGCCGCAGTTCAAGTTGCTCGATTTGAAGATAGAAGAACCGAAGAGACCACTCGTGAAATCGTCGGAACTGGCGAAGGACTTGTATCCTCAATTGCGTGTCAGAGGTTCGGTGAAGGTCGTAAAAAATATCGAGGTCAGCGAGTATCATCGGGCTCTGGGCGAATCCATTGATCCAGATAAACGAGAAACTCTTCGTAGAGTATTCGCAAAAAAATCGTTGAGTTTCTCGGAGCGTGAGATACTCGCGCAGATCTCAAAAATTATGAATACCAAGGTACAAATAACGACTTTGGTTGGTAACGGGAACGGTTGGGCTGTAGATTGTAAGTTGGATTCGATTCCCGTGCTGACGGAGATCGGGATTGGTTCTAACTATCCTGAAGCCGAAGCCAAAGCCATATCGAATCTATTGACTACTATAAATAATTTTTTGATCTAGATTCAACATATATGTATATATATATCAGTGCTGGCCAAATGCACTAAGTACTTGAAGAACGTGTACTAAGAACTTGAAGACCGTACTTGATGAAGAAGGATCAAGTACTGAGTCAGTGCCCACTAGCGCTCAGTACTTCGAGTACTTAGGGTATTTGACCAGCTCTGATATATATATTTGTCCCAAGACAATTTCCATACCGCAAAATTGACGTTTCCCATGGCAGCGGTCACGAATTACCCATTTGCATTTATCGGTATCTTGTGATTTCCACGTTTTGCCTCCTCACAGAGAAAGCTATTTTTGCAAGAATATTTATGAGTGACCGTTACGCCGACGATCGTTCCGTAACCGGTCGAACGACTAATTATATTTTCTTCTTCCTTCTTCCCGCGATTCCATTATATCTATTCTACTGTACTTACAGAGAGTATCGTGTTAATAATTCTTTGAATACTATATTAGCAGACTATTTTATCGTTGGATATGACATTTTTGTCGTTGACTGAAACATTGTTACAATCATAGTTTTTTTTGTTTGTTTTGTTTTTGCAATGAGATTTTGTGATTTCTTGCATGCTCTTTAATGATTAAATTTGTAAAAATTTCACGAACATTTATCGAGCGCCGAATGTCGCGAAGGCTTTGTTCGAAAGTCAAACTACTCGAAAGAAAGTTGTATCGCACGAACTCAGAGAATTGTTATTTGCGTGCATCGTTAGAGACGTTTGAAACTGAAATATTTCGATGCAGGCTCATACGTGGGTTGATAATATCAACTTGATATCTATTGGCAACAGGGACCAGTAAACTAACGCGAAGGATAACTAATCATAACATTATAAGTATAAGAGGCCTATGTAAATGAATTCGGCCTTCGGCAAAATACAAAAAAAAATAATGAGAGACGGAAGTAATATACAATTGACGAAATAGTGAATTGTCGGTTAATAGGAATAAATATTCCTATTAAGGTGGGGCTAAAGAGCAACATAACCTCAAAATATTTTGAATCCATTTTTCTCCGAAACGATTTTATAAAATAAAAAACGAATTACGGGGCGGACTACATATTCAATTAACGCAGTGCGCAATTTGTTTTTCATTTTTAAAAATCGTTTCGGAGAAAAATGGATTAAAAATTTTAACTCTGTCTCCTCGCACTCAAGAGTATTTAGCCTCCCCTTAAGAGCATGTGAAAGACTATGGAGAGCGAGAGAGATAGCATAAGTGATGCTCACGGCGGAGCAAGAGAGACACACTCGGAAAGGTCTTTAAGGTAGTCCTTGCGGACAGCCTGAGCCCACGTGAGTTCAGAGCGAATTGAGAGTGGAATTGCGAATACTCTGCGATGAGATAAAAATCTGAAAAAAATCAACCATATGGAAGGTACTGAAAAGATTGATTTTGCATAATAATAATTCCAAAATGTTATTAACAAATGAATGAAAAAAAAATTGTTCAACAAATCTTCCGGCAACTTAACTTTTTGTTCATATAAAAACAATAAGTTAATCTTTTTGAATACGTATGAATTTTTTCAGAATTTTGTCTAATTCTTGAAAATTGCGTTTTTAGTTAATAAAAAAACGTGATTTTCAAAAATTAGATAAAATTCTGAAAAAATTCATACGTATTCAAAAAGATTAAAAATTTTTTTTTATATGAACAAAAAGTTAAGTTGCCGGGGAATTTGTTGAACAATTTTTTTTTTATGCATTTGTTAATAATATTTTGGAGTTATTATTATGTAAAATCAATCTTTTCAGCACCTTCCATATGCTTGATTTTTTTCGAATTTTTATCCCATCGAGAAGTATTCACAATTCTCTCTCAATTCTCTCTGAACTCATGTGGGCTCAGGCTGTCCGCTAGGACTATCTTAACATGCTCTTAAGAGCAGTCTAAACTCAGATGGTGGTTGGCCTTTAACTCGACTCCCCTTAACTCGAATCTATGGGTACCTGTTATGTAAACCTCTCGTATCTTGTATTTTGGCCTGAGTCCTAAGTCGTAGACTTAATGTTCATAGGCACGGAATTGACGGCGCCTCTACCGTACGTATGTTAACCCTTTACGAGTCTCAGGATAATTCATACTCGACGGGCTTCTACATACCAAAGCGTTGTACCGCGTATCGCGCCCTTAATCTCATTTCGGAATTCTTTATACGAGCATAATTGACAAGACCGATGGTCATCTCAACTTTACTCACGGATAAAACTGAACTGACTAAAAAAATCCCGCTATCGAGAACGGTGGAGACGTTGTCATTGTACGTTAGGCTTTTTCCCTGATAGACAAACGGCACGAAACGCAGCACATGACACAATAATTACGGCATGTACAGCACGTGCCGTAATTATTGTGTCATGTGCTGCGTTTCGTGCTGCTTTGTCTATCAGGGTTACTCTCGGTTATTTGTTCGAGATTATTACGTCACTTCCGGTTTGAAATATAAGACCATTTAATTTACAATTTTTTTATTTTGATATGTATGATATGGGATTTGTTACAACTTGTTTAATTTTTTTTATTACGTGATTGAGTAATGAATTCTTCCCCGTAGCGGAGATTCCTTAACTTAGCATATAATTCCTTGTGCGCCGGAGATGTAATGGAGGATGTGGAAAAATAGACCATGCTTATTGTCTGTTATAGGGGGCATAAAAAAAGTCTCGTCTCAAACTAACGACCCTTGGCCGTTTTGCCCCCAAGCAAGAAGGGTCGAGTGTTATCGGTTACGAAATATCAAAAGGCTGTAATCAACCTGTTTAGAGATACGGATTGCGAGCTTTAGAGATAAGAATTGTGAGATACGATTTGCGAGCTGTCGAGATTCTACACTCGATTGGCTCGAAATTTGTACAGTACCTCTATCGCACACATTCTCCTGAGTATTTCTCATGATATACAGAAACTTACTGTATGTGTGTGTGTGCGTGTGTGTGGGAGCTTACTGGAGAAAGTTCTGAAACTTCCGTTTCAAAGTTTCTTAAGGTGATCCAAAACACCGTCGTCTGTAACAAAAACTGTACGGAATGCCGTTTTGAGACCGCAGTCCGCCGAGGAAGAAGAAAATTGTCTTTCCCGAGGGAATTGACAGACGCTGGAAGGGACCATTTTTTTCTCGTCGGTCTGCGGTCTCAAAACGGCATTCGGTACAGTTTTTGTTATCAATTGGCCGCGGGGCAGGTTGGTGGGGATTTATACCACTTAAGACATAATCTCAGTGTTCTTCTCTCACTCCGCTGTGAGTGCCTGTAATCGCTGTGTATACATTGTCGTCGCAATATTGCAAATACTTTATGAACAAATAGTTGACATGATGTGATAGGCGCATTTTTATTTTCCGAAATGGAGTTTCCCCGAGGTATCATCGGACTTTGGCGGGTATATAAAAAATAGTCGATGCTGAGGCACTTTACTGTGCACGAACGTGTGAGGGATGATATTTAGTATTGAAGTGGTTTGATCATGGACACGCGAGAACGAGCCACAGTAGGAGAATAAATGGGCTGCAGAAGTACTCAGAACTAGAACAAGGTAAAAAAAAATCAATAAAATACCAATTTATTAGATACTGCAGTCAATATCAGTGTTGCGTTAGTCACGTCATGCCGGAAAATCTCATCCTCCGACCGGCAATGCTATCATACCGGGAATATATCACTTCCAGTTTGAGAATCTCATTCTCCGACCGGAAGTGCTATCATACCGAGAATATATCACTTCCGGTTTGAGAATCTCATTTTTCGACCGGCAGTCATGTCACATCCGGTTGGAAACTGAGATTTTTTTTAACTGACGAATTTCCGGTATGACGTCGCTTTCCGTCTGAGAAATCTAATTTTTCAAGTTGATTCTAGTGTTTAAAATTGTACTTCTATTGAATGTTATATTATTTTTTTACATACTATCTACATATGTAAAAGGGCTTTCCCCGTTGATAACAATAAATAAATAAATAAATAAATTTTTCGATCCGAAGTGTCGTATTTCCGGTATGATGTCACTCGCCGATTGAAAAATCAAATTTTTTGACCGAAACTGTCGTATTTCCGGTATGCCGTTAATACCGGTTGGAAAATAAGACTTTTCAAACCCGACGTGACGAGTTCCCGGTGCGACGTCACTTTCCGTTTGAAACATCTAATTTTTCGACCGGAAGTGTCGTATTTCCAGTATGACGTCACTTCCGGTCGAAAAATTAGATGTTTCAAATCGGAAGTGGCGTCCGTTTAAAAGATCTAATTTTTCGACCGGAAGTGTTATATTTCCGGTATGGCGTCACTGCCGGTCGGAAAGTAAGATTTTTCAAACCGGACGTGACGAGTTTCCGGTATGACGCCACCCAGATAGAAAAACGTGCCGTCAAACGGGTATCTTACCATTGGTACCGTCACCGTTCCGTCTCCGTGCCGTCATTTTTCCATCTGGGCACTTCCGGTCGAAAGATTAGATGTTTCAAACCGGAAGTGGCGTCCGTTTGAAACATCTAATTTTTTGACCGGCCGTGTCGTATGACGTTGTTGTCAGTCGGAAAATAAGATTTTTTAAACCGGACGTGACGAGTTTCCGGTACGACGACACTTCCGGTCGACAAATGAGATTTTCAAACTGGAAGTGACGTATTTTCGGTCTTTATTCAGTGTATTGCTACAATTGTCCGCGTTTTCCTGTGTTTGTCGAAACGAAGAATCGCGTTCGTATCATTGAGCGACAATGCAGTTTCCGACTGAATTACCGACAATCGTGAATTCTCCACACGAGATGTCGTTCGAGACAGCTGATTCCGCTCGCAGCCCCGCGCCGCAGTCTGCTCGTTGCATGCGTTCTGTCAAAACTACTTTTGCTCCGAAACGATGAATACATTGTAAACCATAAAATATTTTTTAATCAACAATATCCAATAGTTTTCAGTTACCGTCCCGTAGTATTACAAACATGAATAGAACTTACGAGGGAATACGATACGTCGCTGACAAGCAAGTGGTCGTCCTCGATATCGGAACGGCTTACACCAAGTAAGAGCATTGTTGTTGTCGAGCCTCATACAAACAAACAAAATCGAATTCGGATAATTATTGTTCTACTCGCAGGTTCGGCTACGCCGGCGAGGTGACACCACGTGGAGTGATAAGGACCGAAGTTAAATGCTCCGTGACCAAAGAGACGAGGCCAATTTTCGAGTACAACGACATCGAAGATTTGTACCAATTGCTCGTAGAGTTTCTTCATCTACTTTTCTTTAGGTAATATTCCCCTAAAAAGTATTCGTTTTCTCTGAAGAACGAAATGAAAAATCTTCACTCTCTACATGGCTTTGTTTCAGGCACGTTACAATAAGTCCCAAAGATGTGAGAGTGATTGTCCTCGAATCTCTGCTGACACCTACACAGTTCAGAGAAACTCTGGCCAAAGTGATGTTCAGACATTTCGAAATTGGATCATTGATGCTGTTACCGACGCATTTGGTGACCATAAGCACCCTTGGATACGACACGGCTCTCGTGCTGGACGTCGGCTACACGGAGGCTACGCTCATTCCCGTTTTCGAGGGTGTCGCTGTTCTGAAGGCGTGGCAAGCTCTGCCTCTGGCCGCTCAGGCTGTACACAAGTTAGTCGCCATTCAATCCAGGGTATCCTTACCGCCCAGATAGAAAAACGTGCCGTCGAACGGGTATCGTACCATTGGTACCGCCATCGTTCCATCTCCGTGCCGTCATTTTTCTATCTGGGCGATATGCTAGTTTTCGTTCGATCGCGATGAAACTCTAATTCGTCGAGAGAAATACGCTAAATGATTTTTTTTTGTTTTTTACTGAATCGGTAAAGTATTTGATCGTTTATTTGCCAGTTGGAAGCTCTGCCTCTCGTTGCTCAGGCTGTACACAAGTTAGTCGCCGTTCAATCCAGGATATCCTTACCGATATACTAGTTTCGATTCGATCGCGATGAAACTCCGCTAATTGGTCGGGAAAAATACGCTAAATGATTTTTTTTGTTTTTTACTGAATCGGTAAAGTATTTGATCGTTTATTTGCCAGTTGGAAGCTCTGCCTCTCGTTGCTCAGGTTGTACACAAGTTAGTCGCCGTTCAATCCAGGATATCCTTACCGATATACTAGTTTTCGTTCGATCGCGATGAAACTCCGCTAATTCGTCGAGAGAAATGTGCTAAATGATTTTTTCGTTTTTTTTTTACTGAATCGGTAAAGTATTTGATCGTTTATTTGCCAGTTGGAAGAAGCTCTGCCTCTGGTTGCTCAGGCTGTACGCAAGTTAGTCGCCGTTCAATCCAGGATATCGTTACCGGCATTCGTTTCCGTTCAATCGCGATGAAACTCCGTTAATTCGTCGAGAAAAAAATACGCTAAATAAGTAATTTTTATCTTTTACGGAGTTGGTAAAGTCTTGGATCGTTTATTTTCTACGAATTTGACTCCAGGTGCCTGAAAAACGATCTGAAGGAAGCGTTGCCGCATTTGGAATTGTCGGAAAAGCTTGTGGAAGATATAAAAGTAAGAACGTGCTTCGTAACGACGATGGAGCGGTCAAAAAAGCTCGGAACTGATGAAGCTCCGCCGCCCCCACCGGCGGTGAAATATCCGGGTATGAAAACCTTCAACATTCCCGGAGAAGTTAGGGAGAAAGCTTTCGAACTCTTGTGGGAACGTGACAACGATAATTTGAGTTTACCGACGATGATACTCGACGCTATTGTTAAGGTAAATTTTTTTTATCGCATGGAAGATTCTGTCGCGGTCGATTTAAAGAGATTCGCCTGAAACTATATGGGGTATCATTTCGACCTGAGCCTCACCCTTCATATCTTGGATTGGGCCCGTGATTTTTTGTATGACTGAACTAACTCTCAAAAGCACTCCGATTTTTTTATTAGATTAAAAAAAATTGTTTATAATTATTTATGATTAAAAACATAAACTTGTTGACCGCCACAATTTAAAAATCTGAAAAATATTGTGTCTATAAATGCAAAAAAAATATAAAAAAAAAAAACTTTAAGATTTGAGCCGGAGTGGTCAAGCGTCACCGTCAATTTTTTTCTAAAAAAAAAAAAAATCGAAGAAAAAATCCGTCGATTATGGGTTATCGTTTGACCATTTTTATGTAACACTGCATTTTCGGGAATTTATTCCGATTTTTCCGGAGACTTTTATTTATTTTTAAGTTGAACAAAAAAACTTCGGAAAATCTGAAAAAAATTCCCAAAAATGCGGTGTTGCATATAAAAATGCTCAAGTGATAACCATTTTTATCTACTGATTTCTTCTAATTTTTTTCACTGTTTTTTTTCTGAAATAAATTAGAAAATAGACAGTGCGCCGGCCCACCTTGGCTCAATCTTACATTTTTTTATATACGGCACAAGATTTTTCAGATTTTTTAATTATGGCGATCAATAAGTGCATTCTTTTTAATCATAAATAATTATAAACATTTTTTCAAAATCTAATACAAAATCTGAGTGCTTTTGAAAGTTAGTTCAGTCATGTAAAAAATTGCGGGCCCAATCCAAGATATGAAGCGTCAGACCCAGGTCGTAATGGTAGGGCATGCCCCACATATTTATCTCTTTGATGATATTCGGTCTTACGGTAACTTTCGTTGCAGTGTCCCATAGACACAAGACGTCCGCTGGCGGAGAACATCGTTTTGATTGGTGGAACGACAATGGCCAAAGGATTCGCTAGCCGCTTAAAATCCGAGCTTCTGACTCTACTGAAGAGCGACTTGTATTCGGAAAAATTAAAGCTCGACAAATTCAAATTTCACACCGCGCCGTGCAAAGCCAATTACACCGCTTGGCTCGGCGGTGCGATATTCGGTATAGCCCATTTGCCTTCGAGGTGCTTGACCAAGGAGACTTACTTGCAAAGCAATCGCGTACCCGACTGGGCCTGTCTGATCGATAATAACGAGTGAATGAAAGGAAAAGGCACTTTCTTATCTCTTATCCCGAAAAAAATGAATGATTGTAATAATTACAAAATATAAAAAAAAAATATTTATCGCAACCGATATGTTATTTTTCTGTAAAACCAGATTTATTGTGGTTGACCACGCGTTCCATCGTGTCGCATTTTCGTACGTTCGGTCTCGCTCCCCACTGTCTTGGTGCTTCTTCGCAACGGCGAACGTGCCGAGAATCTCAGAGTGTCGTCAACAGGGTGCTTTTTTTGTTCAGCTGAAGCTGGAATTGAAGAGCTGCGAGGGTGCAACGACCATCAAGAGAAACTTCGCGTTGCTGTCGAACATCGCGTCGAACTGATCGGAATATGAAGAGAAGCGTTACCGTCTCGACGCCAAGTACTTTAAAAAACGATTTTTAAAAGAGATTCGATATAGCCCATTTGCCTTAGAGGTACTTGACCAAGGAAACTTAATTGCAAAGCAATCGCGTACCCGACTGGGCTTGTCTAATTGATAATAACGAGTGAATGAAAAGAAATAGCGTATTATGCTTACAAGGCAGGGAAGGGCGAGATTTTCGCCGAATGTGAAGATAGTTGCCTGAGCGAAACGAGGGCAGGAATAACGCGAGGTGAAAATCCGCTTCTTCCCATGTAGCATACGCTACTTTTTTTCCAACTTCGTTAAAGTAATCACATTTGTTGCGTCGCAAAATCGTCCCTCGCCAATGACCATTACTCGCCCGAGGAGAAATAGGGCTTCTAGATGGATTAATAAGCCCTATTACTACGTAGGGAGTAATAAAACAGTACTGCGTATACACACAGGTTAATAATTCATTGATCAATAATAGACGTCTTTCCGCCCGTGTTGCACGCAAGAATGTGGTTATTTTAGCGATGTCGGGACAAAAAGAAATTTCTTATCTCTTATCTCGAAAAAAATGAATGTTTGTAATAGCGACTAAATATTTAAGTGAATTATTTATCGCAATTGGCATGTTATTTGTCTGTAAAACCAGATTTTCGTGGTTGAACACGCGTTACATCGTGTCGAAAATTCGTGCGTTCGATGGTCTCGCTTCTCACTGTCTCGGTGCTTCTCCGCAACGGCGAACGTGCTCTGGCTCAGAGCGTCGTCAGCAGGGTGAGCTTCTCGTTGAGCTGAAGCTGGGTCTTGATGAGTTGCGACAGTGCAACGACCATCAAGAGATCCTTCACGTTGCTGTTGAACATCTCATCGAACTGATCGCCGTTCATTTTCGGCACCGAATGTACCATATCGAGAAGAGCCCTGCCTACTTGATTGTCGGGCGGTTGTTTGCCCGCGAGGACGTCGTCGACGTAGCTCAGTACTTGCTCCAACATCGAGGAGAGCTTGGTGCTCGCCGCGGCGATTTGCGCGAGATCCATCATAGGCTCGACGCCGCCACTCGGCTTCGCTACCGTCGTCGTGCTGTTCGGCAACTGAGTCTTTTCGCACAGCTGCAGAGCGACGATTTCCGGCTCGTAACAAGTCACCTATAAAAATAATTAATCAGCCACAGAGCCACCGAGTGCAAAAAAAATTTCGGGCAACGTACTACACTGTACATAGGAAAAAGATAGAAGAAAAAAAAATGTTGCACATAGCTTTCTTTATGAGAAAGTTCGTTCATCGATTTTTGCTTTCTCATAGAGAAAGCTTGCACAAAATTGTAATAAATATATTGCAGAAAGTCGCTAATTGAAATATTGGGAATTCGTCGTTTTATGTATTTTTCACGGACAAACGCCAAATTATTTTACTCCTAGAGCCACATTTGATGCATGAACTCTTGTTGAATGAAAAAACAAAAAATTTCTGAAGAATCCAAAAATTTCGAATTTCCATAAAATTTAAACGATTCGATCCATTTTCGCCCAAACATCATACCCAATATTGTACAATGTTAGTCTATTCCCCTGTCAAATTCAAGCTCGATAGCTCCAGGTTTACTCGAATTATACCGTTTTTAGTAATTTTTCAAAAAACTAAAAAAATCAGATTTTATGAGATTTTGAAAAATCTCATAAAATCTGACTGCTTGGATAAATTTCAACAAAATTCAATACTACAGGTCTTTGATAAAAAATATTATATTTGTGTGCAATCTGCGACAATAGCTCAAAACTTGCGCATGTTAGAGCACCACAGAGAATTTTCAAAAAATTGTTAATGGTGGAAAATCCCCAATCGGGCCTCAATCTTCATGAAAATCGCACTGAATGAAGCGCAGCAACCACTCTACTAGTCTATCAAATTTTAACTGGCTGTTTCAAACCATTCCCTAGTTATAGCCGTTTCAAACAATGAAAATCTATCCCACACACACATACCGCCGAACGCCAGCGAAAAATCACACTTCAGGACGTTTTAGATTTTTTTTTTTAAGTACTCTGACATTAAAAAGCAAGTTTTTTTTAAAGAAAAACATAGCTTCATCTATGAGGAAGCAAAATCATTAATTAATTTTTTAGCATGTACTAAAAACTGTGGAAATTTTTCTCTGCTATCACAATAACAATAATTATTTATCTGATAGATTTCTTCTTTTACATTTCATAAAGAAACAGAGCGATAGTTAAGAAAATAAAAAAATGAGTAGAGAATACACAGGTTTCGATTATTAGCAACATTCGATTAATGCGATTGCCAATAATTGGTAACGACCTATAAAAATTACAATGAAGAGAATAAAAAATGTTGAAGGAAGCTCTTTTAATATTGTTTTATGGTCGGCTTACCTCAACTTTGGCGGGTGTGAACATACAGCCCTGCTTTCCATTGGGAACTCCGAGCTGTACGCAAACGTACGCCTTGATAGCCATCCTCGTTGTGTACGCCAGAGTCGTGTCGACGGTCAAATGTACAGGATTGTTGCACTCTCTGGCATAATACTCGTGAATCACTGAGGAATGATTGGTGACGTCTTTGCCGGTGGCCCACCATCCCACTATATTCTCCAGGGCGTTTACTCTGTGGTTAAGGTCGTACAGATCCATGGCATAATTCAGTTCGGCTTCGACTTGATCATCGTACTCTTTGTGTGGTACGCAGAAGCAGTTTGTCACTTCGACTACTCCCTTCTCTACGGTTCCTGTTCGCCGAACACAATCGAAGATTGAGGTTAGGAAAATCGTGGTCGGCTCGAAGAGTCATCGCATTACGCGGGACAAGTACAAAAATCGCGGGACTCCGATATCGCTACGGAGATTACGGACGATTACGCCGACTGTCAGGAAACAATGTATTCGATCGTTCGAATAAAGGCCGACAGCCTCTAACCATGCGACTGCGATACCGCGGTCGAAAAACTATCGGACAAAGTCCACCGGTTAAACAATTTATTCGTTGGAACGATAACTCACCCAGCAGTGTTCCAATTACACGAACGGATTCCGAATTTCTACGCTCATAAGCGTCAACGATCTGAAACAAAACTACGGGATGCACCTTGACAGTGAGATCGAGCGCCATGTTTACAAAGAGTGCTTTGCCTTTAAGATTTCTGCTGCCATTCCGCGACCGGAAACGAGCGCGGACGTGTCTCCTTTTTCCTCGCGTCTGCGCAGTTGCGTTCTTCCGCCGGCGGCGCTGGTGTCGGTTGAGAGGCTTTCGCCGCGTAAACCGGAGGACGTCAAGTTTGAAATGTCGAGGAAAAACAGCTGGGAACATTGAGGAAAGTATTGTCAAGTAACGATCGACGATCGAGGCGCATTGTTGGAGAATTCGCCGGGATAACCGGTCGAGAGAAATGGTTAAACGAATTGGTAATTGTTCAAATAAAACTATAGGACAAGATCCACTGGTTTAACAATTTATTCGTCGCAACGATAACTCACCCAGCAGTGTTTCAATTACACGATCGGATTCCGAATTTCAACGCTCGTGAGAGTCAACGATTTGAAACAAAACTACGGGATGCACTTTGACAGTTAGATTGAGCGTCATGTTTACGAAGAGTGCTTACTTTAGATGTCTCTGCATTTTTTTTGCCGGCGTGTCGACACCCAGGTAGCACAAAAAAATGAGTAATCAAAAAGTTATCTCAATGGGTTCCATGTGTCCGTCTTGATGGTATTCGAAAGTTCTCATGTAGCACAAAAAAATTAGTTAACAGAAAGTGATCTCAATGGGTTACATATGTCCGTCCGGATGGTAACTATAAGCTATTCTACGTCCAAAAGTTAACTTTTTCGATAGGAGGCATATATAACTTTCGGATACCGTCCAGACGGACATATGTAACCCATTTAGATCACCTTCTGATAACTAATTTTTTTGTGCTACCTGGGATGTGTTCCAAATATTTCTTTCGATTTTTCAATTTTTACTCGAGAAGTCCAAATGACACCGCTTTATCTAATTCTTTTAAGGTGATGTGGTATAACCCCCGGCCCAACTACTCCGCACCCAGTTGGTAACAAAAACTGTACTGTATGCCATTTTGAGATCGCAGACTGCTGAGGAAAACGAAAATTGTCTTTCCCTGCGTCTGTCGACTCCCTACGGAAAGACAATTTTCTTTTTCCTCGGCGGTCTGCGGTTTCAAAACGGCATGCAGTACAGTTTTTATTACCGGCGGCGGTATTTCCCATCACCTTAAGGTGATGTGAAACACGTTCTCAGCCTGTCTCTCTCGCTCCGCCGAGAGCACCACTGATGCTATCTCTCACGCAGTCCATAGTGTTTCACATCACTTTAGGTGAAGTGAAAGTCACGTGACAGGGCCATGCGTGTGAGAGAGATAGTTGCAATTTTCAAATTAACTTTATTCAATGGTGCTAATTTTTTTGAGAAAAGAATCAATTCGGGCCAGATGCGAAATTACCGTGTAGAACCGGCTCGAATTTGCTTTTTCCTCAAAAAAATTAGCACCCTTGAGAAAAGTTCATTACAGTTTTCATTACCGACCGCGATATTTCACTTCCCCTTAAGGTGATGTGAAACACGTTCTCAGCCTGTCTCTCTCGCTCTGCCGAGAGCACCACTGATGTAATCTCTCACGCACTCCATAGTGTTTCACATCACCTTCACTCCGTCATATCCATCATCTTGTGTACTTGTTGCTGTAGAACGCGATTGGCACCTAGGTTTTTCCGCGATGCCATCGGGAAGTAGAGAAATCGCTGTTTGAAAATACAGCAAAATCACCCATTTTTGCAGTTGTGGCTACAAAAGGTGTTGATAAACTTTTTTTGTTAGTCGTCACTCCGGGATTGTATTCCATATATTTATTCACGCTGATCGCGAATCTACCACTTATTTTATTCATAAATGAATATTTAATGAGGAAAATTGTGTCTGAAGTACAGTACTAATTTTTCAAGAAATTCGAAAAATTCGAAATGACATAAAATTTAAACGGGTCGATCGATTTTCGTCAAATTTTAATGGGATCATCGGGTGATCATATTCCATCTGTGTACACTTTTTTAGCCAGATAGCTAAACAATTGTGAGTACTAGAGCGCGAAGCGACATTTTTTTTTTTAAGATTGTTTCGATAATTATGATTGTTTCGATAATTATGTTTTTTTTTTGGATTACCACACTACAGCTACGTTCGCCGTCGGTATAAATGCACCGACGGTTAATAGGGCTGCGGTCTGGTATGATAACTGTAGATTCCTATGGACACGAAGCGTAACATTTGTAAAAATGGGAAAGTGACGCGAACTTTTATTAGCATTCCTTTTCCATAAAAACTTAAAGTAATGTCAACTTTGTGCGTCGTCAGGTGAAATGGGTGAAATACGATAAGTTCCCTGAGATTTGTGTGACTAATTGCAATTCCGACCCCAAAATTGACGTCTGCGTTGCTGTAGACGTGCTGTAAACACGGCGTTTCCTTGCGCGTGCGTAGTTTCATTCTTTCGCCGACGGCGGCGCTAGTGTCGCCCGCTGAGAGTGCTTTCGGCGCGCAAATCCAAGGACGTCAAGTTCGAAATATCGAGGAAAAACAGTTGGGAAAAGTGCGAAAAGTATTGTCAAGTAACGATCAACGATCGAGGGGCATTGTTGGAGAATTCGCCGGGACAACCGGTCGAGAAAAACGGTTAAACGAATTGGTAATTGGTCTAACAAAAGTTGGTAGCCCAACGTTCATCGGCAACAGGTGTTCTCCATCATCGAATACATCGTCGTTCTTTAAGTTTTATTTCATTTCAGCCAAGTCGATTTGTCATGGATCCACCGAGAGACTTTCCATTCCCGTTCACTCCGTACCCGATACAAGAAAATTTCATGCGAAATCTTTACTCGTGCTTGGAAAGCAGCAATCTCGGAATATTCGAGAGTCCGACGGGTACCGGAAAGTCTCTGTCCATTATTTGTGGAGCTCTCAAATGGCTCGTGGACACGGAAAATCATGCAAAGGAGACTCTCCTATCGCGGATCGCCGAGTTGGACGCGAAGCTCAAAGAGATCACGGAGAAGAATGCAGGAAACTGGTTTACGGAGCAAACAGAACAGATACAGTTGAACGGAGAGAAGAGAGTATTTATGACAAAGCTGGAGGCCATAGAGAGACGCACGGAGAGAAGGAATAAGTTCAAAGAGAAAGCCAAACAGGGGGATGACGCTAAGACGAAACATAGATTTAAGTCCAAGCCTGCCAAGGGGGGAGACGTCAAATCTATCGATTTACCTGGAGCAGAGTCTTCGGCAGCGAAACACAATGTGGACAAAGACTTGCTGCTGGAAGATCTTCAACTAGATTCGGATGGCTCGGATGAAGAAGGAACCGTAGATGAGCCTGCAAAGTACACTCAGATCTTTTTTTGCTCCCGAACTCACTCACAGCTGTCGCAATTTGTGGGAGAATTGAAAAGAAGTCCGTACTCCAAGGATGTTTCGCTTGTTCCTATTGCATCAAGGTATTTTTTTTTTTTCATCCCTACAGAGCATTTATACCAAACATATTCATTATTCAATATTTTCAATATTCGATATTTTCAATATTCAATATTTTCAATATTCAATATTTTCAATATTCAATATTTTCAATATTCAATATTTTCAATATTCAATATTTTCAATATTCAATATTTTCAATATTCAATATTTTCAATATTCAATATTTTCAATATTCAATATTTTCAATATTCAATATTTTCAATATTCAATATTTTCAATATTCAATATTTTCAATATTCAATATTTTCAATATTCAATATTTTCAATATTCAATATTTTCAATATTCAATATTTTCAATATTCAATATTTTCAATATTCAATATTTTCAATATTCAATATTTTCAATATTCAATATTTTCAATATTCAATATTTTCAATATTCAATATTTTCAATATTCAATATTTTCAATATTCAATATTTTCAATATTCAATATTCAATATTCAATACTTTCAAAATTGATTACTTAATATTTCTTACTTTTTTTAATTTCATGCACCAGGCAAAACTACTGCATTAACAGAGATGTGAAGAGGCTGAAGCACGTGAACCTGATAAACGAACGTTGCCTACAGTTGCAGAGAAAAAAGAAGAGTACTTCGAAAAAGGAGAAGGATCTGAAGCGTTCGAAGACCGCGACGAGTTGCCCCTTCATGCCTGGTAATCAGTCATTGATGATAGCGGAAATCGTCACTAATGTGCAAGACGTCGAGGAAGTCGCCAAGATGGGAACGGAGCATGAGACTTGCCCCTATTACGCGTCGAGAAAATCTCTCCAAGACGGCCAGGTCGTTCTCGTGCCGTACAACTCGATCTTGCACAAAAACACGAGAATCAGCTCGGGAATAGATCTGAAAGGTAACGTCCTGGTTATCGACGAAGCGCACAATCTTCTCGAGGCTATCGAGCGTATGCACAGCTCAACGGTTACCGGGAGAAATATTCTTCACTGTTACAGTCAACTCACGCAGTATCAAAAAAGGTTCGCCACAGATCGTAGAAAAACAATAATTCTCTTCGACTTTCGACTCCTAAAAGTACCTCGATTTGTTGCAGGTTCGAATCTCTCTTCTCGGCCAAGAACGTTCTTTTTCTAAGCCAGCTGAGTTTCTGCCTGAAGAAACTCATCAAAGTCCTTGGTGGAACAGCGAGATCGCACGCGACGGACAAACCTCCGTCGCAAACGGAACCCAAGGTCTACAAGATCGAGAACTTCGAAGCGCTCGCCGAAATAGATACCGTAAATGTGTTCGAGCTATTGGAGTTCGTAAAGAATTCGAAATTGATACACAAACTTCAAGGCTACGTGGAGAAGTACAGCGGCGACTTGAAAGTACGTCCGGTCAACGTTGCGAAGACCGGTGTCTCGGCTTTTCTGAACGTGCTTCAAGGCAAGGAGGAAAGCCAGCCCGAGGAAATCGAGGAAAAGGAGAATTTGCAGGAGGAAACATCGAACAATCCTCTGATGTTCGTTGTAAGTTTTTTGGAGTCTCTCAAGAGCGGAAGCGCCGATGGAAGGATCTTCGTCACACCCGGTGTGACGATTGGTCAGGGAACTCTAAAATTTTTGCTAATGAATCCTGCGACTCACTTTCACGACATCGGTAAGTTGAAACTAATTATCTACGAAGACAACAGTCGACGGTCGAGTGTGTAACCGGTATAATAGAATTTGTTTCTCGACAGTAAAAGATGCGAGGTCGATCGTCCTGGCTGGCGGAACGATGGAACCGATATCCGAATTTGTGGATCAACTCTTCGTGAGTGCCGGTGCCGAACCCGAGAGAATAGTAACGTTCTCGTGCGATCACGTTATACCGAAAGAAAATATTATGACGAGAATCGTAACTCGAGGACCTACGGGCGTTTCGCTGGAATTCAATTATCAAAATCGTCAAAATCCTGAGCTTGTAATTATCGATCGACGCAATCTGTATCCCAATACAGTAGAACCTCTATTATCCGAACCCCGTCGGGACCGGGTGTAGTTCGGACAAGAAAAAAAAAATTCAGATAACCGAAAGGAAACTTTCTTTTCGGCATTATAACACGTACATAAACAATAGATATTTAATGCACATACATAAATAATACATATATAAATGAAATAATAGTATATATTAAACTTCAAAACATATTTTTTAACAACATTGAAACATGGAAGTCTTATTTCGAAAGGCTCTGTGAATTAGAGTCATTCATTTTTAATTACCAAACGCTTGCTACGCGCTTTTGAGCAGCGAAATCTTGAAGCCGCTTCAGAACTAATTACGTATGCAAGGTGATTCAAACGATTTGGTATTAATATAGTTGTAGAATGCTGTAAGCGATGAGAAAATTTATATTCTTTGATTTGCTGTGGCTCCGAAATGGTCTAATTTCGAAATCCTCTTCATTTTTGTCTTTAATGAGGAGACTCAATTACGTTTCGACCCTGGTCCAGTCCTCTTTACAACGATGTGAATTTCGTCTGTTTCTTCCCATTATAATTTTTCCCCTATCTTTTTCGGTGTTCGTGGCATTCTTATTAAGACGCCTTTTATTTGCGTACGATACTCTATTATGTGTTCTGTTGTATTTGACTATGTGTGAGAGCTAATTTTGTAATTTATTCACAAGCGACTCAGTTGTCGTTTCACTTGGGAAGCCGGTATTCGTGTCGATATTTCACATTTTATTTATTTGGTGTAGACAGTCACTCAAACAGAAAACAGTTTAAACGTGATTGAGTCTCTTCATTAAAGACCGAAAAGAAGGGGATTCCAAAATTAGACCGCTTCGAAACCGCAGCAAATTAAAGAAATAGATTCGGTATTAAAACTAAGCTCTAATGCGTGTTCTCCGACTCTGCTGGGGTAGGTTAAAATTGCTCGCGAAAGCCAGTGTGGGAGTGGATTGGCATTGCAAAAACGCGCTTCGATACGCTCGAACACGAGCGCGGATTCCGCCGCAACGAGCACAATATACAATATTTCACGGTGACGTTCGGCCAATTTTTTTGAGAAAAAAATGAATTCGAGCCGAATGCGAAATTACCGTGCGCATCCGGCTCGAATTTGCTTTTTCCTAAAAAAAAAAATTAGCACCCTTGAGAAAAGTTCATTACAGTTTTCATTACCGACCGCGATATTTCACTTCCCCTTGATGCATAACTGTGCTAGGATGATAATTCAATTCGTACCTTTTAGCTGAACGAATTGGGTAGAACTTTGCAAAACCTCTGCAACATCGTGCCGGGAGGAATAGTAGTTTTCCTACCCTCCTACGGCTATGAAGAAACACTGTACAAGCATCTCGACAAAGCCGGCGTCATCGCGAAGATTCGCGGCAAGAAGCAAGTCTATCGGGAGCCCAAGCTCGCGTCTCAGGTCAATTCGATTCTGGAAGACTATGCTCGGGATGTGAAGAATCCGAAGAGCCCGCAGAACGGATCGTTGCTCTTCAGCGTAGTGGGCAAGTTTCTTTTTTTCTCCGACTGCTGTTTACAAATTTCATAAGAATTGACGATAAAACTTGTTTGAATTTATTATTCAGGGGGCAAACTGAGCGAAGGTTTGAACTTCTCCGACGATCTTGGAAGATGCGTCGTAGTCGTGGGAATGCCGTATCCTAATATAAAATCGCCGGAGCTCCAGGAAAAAATGAAATATCTGAACGAGAATGTGGTCAGTAAAACTTTGCTATTTCATTTTTTCTCCTATTAATTCGGTGTCATCATATAATATAAGTGTTATATCGATTTTCTCGATCAGGGGTTTCCGAGTATAATTTCAAGTGTTTAATAATTTCATTATAATTCAGTATTCAGAGCTCTAAAATTAGGATTTATTATACACCGATCGTAAAATGAGAAATCCGTGAAATAAATAAATAAATAAATAAATTCCAGAGACCTGGAGCTGGGACCGCGTACTACGAGAATTCGTGTATGAAAGCCGTTAATCAGTGCATCGGCAGAGCGGTGAGACACATAAATGATTATTCGACTGTCGTTTTGCTGGACAAACGTTACACGAACAAGAAGCAGTCGCTTCCCGGATGGATTCAACGTACTCTCATGGTCAACGATACGTTCCGAACTACAATAAGCGACGTGGCTAAATTCTTCACGGCTAGACGGAAAAAACCTACGGACAGTACGTAATCGGAGTAGAAGTGAGTTTCTGTAGTTTATTTTTTTTCTACATATAATTTCCGAGCTGTACGCCAAATTTGTACGTGAGATCGTGGTAGTAAACCTGGCCAGGACGCAGAACAGGACATGGAAAGTGCGACTGCGGGATGAAGGGCAAGATATTAAATGTACTTCGATGGACCGATAAAATTATTGGACTCACGAAGTTAACGGCGTTGGGATAATTTTGCGGCTGCATGCTGAATGCACAGAACTTCTCGTATTTCGCTCCACTCTTCCCCGGTATATACCGCACATATTCTTTTGTGGTCGTGTCATCGGAATATTCTTCGAACTCTCCGACTGCGCTCATCTCTTCGAAGCTTCGATCGCTGGCAAAGTTGCTTGGAGCTTCTCCCTCCGGCAGCTGTGCATTCACTTATTTATTGCCTAAAGAGTTCTATTGACAATTTTCGTCTCACCTCGGATATTTTTTTGTGAATATCCTCGGAGAAGTCGAGCGGGTTGGATTCTGACGGTAAGCGGCCGCCGGTGTAAAACTGAACGCCTGGCTGATCCGAGTACACCTCAAGAATTCTGAGGACAAGTTAAACTCGTAAATTCTGTATTCTGAGGGCAAGTTAAATTCGTAAATTCTGTATTCTGAGAACGAGTCAAACTCGTAAATTGTATGTTCTGAAGTCAAGTTACACTCGTTAATTCTGAATACCGAAGACAAGTGAAACTCGTAATTCAGAATACCGAAGACAAGTGAAACTCGTAATTCAGAATTCTGAGGACAAGTGAACCTCATAAATTCAGAATTTTGAGAATAACCGAACCTCGTAAATTCAGAATTTTGACGACAAGTTAACTTCGTAAATTCAGAATTCTGAGGACAAGTTAAACTCGTAAATTCAGAATGCTGAGATCAAGTTAAACCGTAAATTAAAAATTCTGAGAACACGTTGAACTCATAAATTCAGAATTCTGTTCCCAAGTTGAACTCGTAAATTGATGAGTTTGATTTTTGGCCAATAATACCTTCCGCTTTCGGCGTGCAGGGCTCGTCCAACAAAACTGACTCCCGGCTGCAAGCATCTTATCACACAAAAATTGTGATCGAAGCCTTCTCCTGCCGGTACCTGTGAATTAAATTTATCTTCATGCGAATTAACTCATTCTTTCGTTTATAGGTGATGGCAATGAGAAATTACGGCCTGGAGAGCATCACCCAAGATTCTGGGTATCCGGAGATCCATGACTGTACCCCCGACACCGCGAATCGCTCCGGTCGGCACAGGATCGGCGAGATCGGTAAAAGTCCAGCGGTCGCAATTCAGGGATACCCTGTGCTTCCTCAGCTCCGATTCTCCGGCATCCTTTCGAAAAAAATATACAGTGGACTATAGTCGTGCGGATTGTTCACAGCTTCGTCGCGATACTAACGTGACCGGCGAGATTGAACAGGGATCCGTGTGACAAGTTCACGATCGTTGACTTGGACGTGGTAGCTCTCATGCCGATTTCGAGTTTATTGTCCGGCGTCAGTTTAAATCTGATGGTAGATAAAACCGCGCCCGGATATCCCTCTTGGTCGTCCTCGCTCATGTAGCTCATCACTACCGTACATCCGTCCACGCAAGCCTCCCAAATTTGACGCCCGAATCCGTTATGCTGGAGCGTTTGAACGAATAAAAAATTGTTTTCAATGAAACGATACTTATATATTTTCTATAACGGCCATTGAAGGGTTCGATGCGCGTGAAAAAAAATGTTTCTTCCACCCTTTTAAAGTATAGATTTCGATCTCAAATTGAATCCCACGAAAGGCGGTAAGGACTTGGCAGTTTTTGCTAAGGAGCAAAAACTGCCAAGAGGTGCCTGCATTCGACGTTTGTACCTAAAAAATGCGGCACCTTTTAAACATAATTGTCAACGACCGCCTTTTGCGAGATGTTTTTTTAGATTGAAATATGGGTTGTAGATTAACTTTTTGTAATTTTTTATAGTGAACGCAAAATACATATTCTTTAATTATTATTTTTTAAAATTTATATATGGGAAACCCAAAAAATGTCCAGTAGTGTAAATTAGTTGAAAAAAATTCTTTCCACCCTCCAAAAGTATAGATTTCAATCTCAAATTGAACCTCGCGAAAGACGAGCCCAAGCAAAAAATCTTGTTTGTACCGAAAAATTCGACAACTTCTTTCTTTTAGGGTATTGGGTATAAACGACGAATGCGGCATCTCTTCAATTTTTCGCTTAGGCCTGCCGTTCGCGAGGTTCAATTTGAGATCGCAATCTGCACTCTAAAAAGGTGGGAGGACATTTTTTTAATTCCATTTTTTAAACACCCTAGTGAAGATACCGGCATGAGACTAAATTTCACCAAGATGTAAAGGCTGTGTTTTGCATGATCGGGCAAACTTTGATAGGGAAAGTTCACGTAGAGAATAAAATTCTATAAGTGCCTCGATAGAGATTCGCCAAAGATGAAATTTGATGCAGATATTTTCAGGGTCATTTCGATTGTCTATACGCACTCCGCCGTGCAAGTGATGCTTGTAATTTTCGTTCAGGGACAACTGATAGTCCTTGTCTTTGATACTGAAAGTACCATTTTTTACACGATTCGCACATCTGCCGAGTACGCAGCCGAAAAATTGATTCAACTGGGGATTCATGTAGCCTGAAAAAAAAAATATATATAAAAAAAAATTCTAGCCGATAAAACTTGGCATTACTCACTTTTTAGATCTTCAAATCCAAGAACTATATCCGCGGTGCGACCATATTTGTCGGGACACTTCAGAGACACTATAGTCGCTCCCCAAGTGATAACGACGACTTCCATTCGATTGGAATTGCTCAGAGTGAAAGATTTTATCACGATGGAAGATGTTTCTCCGTCGCCAGCTAATAATGATTGAAAATCTCCCGAACTCGGTCCATTATCGACGGCGTGTATTTCACCGAATATTCCCTCGACTATCGTGGAATCCTTGCAACTGCAATTTTTTGATGCCATTTAGGCTCCTGCCGCGTTATTATTCACGATAATTTTGGATGGTGCGTCTTAGCTCGCGAAGTTTTAAGGTTCTGCTGTCACCTTCTTCGTCAATGAAAAAAAAAAACCGTGTGAACCTTAGTTCATTCATTTCTGTCGCCGACTACATTCGAGATGAATTCCAAATATCACTCACGTTCTTTTACGCTCTTTCCGGTGTTCTTTAATTCACACTTTTCGGTCACTTGCTGCAATCCAGATACGTTCCTTAGATTTTTTTAAAAATTGTTTGTAACATTACCTCCAGTTTGGAAATCTCACTTTTATACCGAAATTGATGTCGTGCCGGAAAATGCGTCACCTCCGGTTGAAAACTGGGATTTTCAAATCGGAAATGAAGTCGCAATGAAATTTTTTTAAATGTTCTGTGTGACGTGACTTCCGCTCTAAAAGTGAGATTTTCAAACTGGAAGTAACGTTATAGACACTTTTTTTCTCTGGAATGAATTTCGAATGCAGTCAGTAACAGAAAAGTTTGAAATAAGGAACGGAGCAAAGTGGGTAAAAGAATGTGGCTGATACGTCTCAAACGTATTGGGAATTCATCTCGAATGTAACCAACGACAGACACGGATGAATTAAGGAAGACACATGAAGTAAAAAATCGTTTCCGCACATTATTCGAAATTGTTTATTAATAATAATCGCATCGCTTACATCCCGCGACACTTCATAATATTACAATAATAATATTAATCATATATTCAATATATATATATATATATATATATATATTTATATATATATAATTCAATCGCTATTTATAATTTGTATAATCAATATGTATAGTATAATGTACAATACTTGAAAAAATACATGAATTTTTAGTGCAGGTCAGACAGCGTAGTAAGACTTTCGTTTACTTCCGCGAACACCCGATCTCGAATATTAGCTGTCGTTTTTAAGAAATTCAAATACTAAAATTAAACACATGGATAATGGGGGGGGGGGGGGAGTGGAATATTCCGTCATTATTGCATTCTCGCATTAATTATTATTCATTGACTAATTAACAATTTATATTAAAAACTTTCGCTTTCGTCGACATTTTTTTTCTCGCAAAAGTAATTTAAAAAAAAACGTAATGCCACGCTCGTTTATTTGCCTTTGATTTAATCTCATCGTCTCGAGTTCAATAACAGAGAAAACTCGTGCCCAATGTCTTCACAGACAACGTTGGCCGATGACTCAGCGCTCCCCTTCGAGTCTAAAAATTTATTTCTAAACGCCAAATTTCAAAAAGCGCTTCGCATCTCTCGTCATAGCTTTGTACGCGCGTAGCCAAAGCTTTCGTTACTCTTATCTCGGCTTAAATACACGGAACACATTGCACTCAGCAGCTTAACAATATTACTCTTACGCCTAGTGAGTGTTTACGAATTTAATGACTTACGAAGAAACAAAAAAAATAACCAAATCGTTGTCTGTGAACACGAGCACAGAGCAATAATTGCGGCGAGTCTATGGTATTTTTTTCTTTTTCGTTCTACAGCCTACATTTATTTTTTACAAAAAATACTGACGCTGAATTACATTCCCGTTCGATAATACGAGTTCTACGAAAAAAGAAAATGCGCCCGACAAAACATTTCTTTTTTTTTTAGTTTTCCATACACCTTTTTCTTCACTTAGCTAATCAGGGCACAAATATTGTACACGCTAACGAGAAACGTTATTTTATTAATTTTTTTCTTCGTTTCTTTATTTTACTCGTAATTATAATCTGCTTGGTCGGGTACGAAATATTCTGTACTTTAAACGCGTATTCGGTATAATTGTCTGGATCTCTAATATAGGATACGGCAACGATGCAATGTGTTTCTTTTTTTTTTCGTGGTGATGACTTTCAGCGTATATTGTTATTGAAGGCTTTTGCCGGTACAGCAATACGTGAACTAAAAACTGAGTGGTGTCAGGCTATTGACCGGTGTCTCTACGTATATTAACACTGAACGATTAAAAAAGAACTTTTCTTGCACGTTAAAGTTTCGACTGCAGTGGTACCGAGGACGCGAGTCGTCGATAACAACCACAAGGATTTAAAGTACGTCGCGTCGTTTATTTATTTTTATTATAAAAAAATTTTGTTCTCTAAGATTGCTTTTTCACATTCCAATCAAGCGACGCAGATGGGGAGATGGGATAGTCGTCGACTCGTTAAATTAATCTAGACAAACACTGTAATGGTATAAAAAAATAAATATAGCTTAGACTAGCACTTTTGGCGAGCTTAGCGCCATTACACAATCTTACGTCTTTAGCTGCCGAGTATTAGATTATTATGTAAGTTTTTTTTTTTTTTCTGCCGTTCTTTCATTTTCATCGTTTAAATTAACTCGTTAATACTATCACCGATTAGTGATGATTAGCATTTTAATAAACGTGATCTTTTTTTTTCATTCACATTTTTTTTATTTCAACAATACGCGATTATTTCGTGGAAGCATTTCGAATGATTTTCTTATTTCTCTTTTTGTTTGTTTTTTCTTTTTTTATATTCGCCCTTTCATCTTTTTCCTCGTCATACTTAAGATTTATTTTAAGTACGTGATAACTAGCACCGCGGAATATCTTTGTACAGCACAGACGGGCAAACCTGCTGAATACGATGCCTAATTTGTCGAATGAAAAAAAAAAAAAATTCTCTAACTTTCGATCCGCTCGATCGTAGAAAAAGGAATAATTGTGCTAACCGTTTCGACAAATCGCCGTTTTTTAATATTATTTTTTTTTTACTGTCCTCCGCAGTAATTTCGCAGGCGTACTTGAACCCGCGCAGAAAACTAATTAAAACTCGCGAACGAGTCGTGAATCGGTCGAATTCTACTCTCGAAAAAATTACCTCTGCGAAACACGATCGAGTTTTTTCAGCTCAAAGAAAAACGATTCTCCGCAGACTGGGGGAAGGGGGACATCGCAATAATTACTCTCCTTTAAATATATCCTATTTACATTCCGGTTGTGTGTATCCTAAAATACTGATGATCGTCGTTTAGAGAATTGTGAGAGGGTCGAGGATCTGTCGTAGTAAGAGTCAAAGAGTTGAACAAGAAAATTGAATAATAATAATAATAATAATGTAATCGCGATTGCTCGATGGATTTTGATTTGCCACTAGCATTAAAAAAAGTAATCAATTTAAAAAAGTAATAAAACAAAGAAATCACTCGGTTCTAAGGCGATTCAATAATATTTTCTCTCGGGATATCCGTCCTTCGTAAGGTACATATTCTCTTAAAAATCTAGTTTGGGGGGGGGGGGGGGGCGGTCGGGAATGTTGAAGGATTGCTGCTCAATTACGTTCTAAATGGTAAATTACGTAGAGTGTTGCTCGAGTGCCTCTGATATATGTACAACATCGATTGGGTATAAACTTCCTAAATTCGAGTAAGTCGTTCGAATCAATCCTACTTCCTCTAAATAGTTACACGATCGCTTGTCCCAATTCGCGAACTCTAAACGATTTTCTTTTGCGTGCTTATTCCCCCACAGTGGAATAATTCGCGAACGCGCATGCGCCGAAAGCGTAACGCCACAAAACAAGCATGCAAACATGTTCGAAGGCGTACTAGACTGTACAGCGAGAACCCTTCATCTATGGGTTTCTCGTTGATTCGGTATTTCTTTGCATTCGTCAACCCCCCGAGTAAACATCTACTGTACACTTTCCGCGTTATTTTCTTTTTTTCTTTCTCATACAAGTGCTACAAAAAATTCCGTCTAAGCTAATTCACCTCGCTCATCGTTCACACACAAATATCGTTCGATAGAGAAAAAAAAAAAAAGATCTCTTCGTCGTTTGTTCAAACATGCGATCGATAATTTTTCGAAGAGACTTAAAAGAAAAAAAAAAACAGTCACCGATACGCGCATTTTATACAACGAGTCTGGAATCTTTAGGAATGTCGTTACGTGTTTCGACGAAGAACAAAATGCGAAGTTAAATTCTGTGTGAAAACTCTCGTCCAGCCCGCTCCGGGCCAAAGGAATGTGGATAAGTGTCTCGAGTACGTTTCTCGATCGTTTCTCGACGCGAGGAATGTTAGCTACTTTGCACTCGACGAAGAGAAGAAAAATAAAAAAGAAAAAGATCTGCACTCATTCATCATACACTTAGATATCGAGAAAAATGTTTCGTTCTCGTACGAGAGGCAGTGCTTGGAGAAAATCGCGTAAGCGATAATTCACCGAATGATGGTGTTGTCGTTTATTTTTTATTTTTTTTTTTTTAATAGATTTTGTTTGTCTTTTTTCGTAACCTTCACCGTGAACGAGATTCTGTTTACTCACGTTGTCAAAGTGAGTAATCAGCGTCCCCTTAAATGAGCCAGTGCTATGACAAGAAATCTCGTTCGAGTTCGGAAATGCTGGGTTTGCGATTTCTGCTGAGGCGTCGATTCGCTTGTATAGGCACAGTTATATCCTGACTCTGTCCGTGTACGGGGATATCCAAGAGAGCCTCGCGGTGTTCTCTCGATATGTTATCCCTGTCGAATGTTACAGGTGAAAATCTTACCCGACCCATAGATATCTGACTGTCCTTCGCCGAGACGTAACTCGAGTCCTCGGATGTCAGCGAGTCCGGCGGGGTCGGATTCGTCGGGGTTCCCGAGCCGGAATTGTTTTTACTCGTGCTCGTCGTCTTGTTCGGCGAATTGTACGCGTAATTCGATCTCTTGAGGCTCGATCGCAGCCTCGTGACGACCTCGAGATTGCTGGGCCGCTCGCCCGAGCTCGAGTTAGGATTGGATTCGTGCGAATTCTGCCGGCTTAGGTACTGCGAGCCGTACTCTTGATTCGCTATACTCGTCCCGTAGTTTCCGATGCTCGTGACGACGTTGGGCGATCGTTGATAGTAATGATTGGGCGAGTAGAGAGCATAATCCGATTCGTCCTCCAGTCTGAAGGTGGGATTGACGTTGCTCTGACTGGATGTACTCGTGTTCGAGACGTTCGACGACGTTCGATGATGCGTGTACGCCGGAAGTCGAGGGGTCGGCCTAGCCGGACTGTTGACGCTGCTCGGATTGTCGTAGGCGTGAGGAAAATCCGGACACTCGAGCATTCGATCGCTGAATTTTTTTTTTTTTTTTAAGATGGCGTTTTATTTATTTTTTCTTTAACTATTAAATCGTGAAATTTATTATGTTGACTTTTACTCACTGGTAGTCGGCGGTAACGAAGTAGCCCGATTCCGGTGGCCTGTAGTAATCGGGGGGTGCGATTGCGTAAACCGGAGGGCCGTAGTCCGGATACGGAGCGACGTTGCCCATGTATATCGTCGGTACTCTCTCGATCCTGTCGATTCTACCGGTTTCCGGCGAATATGCGTCCTCGTTACTCGTACTCGAACTCTTCCGCCGAGGACTCGGCGTTGGTACGTTCGAGCCCGTGTTGCTGACGTAGTGCTGCGGTGAATCCGTGAATCGCAGAGGCTTGTCCGGCATAACGTTCGACGGCAGACCGGGCGGTATGCCTCCCATGTTGCTCAGGAACGGCCTGATACAAATATAAATAATTAGCAGCTTGTCGTGACTGGGGCGCTTCGCGCACGCTCTGTGGCATATGAAAGTTAGAAAACGGAAATTTAGATTTCCGGAGATTTAACGGAAGTACGTAAATTCCGGTTGGAAAATCTAATTTTTCGACCGGAAGTGACGTCATACCGAAAAACGTCACGTCCGGTTTGGAAATCTCATTTTTCGACCGGAAGTGACGTCGTACTGGAAATAAGTGACTTGAGATTTGAAAGTCTTATTGTTCGACCGGAAATGGAGTCATACCAGAAACACGTCAATTCCGATTTGAAAATATCATTTTTCGATCGGATGTGACGTCATACCGGAAAAACGTGATTTCATTTTTCGACCGGAAAGCCGTAACTTCCGGTTTAAAAATCTCATTCATCGACCGGAAGCAACGTGACACCGGAAATACGTTACTTCCGGTTTGGAAATCTCATTTTTCGGCCGCAAGTGACATCTTATCGGAGAAACCTCAATTCCGGGTCGAAAAATTAGATTTTCAAACCGGAAGTGATGTATTCCCGGTATGACGTCACATCCCGTCGAAAAATGAGTTTTCTAGTGGAAAAAAAAATAAAAATTATTTAACATTAAATTAATAATAAATAAATAATCATAAAAGATTTTTTTTCCGTTTTTTTTTTTTTTTTTAAATAAAATGGAACAAAGTTTTTATTGTATACCTGTAATGTCTCGCCGGGCCGTGATAAGTATTGTGAGGATACCCGCTGCTCGAACTGAATTCATACTCCGGTCCAAGATATCCGGAATTCCTGTTGGATCCAGTATCAGCCTGAAACCACCATCTCGGTGGCTCGTCCTCTCCCTCCGCAGATCTCGGCTGTAGTCTCGGATGGATAGGCGATACGTTCGACATCCTCACGTCGTAACCGGTGGCCACACCGGCGAGCATCGAGGCAATGTTGTACAGCACCAGCTCGATTATGCCTAACTTTGGTTTCTTAGCTTCCCCGTTGTAAAGCGTTGGCATCGGTACCGGCATCGGCATTATGTACGGACCGGTCAGTCCTGGCTTTACCGGATAATCGGTCGTCATCCAATCCGACGATATTTCCGTCGGCAGAGCTGTGTAATCTACAAAGGAAATAATTTTGTTTTTGCAAGGGCAAAAGCGAGATGCGTATTATCTTAGAGCATTTTTTTTCACTGTTTTTTTTTTTTCTAACTTTTTTTTACGGTAGACATCGCGGTATAAGCAGCATTTTTAAATACGCGGTAGATTTTCTTTCGTTAGGACATTCGCATATAGAAGCTCTGACTCGACCCCGATCGGGTCCATTATTTTTTTTTTTTCTTACCTTAAGGTATACTCGAACCCATTTGCTCCGTTAGTCAGTTTACAGACGTATTTTAAAGCGTATATTAATTTCATCAGCCAATGCAATAGAGCATGCGTTTTGCATTTTTAAAAATTATTTCTCTTTCGATTATCCTTCACTCTACGATGCTCTTGCAGAATGCAACAAATTTCAAATCTATCCGTGACTACGTTTACAAGATAATATTACCGAAGAGATTCGAGACTGACGATAAACAGGTCAGAGGATACAACAAGTTCTCGTCCGATAAATAAATCTTCAACGGTCTCTGGGCATGCACTGGAAGAGATATGTGTGCATTTCTACGATAGATTATTCAACTAACAGAAAGAAAAAAAATACTTTATAGAAAACAATAAAATTAGAGTACTTGTTATACTGAGAGGCAAGTTATCTTGATCCAAGAAGAAACGGTTTTTGTTTTTCTCCCGGGGACACAAAGTGATCGATCGATTGATTAATTTCTTTTTTTTTTTCGCTCTGGTTTCGCAGCGTGACGGACGATCGAGGAAACTTCGTCCGAAGTTTTGCAAGTTCGAAGTGAGGATTTCCAAGGTGAGCGAAGAAGGACCATAGCCATACGGAGTTAAACAGTTCGGATCGCTACAGGATGCATGCAAGGTATATGTTCTTTTACGCTCGGCTTTCGACCGTAAAATTATAGACGCGACTTAAATCGCGCGTATTAAATTTAAAAAAAAAAATAGATATGCGTTACCAATCACATTGCGGGTGATCAATTTTTTTTTTACGATTAAGGACTGTTACGTGGTCAGTTGAAGCGTTTGGATTTTCGTAAGATCCTTCGATTCCCACCACTCAAGAATATTACGTTTTTATTTTATTTTTTATTTCATCCAATTATTATTGCTTCCTGACAGAGGAAGCGTTTTTTTTTTGCTTCGCAAGTAGCAAGCGCGTTTCGAGATCGATGACAAAAAAAGCTCACGGGCTCGATACATCACTCTTAACCAAAAGGAGAAAAAAAAAAAACTTCCGGGCCGAGCGTAAAATTTGATATATAAATCGGCAAAAACTAGAAAAACAAAATTCAACGTGTACAACTGAAAAGCTTTTATTGAAAAAAGTTCTATGTCTAAATACAGGTGTGTGTGTGCGTGTTGACTTCGTCTATGAACTTGTAGTGTGCGCATAATTCTTATTTTCTTTTTATCTTTCTCTCTCTCTCCATCTTTTCTCATTTAATTTGGCTTCTGTAATTTATTGAAAAATCTTTTTTTCTGCCGTCTCCGAACAATAATTCAATTTTTTTTTCGCTCATTTCTCGATTGCAAAGTAATTTTACGTTGGGCTTGGATATCGTTCGATCCGAGGTAATAGTTTAAAAAATAATAATAATAACTACCACAGTATACCGGAACGATTCGATGAACTAGATTAATCGTCTCGGAACATAATAGTAGTGAAACTGTTAGCTCTGCTTGTTAGACTGTTAACGGTACTTCCAAGTAATTCAACGAGATAGAACCAACACCAGAAAGATTGCGCGTTTCTCTGCATATCGGCTGCTTTGCTTGCTTTTCAGGGCTGAACGTGAGATTGAACAGTATGTTATTATAATAGTAATAATAATAATAATAATTGATAAAAAAAAATATTACGGCATTGGATCGAGCTCGATACGGTAGCTGAAGGGGGGAGGGGGGGGATTGAAGAAAAATCACAGATACGTGTCCTTGCGATTCCTTTTTTTTAGCCTTTACCACCGCAACACCACACTTTTAGTTCTTTTCATTGTTTCGTTTTAAATGTTGTTGTTTGTTTTGTTATTTTTTTCTGTTCGTCGTCGTCGTCGCTATTTTTTTTTTTCCGTCAATTTTTTGTCTCTCGACACACACCGCTTCATCTTCAGCCTGAACAGGCCCTCCACCAGCCAGGGCTTGACTCTTAAAATAAACTTAGATTTAAAAACTGGTCCCTCACCAAATTTTAATTGCTTGCGATATCGACAAGGTGTGGATTGCATCACGTGCTACAACGCTTCTACGTGCACCAATGGATCGTTTTCTTTTCATATATATATATTTTTTTTTTTTGCAATGTTTCTTTTTTTCTCTTTAGACGTTGCATAACTAATTTTCAATGTCGTTCGACAATAATGATAGAAAAAAATGTAGGTGGACAAGGAGGCGATTGGCATAAATAATATTGACGAACGATTAAACATCAGCAATGGAGGGGGGAATGGCATGGAGTGCAACTTCTCTTCTCGGGAGATTACTCGTGATCGACACCGGCGAATAAAACAAAGATCGACGTGTATCAACAACTTTAAGGAAGAACCAGAGGGTAGCGGATTTTTTTTTTTGCGTGCATTATTTAAAACATTTGCTAAATTCTCTCCACATGGCTAATGTGACTTGTTTTTCTATAGAACAATTTTTTTAAAAATGTATTAAATTCTTAAAACAATTTCTTACAAGCGAGCAGGGGGTAATAAAAACAAATCTCGAACAGAGGATTACGAAACTACTATCGAAGGTACAAGGTGCGGACAAGAACACGTGAGGATAGTACGAAAAAAATAAGAGAGAGATGAATAAAGTCAGATGGACAAATAAAGAATTCTACGAGAGGGGGGCGTGGGTGACAGTGAAAGAGTGATAGAGATAGGCGAAACTTACGAGTGGAGTGGATGTTCTCCTCGGAAAGGCCTGCGATCAAGAGAACGTTCGCTCGTTAATCGTTCCGGTAGGAACAATCGACAAAAATTTTTTTTATTGCGAATAAGTATCGAAATTTGTGGGAAGAAAAAAATATAAAAAAAAAAAAATGCTTATCGTCTCAGTGTTGTTTGACAACTACGCTTGGACCACATTGGAGGACAGCCTAAACGCCAGTACCATGTCGCCAAGTATCCTACACTTTTTTATATATATATATAATATATACTATAAAATATTAATCATATAACTCTCTAGCTAATCACTCTTTCTGAAAAATTTCTCAGTCGCAAGAATATTCGAGGATACGGAGCTCGCCGAGCTCGCGTCCTCGGAGCTTCTCCTAGAAAGACTAACCATTCTCAGCGACTCGGTGAGACGCTCGTTGAAGCTCTCGATGGCATCGGAATTATTATCCTTCTCAGTCTCGTCGCCGAGATACTCGTTACTCTTTGATTTTTGATCCAAAGACTCGTTAATATCGAATTCCTGATCGGAATAACGTCCGCTCTGTTTCGACGCTGCGCTAGATTTACTTCTCGTACTGTCGAGGGAGGATCTCGGTCCTATCTGCTCGAATTCTTCGAGAAACCTCATCGAGCTCTTTGACTTTGAACTGTCGTTAGAATGCTCGGAATCGAGATTGCACAAGTCGCACTCGATATTCTCGAAGTCTATGCCCTCTCGCGAATTCGCGGCTAAAAATCTCGGTGTGTAATCTCTCGTTTCGTTGCTCGAGTATTCCAATTTCGGAACCGTTACGGAGTCCTCGAGAACGCTGTACTCGACTTTCGCCGGTGTACTTTTGCAATCGAGAGCGTCCCGACTGCCCCATGCGCGTATTTTTTCCAAAACCCTCAGAGGACTCTTCGAGCTACGGGACTTGTGACGCGACGGTTTTATTATAGAATTTTCGGGACTCGACTCCAAGCCGTCCGCGTCGTTTATCTTTATAGTCACGCTGTTCTTGCGCTCGGAGCTTCGCGCCGAATTTAACGAACCCTTTCGCGAACCCGAGGGCGAACGAAAAAAATCTGCGAGCGCGTTCAATCGGCTCTCGGAACTATCCCGGCGCTTCGACGATTCCTTCGACTTGCTACGTTCGCGTTTTTTGTTTCTAACGCGTTTCGCCGTACCGACGAGGCTCGAGGCAACGCTATGTACAAAATTTGAGGATGACGAGGACGGATAATCGTTCGTAGGTTCCGGCAATATCGGCTGCTTCTGTGACTTGATCATCGGCGAAGATTTCGAGGACAATTCTCCGGATGTAGGCGGAACGTTGGATTTCGAATATCCGTGCGATACTAAAGACAGTTCCTCGGAGAAGTGCGTTCTCAGACTCGGCTTGGCACGACGTCCCGCATCTTTGAAATCGTAAGACTCGTATGTCTCGTTGAAACTCGTGTCTCTGAGGTTCGTGACGCGGGACGTAACGGGCTCGTTATCGTTGCCATCCTCTCGGCACTCGGAATCGACGCTCGGTATTCGTAGTAACTCGTAATCCGCGCTACGAGCTGCCTGATCGTCGATCAGATTATTCGCCGAGGAGTACAACTTTCTGGATGTTGGGTTACCTATTTCCTGTAGAAGAGGGGAGCGTTGCGCGCTCGCCAGCAGTGCGGTACGCAGCGGGGTCTTTTCGAGATCCGGTGCCGAGCGCGACCAGCGCTTACCACCGGGCGATGCGGGATTCGGCGGCTGCGTGATTATCGCCCCGCGCTCGCGCTGGTGCAGCGTTGACGGACCCCACGTCTTACCCTTTACTCCGTCTGCCGGTACTAGACGGGAAAGAAACAAAAAAACAAAACTTCTACTCGCTACTTCGTTCTAGCTACTCAACTACCCTACGATAACGCCTCGCGATCTTTCTCCTTCAACGTTTCAACTTTCTTTTTTTTTTTTTATGTGTGAAATCAATAGGCTCCTTGACGAAGACCGAAAAAAATTCGCGAGGCGACAGCGTGAGTAGTTGAAAAATCGTACTTGGAAAAAACTCGACAGTCGGTGGTAACGAAGATTGAGAGAAAAAAAAACGAAAAATAATAATCAAAAAAATCAAATGGTAAAGCGACACTGCTCGTTGGGGAGCTCAGATAAATAGTAGGCGTCGACAACGAGATTACTTGGTTTTTCACACACCATGCCGTTATTTTAGATATAATAAATATCTATTGAAAAAAGATGCTTCATATACGAAACGAACAAAAAAAAAAAAAAAAACGATAATTCGTCAAACGATTCTACTACTAAAGCACAAACTTTCATAGTCACAGTGTCTCAAGATGATCCTGCGACGGATCGGCAATAACTATGAGCACACTTTCGACTGCGTAAACGGCTAATTTTTTAAAGGTTCTTTTTTTTACTTTTTTTTATGTTTTTGATCTTTATAGTACGAACGACTAAGGAATAGTTACGAAGCTGCTGGCTTACAGGCAATCGCACGGAGACGGGGTATGCTCGGTGAGCCCGGTGGGCTGTTCGGCCTCGATGGATTTCGCGTCTTCCCTCGATCCAGTGCTGTGTGCTGGACCGTTATCGTGTGCCGAAAATCTTTGGAAGAATAAAAATTTCACCAATCGATCATCGATGCCCCCCATCCTCGATCGAATATACTTTTATTTAATTGCCGAATAAAAATTATCGAGCACTCACCCGACGGAGCGCTTATGTTACTTCCAGGCTCTTTCTTGTTAAGTTTCAACCTCGACTTCTTGAACTTTCCCCGTCTCTTATTGGGCGTAGGCGTATTCTGCTGTTGTATTATCATCACAGTGAGCTCTCGCTCCAGCAGATCGATCTCGCGCGCTGCTAATTCCTGCTCTCTCTGCCTCAGCAACTCCTCGTTTTGTCTCTGTTGTACTTGTGCCTTTGTCAATTCCTCTTCTCTACAGCGCAGTTCCTGCGGTAAAACGATGGATTAACCGTTAAAGAGGAGTCGATCAATTATCTTTCTTTCTTTTTCCAATCAATTCTATAAATAGAATGGAAGTACGATGGTTTTCAAGCGCGGCTTACCTCCTCGAGCGATCGGCATGCCTTTGCAAAGCATTTGTCAGAAAAATTGTACATTACTGGATCGAATTTAATTCTATGTAATCGTCAGTGTATATCTTTGGCAAAACAGTGATTTTTTGAAATTTTAGAATTTTTAAAAAATAACCTTTTCCTTCATGCGCAATCCATGAAGAACTTGTTCGATCTCGAGCCTCCAGTCGTCCTGCATAGTGTGAAACGATTCGTGTGGCGTGGCCGCGAACGCGCTTCTCACCTCGTCGAGAGCCACGAGAATTTCGGCGAAACCAGGCCGCCCGTGACTGTCCGACGACCAGCAAGCTGTGCGAGGGTTGAATAAACGATAGTTAATGTCTCGTAGTGTAACGGTTGAGTAGCACGTTATTATTTTTACGTCGATCAATTTTCTTACCTTCCATTAGATATCTCCAGGGCTGCGGACACGTCGTAGGAATCGGCAGAGTGAGCTTGTTCACGGCAACACCGTAAGCGACTGCCAGAGCATCGATGCCTTTGTAAGGCGTCTCACCGGTCAAGAGCTCCCAGAGGAGCACGCCGTAGCTGCGTTAGCACGAATTTTTTTTTGTAGATTTTGTTACATAAATCGATAAAGAAGAATCGATAAGCAGGTAAGAAAACGCGAAAACTCACCTCCAGACGTCGCTGGCCTTGCTAAAAGTACTTTTCTTTATGACTTCCGGTGCCATCCACGCGTAAGTTCCGGCAGCCGACATCCGGGTGGTTTTGTACACTTCCCTGGCCAAACCGAAGTCCGTGATCTTCAGGGTCTTGTACTGAAGATCATCGTTCTCTATCGGTTCGCTGAGTAACACTGAAAAACATTTGCACGATTAATTGTCATTATGAAAACGCAGATTTTTTTTTTTTTATGCTGAACGGAGCTCGAGTTCAAACGTACCGTTCGAGCTCTTCAGGTCCCTGTGTATGAGACTGATCGGAGCTTTATTGTGAAGATAGTCCATCCCTCGCGCTATCTGTATCGCCCAATCGACCAGTACGTCCGGTCGAATTTTTCGGCCGCTGAGAACCCTGTTCAGACTTCCGCCCCGGGCGTACTCCATGACCAGACACATGTTCGGCATTTTCAGGCAAACACCTTCGAGCTGAACGATATTTTCGTGCTTCAGAAGCCAAAAGAGCTTCGCCTCCTGTTGCACATTTTCTAATATTACGCTCGGCTCCTCGTCCGGATCCTGACGAGCGGCTTTCACCGCGACTTCGTGCTTTTGCCAGAATCCTCTGCACGAAATAATTAATTAATGCAATTAACATAACGATCAAAGCGATAGGAGTAAAATTTAAACGAGAAAATTTAATTGCTAAGCTATCGGGAGTTCCACCGTTCGATAGAGATGTACGGAAGTTAGCTCCGGAAAAGAAATGGAATAAAACACGTACCTGTAAACTTTGCCGAAACCACCTACGCCTATTACTTCTTCTAACTGCAACTCTTGAAAATCTATCTCGATAGGCTGAACCTTGTCTATGACCGACGATACCCTGTCGATGCTTTCGGACTCCGCGACGAAGTTTGCAGGAAATATACCGACTTTGCCGTGTATCTTTCCCGTCCACCAACCCTCGTCGCCCGAGATCTTCATATCTTTGGATAAAACCTGCGCGACAACGGTAAGTTTAACAGAGCCAACATTTTCGATGTTTTTTTGCATTTAAAAGACTGGCTTTGCAATTCGAAAGGAAAACTCTACCTCCACAGTTTCGCCTCTCTTCAGCTCGAGTTCATCCTCTCCCTGGGCGATGTAGTCGAAAAGTGCGGTAAAAATCGTCGAGCTGGTGTTCTGCCGGGAGTGGGAGGACGACGTCGCGTGAGAAGGACTCGTCTGCTGGGACACAGTCCTGGCCGTGTCTCCGCTGTGCGTGTCCGACACGCTGCTGTCCGACATGTTGTTACTCGAAGTACGCGCGTACATATATCCGTAGCTGAAAAACGAACGAGAGAATAGTTTCATTAGGTACTTGACAAAATATTGATTGACTATTAACTGATAAAATAATTTTTAAAAATTCACAAAACAATTCATAAAATAATTCATAAAGTAATTCATAAAATAATTAATAAAATAATTCATAAAGTAATTCATAAAGTAATTCATAAAATAATTCATAAAATAATTCATAAAATAATTCATAAAATAATTCATAAAATAATTCATAAAATAATTCATAAAATAATTCATAAAATAATTCACAAAATGTATAATTGATAATCAATCAAATAGTAGCAAAAAAAGTGCACTCCTCTTTGTTTTAATTATTAAATTTAATAAAAAAAATATAGCGAAGAAAGAAATCACCTGGCGGAGTAGCTGTTTCCTCTGGATGAATTCTGATACCTCGGCGAAGAAGCTGCTGTACTTGGAGTTTGGGGGTGTGACGAGCCATTCTCCGGATAAAGTAGGAACCGCTCGCTCCGATGACGAGCATCCGGTTGTCCTTGGTCCATCAAGGTAGACAAGCCTCTAGCCGATAGCCCGGCAGGCGGCATAAGGCTAGACACTCACCTTTGCTTTTCGATCTCGTACAAAAAACTTGTGTCCCTACCCGCTTCTCGTTTCTCTCCGATCCCTCCACTCGATCTTCATATAAATAGCTATGTTTATACTTTTTTTTTTTCGTCCACTCACTTGTTTCCCAAAGTCGAAGAAATTGATTAATTTTTTTATACAAAATCACTCTAACGATGTAACTCTAGGGTCAACATCTCGAGAGACATGACCCCGCATTAATGCCTCTTCTCTTGGCTCCCATTGTTGCAAAAATTTATCTAACGATTATTTCGGAGCACAATGAAAAAAAATTTAAAAAAATAAAAAAAATAACAACGATAAAAAATTTATCCTGAGCAAAGCATAACCAGCATATCTCTCGCTATAAATCGTGTTACCTTCCAGCGAGTATTCGTGGGACGTTCACCTCGCGAGACGTGCACTTCTCTTTTTCTTTTTTAATTTGAAAAAAAAAAAAAAAACTAAATTTTTATTACACTTGCGATTGCACAAAATTTAAAGGGCCGTGTGTGTACGTTTATGAATCGGTACGTACGAGAAAAATAAGTGGGGTGAAATTGTTACACCTTCGCGCTACCCCGTTGTCGCGATCACTTTCCCCGTAGCCGGCATTGCGTCGAGGATTGTTATCGCAGGTGTCCCCGCGCGCTGCGAAATCGGCTCGTCCGGGGCCCGTCGAAGGACTTTTGTCCGATTAAAATCGGCCGGAGGTGGCGAGAAATCGCCGCGAAAACACGTCGGGGCCGTCGCGTCAGGGTGTGTATACCCACAAGCCACTGTTTACGCGAATCTTCTCACCCCGTTTTTGGCCCCTTTAGTCTCGCGCATAAACGTTTTTATCGCGATATTCAGAGCGGCGGGGACCCCTCCCCGGGGACGCGGAGCTCCGCGTCGGGCCGCATAAAATCCGAATATACCGCATCAACAGACGACAATTTTTGTAGCGAGCAGAACTCACGGCGATAACCTAACGGACGCCATGTTCGATTTTGACGGCCCCACCGTTGACGTGCTGCTCGACGGCTATTCGCGAGGACGGCCACCCCGCAGACCGGGATCCCACTCAAGCCTGATCTTCATTGCCCCTTCTCTACTCCGCAACCCTCCCCCTCCCGGCCGCCACCTCGATAACCTGTCAGCGTTTATATTCGTGTATGCCGTCGGAGCTGCCGAAATTTTATTATTTTCGGCCGCTTCTACGAAAGCTCTTTCGCATCGATGTGCGTTTCTGATAAGACTATGAGATTGTAAGTGGCAATCGTATCTTTCGGGATTTAGGACACTTTCGAACGAGTTCCCCCTCCCCCACCGGCTCTCGATCGCACGGTGACATTATCTCGAACTTATCTCGAATCTACGTTACCGAGAAATTATCTTAATTCGCTGCCGCCGCTACGGACTTTTACGATTTCAAGCGCGATTGTATGGTACGATCTTATGTCAATCCGACGCTTGGTTTATTCGATCTTAAATTAGATAAAAATACATTGTGTAAACGGCGAGTGAGGAGGCTAAATTTTATTTTAAAAAAAGAAAGAAAGAAAGCTATAGATCGTTAGACAATCATTTCGAGTTCTCTGGCGTAGTCTATCGCGAGAGTTGCCAGATCGCCGCTCGGTATGGGATCCTCGGCTTTCTTCTCGTTCGGCGCGGTGAAGTAGAAATTCCCGTCTTTCGTGAGAGTCCAATTTTTCTTCGTAGCAAAGGCCATGGTGTCCTTCTCGGAACTGAGATTGAGCATGCGGGAGGCGTCCTTTATGGAAACTTTGTCGTAGGCGCTCTCCATGCAAGCGCCGATTTCGTCTCTCACGGTGTTCAACAGAATATCTATGAAAAAGTTGTACGACGCCGCGGGCACGTTTCCCTTGGCCAGAAATATTTTGTTGTAGGATCCCTCCATCAGGCATTGCTCCAGACTCAGGGGATGTCGAATGTAGACATTGGACTGTATCTGATCAGATGGTAGAAGCTCCAACTCCGTGTGGAATTCTGCTACTCTGTTTTGCGAGAGCAGGAACAGCAGATTAAGGCCCAACAGTTGGTACTTGTACGCTGACTCCGGTAGGCCAGACTTGTAGTCGAAATAGTAACACTTCAACTGCGCCATGTAACGCTCGAAAGAAGGTATATCCTCCGAAGCTATACTCCATTGTGCTCCTATTTCGAGTATGTCACCTGAAACATTCACGATTATTATTATTACTGTTATTATGATTATTATTGTTATTGTTATTATTATTATTATTATTATTATTATTATTATTATTATTATTATTATTATTATTATTATTATTATTATTATTATTATTATTATTATTATTATTATTATTATTATTATTATTATTATGTTGATTTTGTTGACAGAGTAACTCCCTTACACAGAACTCAAAAGCAGTGAAACGAAAAACAAGACATATAAAATTTGAATATACATAATGCATAATACAGACAAAACATTTTTTGTAAAAAATAATATTAAATATATATAAATATAAAGGAAAGAAAAACCTAATGAACGACTTAGTAGACTTAGCATCGACTTGATAGAGGCAAGTTTTCACTATTTCTACTTGTATCTGCGTCTTAAACGCTTCGAACGATACGCCAATAAAATCTAGCATGTCATACTAATTTCCAAGCCTAGCAATTTGTGAGATTTTTATGATTACTATGAGGTTATTATTATTATTGTTTACAGAACCTAAGTTTTCACTCCTTGGTCTGCCAGTATATAATGTAGTGTCATGTAAAAATATATGTATCGATTTTGCTCTTTTATAGTTACTATGTTTTCATATAATAACAGTTACGATCATAATAATATTTCTAATTATTAGATAATGTGTTTTACATATTTTTTATTTTGTATTTCGCGCACCGAAAGTATTAAGCGAATACAAATAATATTAATTTGTATCCAATTTTTTCTTTTTTTTTTTCAACGTTGACAACGAAATACGTACGAGCAATGAGCAACTCCTTCTGGGATGCTACGCTGCTGGAAGTCGGCAGAAACATGAGATGGGTGAGTCCGAGCTGCGAAAAAATATTCGCGGAGATCGATTAGATTGACGAGAGACTCGGGATGTCGAGGGATGTCGAAGGGAGATCAAAGAAAGTCGGATAAAGGAATGATGACAATCCATTTTGACAGAAAAGGTTATGAGGTTATGAGTAAAATTATCATCGTAGATGATAACCGCGAGTCGTAAGGAGTTGTTGTTCTACCTTGAGCTGATCGAGAATCTCGCCGCATTTTTTCAAATTGCAAGGTGTCTTAGTCCATTCGCGTTTTAAGTTTTGATAAACTGGAACTATATCTTTGAGCGCGGCCATGTCTGTGGTAGCTGCTTGAACCATCGTGCACGAATGTCGGCGAGAATTTTTGGAGTTGCAAAGGAGAGCCGCGAAAGATAACTCGAGCCTCGTTTCCACGGAGTCGTCGACGGACGAGCAAGGAAAAAATACCGGCGCGCTATTGGCCCGTAACAGTTTGCCCCGTAACGATCCAATGGTCCAAGCGACCAATCAGGAACACGAACCGCTATCTACTATCGAGTACACCCGACTTTTTGCGCATTATTGATCAAAGTAAATAAATAGTCGGTTGAGAAAGTGTTAAAAGCCGATTGATCGACAAAAGTTTAATATCAAAGTAGGGTAACGAGTGTGCAAATCGAGTATATCGGAAAAGCCGATAGAAGAAAAGAGAAAATTTAACGCACTCGCACTCGCGCACTCCAGGGGCGCACTTGAATGGTTGGATCCAGTGTCATCTTTGCCGGCCTTCAACTTCCTCTTCCCGTGACACGATACAATGGCGTCCGGAGTAAGTGTTATCCATGCGACGTTTTCACCCCTAAACATCGGCGCGAATATACACCGATAGCTCAATCTTAATAGACGAAATCAAAGCCCCGATCACCCTTTATCTAATAACGGTACGATTTTTTTCAGACTCTTTACACGTATCCTGAAAATTTCAGGGCTTACAAAGCCCTGATCGCGGCCAAGTATTCCGGGGCTCAGGTAAAGATCGACAAGGATTTCGTTTTCGGCGAGACCAACAAGAGCGATGCCTTTCTCAAAAAGTTTCCGCTCGGCAAGGTATGTGACACGCAAATTTTCAATTAAAACAAAAAAACCCAAAACTCGTTCCCCACGTATTTTCTCCCTCACGAACGTTTCGTGACAAATGGAGGAAAAAAAGATGAAAATTCGTCAATCACGAAAATAACCTGGCCCTCGCGAATTTCTGACATATGTCCCTGACCGTATTCGAGATTTTCGAGAATGACGAGCAGAGAGATTTAACAAATGGTGTGAAAATTTGAGAGTTCTTTGATTTAGAAGAAAAAAAAAAATCCGTTTCCAGCTTTCTTTTTTTTTTTAAAGGTACCAGCCTTCGAGACTGCAGATGGCAAGTACCTCACAGAGAGCAACGCCATTGCTTATTACGGTGAGTAATATATTGCACGAGTCTCTTACCTTTAATCAATGACTAGTCAGTTTCATTATTATAATAATAATAATTATTATTATTATGATAATAATAATGATTATTCATGATAACGATAAGTAAGGTGAATTTTATTAAAATACCTTGATTTCGATCGACAGTCGCTAACGAACAGCTGAGAGGCAAGTCTGACATCGAAAAAGCGCAGGTCATTCAATGGCTGAGCTTTGCAGATTCGGAGATCATCCCGGCAAGTTGCACCTGGGTGTTTCCTCTCCTGGGAATCATGGCGTACGAAAAGCAGGTGAGACCCCCGCGAATAAAAATCTATCGAAAATCGAATAAGGATACTCCTTGAAAAGGCGATGATCGAATTAATTCTTTTGATTTTCGTAACGAAAGGAGATACATTAAGGATGCGTCGAGTGGAAGCTTATCAACATTCGCGTACGCAGCAATGTTTGTTCTGCCGGTGCATACAATTTGCAATTCATTATTTGAGTAAATGAAAATAATTGTTGAAATTAGTTAAATCGATTAAATTGATTGTTTAATAATAAAAAAAAATGTATATTTTTTTTACGAAATTGAACGGTCGTTTGAAAGTGATAAATTGGTAAATTTTCAGACTGTCGAAAGCGCGAAGGAGGATGTCGTGAAGTTCATGACGTCGTTGAACGCTCATTTGCTGACGAGAACTTATCTTGTTGGCGAGTGTATGACTCTCGCGGACATAAGCGTCGCCATGACGCTCCTTCATCTTTACCAGTACGTTCTCGAGCCGACTCTTCGGGCTCCGTACAAGAACGTAAACAGATGGTTCCAAACTGTGATCAATCAGCCGGAGTCTGTCGCCGTTATCGGTAACTTCAAACTGGCCGACAAGACCCTCGAGTACGATCCGAAGAAGGTCTTCGATCATCCCCACGGAAAGGGCTCGAAGAAGGACAAAGAGTCGAAGAAGGAATCTAAGAAGGAACCTAAGAAGGCGGCGCCAGCCGCGCCCGCTGAGGAACTCGATGCGGCCGAAGCTGCTCTCGCCGCTGAGCCAAAGTCTTCGAATCCCTTCGACGCAATGCCCAAAGGGACCTTCGACATGGACGACTTCAAGCGTTACTACTCCAACCAGGATGTCGACAAGTCTGTACCGTACTTCTGGGAGAAGTTCGATGCTGAGAACTACAGCATCTGGCTTGGAGAGTACAAGTACAACGACGAATTGACGAAGGTGATTATTCGCTCACGGGATAGTCGGGACACGTCATTCCATCGTTGTTTTTATTATTATTACTAGCATATTGTTGTGGCCCGAACGTTTCGTGCCCTCGCCATGGACTATTGAATTTAGAAAACAGAAATTTACATTTTCGGAGATCTATCGAAAATACCTCACTTCCGGTTTGAAAATCTCATTTTTCGATCGGAAGTGACGTATTTTCGGTAGAAAAATGAGTTTTTCAGATCGCAAATGACGTATTTCCGGCATGACGTCACATCCGGTCGAACAATTATATTTTCAGACCGGAAGTGTCGTGTTTCCGGTATGACGTCACTTCCGATCGAAAAATGAGGTTTTCAAACAGATAATCGTGTGCTGACGCAATTATTTTTATTCGTTTCAGGTATTCATGTCCTGCAATCTCATCGGGGGAATGTTCCAGCGTTTAGATAAGATGCGAAAGGCCGCTTTCGCTAGTGCCTGCCTCTTCGGTGCGGACGACGACAGTACCATCAGTGCTATATGGATTTGGCGCGGACAAGATCTCGCTTTTCCCGTAAGTTTCCGCCGTTGACGGATAAAACGCGAGTTGTGTGCTGAACAGTAGTCGAATGTCTTTTTTTATATTTGCAGTTGAGCCCTGACTGGCAAATCGATTACGAATCGTACAACTGGACGAAGCTCAATCCCTCGGAAGAGAAAACAAAACAATTGGTCGAACAATACTTGAGCTGGACTGGTGAAGACAAGAATGGACGTAAATTCAACCAGGGCAAGATTTTCAAGTAAAATCCGTCGTACGCTTTATGATAAGACAACAACAAATCCCTATTCACATGAAATAAAACTTGAAAAGTGACCTTTCGCACGAATGAAACACAAAAGAAAACCAACCTCATCCATCCACACATCTTCCCGTGATCTTAAGAATCTCAGAGAAATTCGTTAACTATGTTGTAATACATCGATCTCGATATTCGTTATCTCATTAACGTTCTACGTTCTACGATCGTTATTTCGTGTCCTTTTTTTTATTCTCATTGTAATAATCGACGTCTCCCAAGAGTTCTGCAAAACTTAGTCCATCTTGGGTTTCCAAGTTCTTTTTTTTTTTTTTCTGTTAATCGATTTATTATCTTTTTGTTGCAATGTGAAACAGAATGTCGAGAGGGGAATTAGGATGCGAGAGGAATTGAGCGGAACAATCGTTAATAATTATGATTTATTTCAACGTGTATTGGCAGTCTAGTATTTATTATTTCCTTCAGAAGCCTTTGGCGTCCAAGAACCTACGGCAACTCGCGACATGGTCCCCGCGAAATTTGACCGAGCCGGCCGGTTCGTTGACCTGCGTTCCAACAACTTGTCCCGCTCTCTGCTCCACGTACTTTTTCAGTTCTTCTTCGAACTTGAAGATATCACCCTGAATGTTTTTCACTACCGTTACTTTTCTCAGGCCTCTATTGCTTGTGCGGAGGTACACAGGCACCATGTGATTCTTGGTTCGTGCAACCATGTAACGAAGCTGCAGCGCAGCGGCTGCAAAAAAAATTGATAAGAAAAATCAGGTCAAAAAAAATTCCACATAGTAAAACGAGAAACACGGAATCGGTAGAGAAATATTTACGATTCTGGGGCTTCCATCCCGACGGCAAATCGTACAGATTCTTAGGAGCGTTCGGGATGATTTTTTCTCTCAAGCACTGTTCTACGTAAGCCCATTCCTTCGGATCCCTGGAAACTTCGAACTCAGGTAATTCGCCGATGCTTGAAGCGGCTTCCCGACCTGTCCATCTCTTCTGCGTCTGCGACAAAAAAAACAATAGCCATTAGAAAAACAAGCATTCGCACAAGGATTTTGGGGTTTTTTAGGTTACGACAAAATTTAGTCAGACACGATCGAGCTTTACTACTTGGATAATACAAAAAATGTGATAGTTCGATCTGGCACGCGATTATTGCAGTACAATGTACGTATTGCTATGACGACTGCGACGACACGAATAGACGTTCGATTGCTCACGATAATCACTATACCACGTAATGTTTTATACGCCCTGACGGCGTTCAGTTTCATATCATTCACGGTAATTTCGACGTCGATGCAACATGTGGTCACGTTTCTCAAAGACTGTAAACGTGATATTCTCGTCGATTTGTGACACGCGAAAGTGATGCGGTTAGGTCGGCTTTGACGATCGAGAAGCGCGGACTTGGCTAAAAATACAAAACGTAAAATGTAAAAAAAAAAAAAAAAAAAAATAGATAAGGGTTCGCCGTGAGGCCCTTCTCCTCGGAACGTTTTCTAATCGGCTAACCAGAGCACCGCGAATCGCGACGATGATTCCTCGTAGTGGATAAAGTCGATTACGGATGAGAAAGTCACGAAGGTCCTACCTGTTCGCTGATTGGAAAAAGGATTTTCCAACTATCGCGGCAGACCGGCGACGGGCGAGAGGCGGAAAGTGCGGACCGTGCGAAAAACCGAAGGGCCGCCATTTTGACTTCGGTAAATAAGGGTCGGTGGCCGCCATTGGTGCGCACGGGCGCGTCTTCCTTCTAGTTTCTCGGGTGTACGTATCACCCGACTTTTCCGGGTCGGCGTGCACGCCTTTTTTTTCACCGATTTTCCGACCGAAAATCTAACGCGACATCGCGAACGTGCGGTTCGTTATTCACGAGGGAACGGGAGATCGACGTTTATTCAAGGGCGTGAAATTTTACTCTCTCGTACGTGAGAGTTTCGATTCGGTCGAGTGTTAGCTCGAATGTACAAAACGGTGTTCGGGGCTACGGGAAAAGTGCCGCGTTGTTCCGCATTTCGCAAGAATTTTTTTTCAACGTCAAACGAGGAGGATAAATAATGTTTTTCGAGTGTCGCGAGTGAGCTCGTTGCACGAGGATTAAACCAACGTTTTTGTCGTGGCGCCCCGTCACTGTCAAAGCTCAATTATTGCCGCTCGAAGAAAATAATAAATAGTCGGTGTCGAACGTGAGTTATCGCGAACGGGCTATGGGACACGGGAAAGGTCGTTTTCACGTCCGTCAGATGGCGATAGAGTGAAAACAGTGGACACAGCGCATAGACACCCTGCAACGGGACTGTGTTTTTCACGGGGATATTATTCCCGTATTTAACGTTAAAACGTCGATCATTCGGGAGGATTTTCGGCCTCAGAGGTGAGTACTCGACGGTGGGCGACTTTGCGAATCAAAATTTTAAACGCCCAACGATTCCTTATCGACAAAATAAGCCTCCGAACTTTTCGTCTCGGGCTCGACCTTTTGTTTATTCGTGGCGATTTTTTCGCGACCTTTACACGGAACATTTACCATACACCCCGTACGATTAATTCACGAATTTATGTCACGTTAGTTAAGAGACGCCGCGATCTACCTAACGGGACAAAAATTTCGCCGATCGGTCCGGCCGATCGTCAGATATCGCTCGAAATATCACGAAGCCTTTTTCCACGGCCCCGAACCCAGAGAGGCTCACGGTACATCCGTGTAAATGCACAGTTTGTCACGTAATTTTTCTCGTCCGCCAGGGCCGCATCGGACAACCCCACCACCCGTTCTTCTCGCGCTGCGAGACTCTTCCGTCCTGTTTTTTTTTTTTTTCTTTCTCTTCCTTTTTTTTCTCGTTCAATCTCGGGCCTGACTCAATATACTTCTCAATCACTGTCTGTCCACGCCGTTTTTCACCGTAAATAAGATCTTTGTTCCTCGTCGTTTCCTCCCTTCGCCACGATCTCGGAAATGGAGTCGTTTTATCGCTGCTACCTCGGCTCGCTTCTCTCTGCTCCTTCGCGATGATAAATTCGCTCTGTGAAATTACACGGCGATCGCGTGCGTCGCGTCACCTGGTCGCGCACCAACTTTTATTGAAGCAAAGAGAATGGAAAATTGAAAAATTGAAAAAAAAGAAAGAAACAAAAAAAAACTCTCAACCCCTTTTTCCGTCTGTCGACGCTCGCCCGACCGGAAAACCACCCTCCTTCCTTCCACTCTGCCTACCTGTAGATCAAGCGAGGGTTGTGTATTTTTTGTGATTTTTTTTTTTTTTTTTTCTGTACACGCATCAAGCGCTCAAAAATCTGACCTCGATCTGAGCTTAGCTTGGAATCACCGATACGGTCTACTATTTTGCTGGACGCTCCTCTCGACGACTGACGACTCTTGACGACTGACAAATTTTAAACCGACGAAAGACATAGAAAAAAAATTGTTCTCCACGTCGCCCTCCGTCGAGTGGCGTTCGATCGGAGCATAGAGTGAAAATAAAATAAACTAAAATATACATAAAAGGCGAACATTACAAAATGATGAAATTGAAATTTTCAGGAGCCCAATGTGGGTTGAAGTGAGATGGCATCCAGGGATAAAAGACCCTTAGCGCCTTCAAAATCAAAGCAGAAGGCGAGCAATGACTCTGGTTTGCCATCGCCTTCGACCAATCGCAAAAGGGTGCCGCCTCCGCCGACGGTGAGGCAGCAGCAGTTGGCGCGCGACTTTCTTGACGCGGTCGCATCGGGCAGTCAGCTATCGCCAAAGTTGGATCCCGCGTTGCCTCGCAAGAATGTACTGAGGCTGAGGAGGAAGCAGAAATTGAGAAACGCAAAGGCTAATCTGATAAAGGTGAAGGTTACGAAGAAGGTTCCGATAAAGAATTTGCCATTCAAGAAGAAGGGTCTGAAGTTGAAGAAGGTGAAGCGTCTCGTGGATGCGGATCGTAGCAAGCCGAGCGTCGAGCAGAAGCAACGTTCGGACGATACGGAGAACGAGTCGAGCGGCCGAAGTTCGAAGAACAATCTCAGGGCGAAAAAAAAATCATCGCCGAGAGTCGGCGGCGAGGAGAGCGAGGGCGCGCCACCGGCGGAGACGAGAGAAACGAGCGGCGAGGCGAGCGTCGCGATAAACCCGAAGGGTAGTCCGAAGACGACGAGAAAGCTGAAAATCTCGGAAATACCGGATTCACCGGCGAAGAGTGCCAAAGGCTCGAAGGCGATCCCGGCGACGAAGAGGAACGCGAGCAAGGAGCGCGAGAGCGGCGCGAAGCAGACGAGAAGTCTCGTGGTGAAGGAGACGGATAATCCGTCGAGTTCGAAGAGCACGAGCTCGTCGCCGGAATCGAAGAATTCCAAGAGGAACCAGGCGAACAGCTCGGTTGATCTGACGATAGAGGCGGTGGTCGCATCGATGGTGAGCGACAACGAGCACGAGGATTGCCAGGTGGTCGGCGGGAAGATAACGCGCAGTCGAAAGATGCTCGTCGACGGAAAGCTCTTTAGCGAGATCGAGATAAAGAAGGAGATTCTCGACGCGGAGGAGGCGAGATCGGCCTCCGAGGACGACGGAGCGGACGCGCTGCAGGAATCGCAAAACTCGATACAGCTGAGGAATCGTTCGGGCAACTCGTTCGGTCAGCGGAGCTTGAGGAACGGTAAATTGCGACAATTATCGGACTCTGGTATAGCCGGTGATTTGGAGCTGAAGAAGAGACGCTGGCTAAACATGGACGAATCGAACGCGGCCGAGTCGGGAGGGGAGATGAGCGTCGAGAACGTCTCGGACGGAAACACCGAGGCCGAGTACTCTTTCGCGGAATCGGGCGGCGCGGAGAATCCGAGCAGCGCGGCATCCGGCAAGGACGAGTCATCGCCGACGAAGTCGGAATCGCCGACGGATTTCGATCGGGTCATCGAGTCGGGTATGGAACTCGAGAACAACAACAACAGCGAGAGGATGGACAGAGCGACGGACGAGGTTGGTCCGATACTGCGTTCGAAAACGAAAGCGAAGAGCACGGAGATGGAGATAAAGATCGACGACGTCGAGCCGGAGGAGCCGAGGCCGCTCGGACGAAGTCTCGCCGGTCAGCTGGAGCCGAGGAAGAGCGGAAGTTTGGATCAACTGCGCAAGGACAGCTTGCCGAAGCTCGTCGACAAACCCCCAAAGAGTCGGCGCAGCAGTCTCAACATCGACGTCAAAAAGACGATGAACTCCTTCTACGGCAACGATAAGACCGAGAACGCCTCGAAGTCCCACATAGACCTCATGATCGAGACGATAAAGCTCGGCATAGCGAAGTCTATCGAGAGCAAGATATCACGCTCCGAGAAGAGTCTAGTGATGAACAAAAATTTCGAGATACCGAAGATCGAGGAGATCGTCGCACCGTTGAGCGCCGAGTCGCAGAAGCTCGGCCTCGACGAGGTTACGGAGGAGGAGAACACGCCGAACGTCTCGAAGAGCGACGGAGCATCGAACAGCTCCGACAATTCAGTGCCTAAAGTAGCCGACACTGCCAAAGAGATTGAGAAGCTAGTCATGGGTGACACGGAGCTCGCCGACACGCAGAACAGCGAGTCGGCGAGCGTCGAGGTATCCAGAGATGAGCAGCAACAGGTTTTCGAGCGGCAGACGGAATCATCGGAGAGCAGCGAGGAGGGGATATCGAGGACTCGCGAGAAATCCGAGAAGGGCAACGAGGACGATTCGAGGAGGGTCGAGGCCGTTCCAGAGAAGATCGACGATGCGGAGAGCGCGTCCGATCAGAGGGACTCCAAGAAATCCATCGTAACGCGAAAATCCTTGCGTATCAAGAGCTCGAACGAGAGCATCGCCGATCTGGACAACAGCGGCAAATCTACCGGAAGCGCGGAGGACGGCGAGCAGTCGTCGAGGGAGGAGGTCAGTGAGGCGGCTTCCTCTTCGGCGGAGAGTGCCGAGGAGAAACCCGTCGAGGCCGAGGCCGCGAGCGTCGAGGCTCCGCTATTTTCCGAGCCGGTCGCGCGACCCGAGGAAAAGACTGCCGAGAAGACCGACGCCCAATCGAGCGTCTCTCTCGTGTCGGAGGATTCTGAAACGCTGGAGAGTATATCGAAGGAAGTCGAGCGGCTCGTGGGCGAGGCCTCGACGACCAACGCCGCAGAGACCGAACCGACCGCGGCCTCTGAGACGCACGAAACTTCGGACGAGCCCGCCCAGGAATTCACGGAAACTTTCGTCGACGAGGAATCTTCCGAGGCGGAGAGAGTCGAAGTTCCGGAAGAACAGCAACCTTCCGAGGAAAGGATTTCCCCCACGCATGATTCGCCCGAAACATGCGCGGTGACGAACAACCCCGCGAACGACGAGCCGGATGTCGCGGAAGAAACTTCAACGCACAAAGCAGAATGTACGACCAACGACGAGGACGCGAGCACGGAGAGTCCGCTGAAGAGTCCCGCGAAGGAGAATCCCGATCGCACGCAGGAGAGCGTCGAGTCTCAAGTGGAAACTGGCAAAAACCGAGCGGACAAGAGTGCCGAGGAGCAAAAATCAGCGGCCGAGGAGAATCGAAGAGTTCTGAGGGCGCGGGACAAGTTGAAGAAGGCGGAAACGAAGCCAGCGGCGCGAGCGACGGAAGCCACCGAAACTACGATAAAAATTGAATCGGAAGTGCAGAACGACATCGAGGAGACGCATGAGGGTCCGTCGGATGAACAAGTCATGCAAGAAGTGAAGCAGGACAAAGCTTCGGAGAATTCCGAGGCAGCTCAAGTAACGATAAAGATAGAGGAACCCGAGCCACCGGCGAGGACCCGACGTAGCCGTGAGGTGAAGAGGCGGAAGGAGGAAATACCGTCGCAGTCGCAGAACAACCTCAAGAACAAACGCAGCCGCAGAGACGTGAGAAAGTCCGATCAGCAGAACAAGGAGGAGACTCTGCTGGACGACGAGGTGGCGACGATTAACGAGAACAATCGATCTCTCGCCGAAAAGTACGGAAAGTCACACGGTGGATCGGACGGTCTTCGAGGTTTTTCCGAGGGCGGAAGGGGACTCATCGACAAACTGCAGAACAGCACGGAGAGCAATCGCAGCAAGTCCGAGAACGATCTCGAGAACGTCAAGAGCAAGTCCGAGTGCAGCGGAAGATTGTCCGACGACAGAACTGAGAGCGACACGCTGAAGGAGAGCGAGAACCCCGACGGCAGGTCGGACAGCGAATGCAAGATAGCTAAGACACCGGAATTACCGCAGAAGGACTCGGACGAGGCGTCGACTTCCGGCGAGTCGTCGAGCAGCAGCACGGTCAATTCGATTATTCACGAAACCGCCGAGGACAAGGCCGAGAAGGAGAAGATTCTTCGTCTTTTGGGTCTCGAGTCCCTCGAGAAGGCTGCACAGAGAATGAATCATCAGAAGGCGAAGAAGGAACAGTACACAGGGACGCTCAAGACGGTCATCCGAGTGCAGAAGAACAAGGACAAGAAGAGATCGAGATCGCCGCTGAAAATGGTGCTGAAACAGGGTCGCGGCGACGGCGAAGGGGACTCGCCGGAATTCTATACCATTCAGAAGGAGGTACGAATACCATTTCGAACAATGCAATTTTTACTCGGCCTCATTGGCTCGACAATTTTTTTTTTTTATTTACTTTTTTTTCGAATCTTTACTAATATATTGTTTTTTTTGTTCTCTCTTTTATTGCAGTTTGGGACCAGTGGTGTAGGAGATAGCAGCTCTGGTGCGAATCGAAAGTTCTCTACTAACCACAGATACTCTTGCGGTAATCCTGGTTGCGGGCATAACTACATTATTAATCGTACCCCGATCCCCACGTTAACTCGCTTTCGTTTAAGACTCATTTTCGTGCACGTACCCCATCACCTGCATCTCCACACTCGCGTCACGTTTACATATAATATTTCCTGTTAAAGAAACGAGGGTCACGATGATCGTTCTTCGTTTCTTCCCTTGATCCACGCTAACGGACGATTCCCGTTCGTCCTTTTCATACGCCGGATGCATTCGAGATGAACTCCAAATACATTTGGGACGTATCTCACGCGTTCTTTTGCCCACGTTCCTCTGTTCCTGAACTCACACTTTTCCGTCACTAGCTGTGCTCGAGATACATTTCAGAGAAAAATAAAAAAATTCTCTGTAACGTCACTTTCGGTTTGAAAATCTCATTTTCCGAGAGGAAGTGACGTCGTACCGGAATTACGTCACTTCCGGTCGAAAAATTTGATTTTCAAACCGAACGTGACGTATTTTCGTTATGACGTCATTTCCGCTAAAAAAATGAGATTTTCAAGCCGGAAGTGACGTATTTCCAAAATTACATCACTTCCGGTCGGAAAATGGTATGGAGTCACTTCCGGTTTGAGAGGGAGATTTCCAAAGCAGAAGTGAAGTTACAGAGGATTTTTTAATTTTTTTCAATGGAATGTATCTGGAATGCAGCTAGTGGCAGAAATGTGTAAATGAAGGAAACGAAAGGGGACAAAAGAAAGTGTGTGATAAGTCTCAAGTGTGATTGCAATTCACCTCGAATGCAGTCAGCGACGGAGACGGACGAACTAAGAAACACACTGTCCTCGTTTCTTCCCTCGATCCACGCCACCGGACGATTTTATTTTTCGCTCCATGAATAATCTCGATGACAAGAAAGCATGGCAACCGCAATAACGACTTCCACTCATTTCACCCCCCGATTCTTCGTGCTTCCGTAACCGATTCGTGAATCCCAAAGAGCACGGGCCAGAATATTCAACATCACGTTTTGCACGCTAACCCGTTATTGCCAGAGAGTCATTCACTCGTTTTAGTTTGAGAAACTACGAGGATTCTTTCTGACCGGGGAAAAAAAAATTTGTAATCGCAGACGAGAACAACGAAGAGGCACCGCCGAAGGATCGTCAGTCGCTCGTTATACCCGAGAAGTCGTCGTCCTTTTCGATACATCCGGGTCGATGTTGCGCCGACGTGTGTTGTCACTGCGGTGGAAAATTCGGTACCCTCGATACACCGATGCATCTAGCGCAAATGAAGTCCGACGAGAGACGACAAAAGATACTCACGATGCAGAAACTTCTTAACGAGGATTCTTGCATATGCGACGCTTGCTATCGTTGCGTGGACAGAAAGGTAATTTTTTCAGAAAAAAAAAAAATCAAAAAACAAGTCCTCGGACTCTGGGGGAAGATATTCATGGTGATATTTTATGTCTCAACCCAAAATCAAAGGCCAACACCAGTCCTACGAATATGCAAACAAAACCGCATCGGCAGTTGATGGTACTGAAATGCTCGGCAAGGGAATGCAGAGAACCGGCAAGGCATAGCGTCAAACGGCGATGGCTGCAGAGAATCAAAGCTCGCCTTCACAATCAGGTAACTCGGCAAATAACTTCAATAATACAATAGAACCTCGCTTATCCGAGGCACCCAACTCATCCGAGCCCTCCGCGATAAGGCCTTACGCCACAGTAATAACTGGGTAAAAACGCATGCATATTTCGTGATTTTTTTTTCTCGGTAAATATACGCTCTGCCGATTTAATACTTTAAGGGTGGAAGGCGAATATATTAATGAACAGTTAGAAATGTTTTCATCCAATTTTGTTGTTATTGTGTATTTTTTTTTGTCGGTTGGCATTTTTTTTTAAGATACTATTAAACAATTTTTTTTTAACAATTTTTTTTTAAGATACTATTTTTGCCAATTTTTCAACACTGAATCATTTTTTTTGTTTAATTTTTTGTTATATGAGATCGTCAAGGACTAAAGAATCTGTCGAAGTACCTTGGTACAAATTTTCATAAAAATCCATCAAACCATTTCTGTGATGTTAGGGACACCGATATTGAAAAACACGTTTTGAGAAAAACGCGTTCAAAGTTCGGCCGCCGCGTTGCTCAGACGTTTCGCCACTTTCCACATAACGGTCTCTAACTTTCGTAATTCGTTCAATCTCGACATAAAAATTTAACAGAATATTAAATTAATATTAACATAAATGAATATTAAAAAAGCAGAATATTCTTGACATTATAAACTGTTAGTAAAAAAAAAACGATATCAAAATTTTACTGTGGCGTAAGCCCTTAAGCGAGGCCTTAAGCGAATATTAAATTAAGCCCTTAAGCGAATATTAAATTAATATTAACATAAATGAATATTAAAAAAGCAGAATATTCTTGACATTATAAACTGTTAGTAAAAAAAAAACGATATAAAAATTTTACTGTGGCGAGCCCTTAAGTGAGCCTCGGATAATACGAACATCTCGGATAAAACGGATAAAGCAGCAATGCCTGCGCGCGGAGTATGTACGTTATCCGTGTTATCGAAGATTTCACTAATCTGACGTGCGCTCTCCCCACATTACCTCGGATAAACGGGGTTCTACTGTAATTGAATGAATAATGAATTATTTATTCAATCACCATCTCGTTACTAACGCACATATCTACGATACGCAAATGCAGGTGGACATAAATTGGGAATCGAGTCAGCACACTTCCATGCCCTTCTGCGTTCATCATTACTCGAAGATCGAGCGTTTCCTGACGTGCGCATTGTGCACCCGTCGTCTCGCCAAGAATCACACTCACAGATTGGCGCCCACGGAGACCGAGGAGCTCAACGAGCGTCTGCGTCGCCAGGGGATTCCCGTTCATCTCGTCGGCGGTACTTTCGTTTGCAAACTTTGCCGATACTTTACGCAGCTTCAGCTGAAGTACAAGTACGTTCAGAACATGAACGCGAGTTCGCGAAGTTTCTTCAAAGATTATCGCATCAGGTGAGCAATTTTTTTTTTTTTTTTTCGTCTTTGCAACTTATCCGCACTTTTTCATTGTGATCGGAAAAACTTACACAAAATAGTCGATATTGAAAAATTAAAAAAAAAATGGTCAGGGTAAATTTGGGAAATTTCTTTCCTGTCGTGTTAGTGGCGAGCATGCTTTGTTTTTGTGACGAATATTGGACTAAAATCTTCATTAAATCCCGCAGGATGTTGAAGAGGTACGACATCGAGGTGTTCGATTGCGAGGAGGACGACTCGTTGCCGAGCACGTCTCGGGACGAGTCATTGCCGGGCACCTCGAAGGACAAGGACAAGGAAAAGCGTAACAAAAAGGTAAAGTGCACTCCGAACAAGGGAGCGGGTAGTTCGAAGTCGCCGGACGGTATGACGAACTCGACCCCGGACAAATTGACGATCGAGCCAACGGCGAAGAGTTCGGAGGGTGCTAATTCGGAGACGGACAACGACAATCGGGTGGCGAAGTTGACGGTGCCGAACGACGAGGCGATAGCGCGCGAGGTTCAACTTATGGATCTGGAGAGCACGGTGGAGAAGCTGAAGAAACGAAAGGCTCTCGAGCAGCACGTTTATCCCAGCGAGACGTCGATAACGTGCGAAACGCGCGGTAGCGACGTCGTGGAGATTCTGGCGATGGACAAGGAGGTGACGCTGACGAGGCTGCCGAAGAGGCCACGGGTGAGCAGCGACATAACACCGGCGGTCCAGAGACTCGGGGCGAATCCTTCGATAAGCGTCCGCACGCTCTTCCCCGGCGAGGAGGAGATGAATCTTCACGCCAACGTCGAATTCGCGAACGTGCGCGAGATAACGCCGCAGGGCTGGGAGAAGTGCGCGACGATGATACAGTACGATCGGGACACGAAGATTCTCTGGCAGGAGTTGCAGAGGCCTTACGGGAATCAGAGTTCCTTCCTGCGACATTTGATACTTCTCGAGAAGTATTACAGGTCCGGCGATTTGGTACTCGCGCCGAACGCGTCGCGCAACGCTATAAATTACTCGACCTCCGTGCAGAATCGTTTGATATCGTACGAGGGACCGGAGAAAATGGACGAGCCGATAATGGAGCCGATATCCTCGGAGTACAGTAGCTCGAGACGATTGAGCGGCGGTTATATGATGGAGAGAGACAGACTTTCGTTGCCGAGCACGAGTTCGTTGCTAAGCTCGGCCGCGACGAAAAGTACGACGAGCGGCGGCGTTGGCGGTTGCACGATGACGACGACGACGACGACGAGCGTGAGCAACGCCGTCGCGGCGGTCGCTGCCGCGCAGCAGACGGCGAAGGCAAGCCCGCCGCGTATTCTGAAGCTCACTTCCGGTGTGTCGATAATAAAGAAGCCACCGCCGAGCCTTCAACGGCTCAGCCTGCCGTCGGGCAGCTCGACGAACGGCGGCGCAGCCGCGAAGCGCAAAGACGCCGGCTATCAGAACAAGATACCCGTTACTTCCGGCGGCAAGGTTTATCAGCTCAGCGAGGCAGAGTTCAAGCGTCTGCAAAATTTAAAGAAGCAAAAACTCAGCGAGCAACAGAAACAGTCGTCCAGTCTCGGTCGTTCGGGCGGCGGCAATGCCAGCGGAAATTCCACCGGCAAAGGCAACACCCTCGCGTCCCAGTATCAGAAAGCACAAATCGCCGCTCAAACGGAATTTCAGAAACATCTGCGAATGCAACAGGAGATGCTCAATCGTCAGAGTCGCGGTGCATTCGAGCCGCTTATATGCGACGTACGATCTCTCACTAACGAGAACACACCGACACAAAATTTATTGAACAATCTGAATCTACCAAAGTCCATTCAGGTTACGACCAAACCCTCAAATCCGATTCCAATATTGCCAAAAATTCCAAAATCTCTGACGGTAATACCGCAGACGGTGTCGAGACAGTTGGACAAGTGACAGACGGGGGACGCCGATGATGGGAGGAACGTCGACGTGATCGCGGTCTGACGAAAGGCAGCCAAGTCCGGACGACCCGCTCACGATGGCCTCGCTGACTCTCCTGTCGGGCCACCGACTAACGTCGAAACTTATCACTCGTTTACAATTATAATTATTATTAATATTATTATTATATTATTATTATTATTATTATTATTATTATTATTATTATTATTATTATTATTATTATTATTATTATTATTATTGTCGCAACGAAAGCGAAAGAGTTGCGCAAACACTCGCCACGACAATGGAAATCGCTCGGCCATTGATTCGCGACTTCGATGACGAGGAAGCGGAAGAGATGTGTGAGAGAAAACAAGAGGAAAGAAAAAAAAAACGATATTTATGACGACAGTGAAAACAAAACGTGAAACGGTCGTAGAGATCGAATAAATGCGAACGCGTTAACGTTTAAAAAAAAAGTAAAAAAAAAAAGTTGGAAATTGCAGTAGCGGCGGTGAAGATGGACAGATAGACCCGCGCGTCGACGAGGCTCTTACCGGCGAATATTATACGGGTGCACGCTCGAATCTCGACGATTATGCCAATCGTGCCTCGTCGAAATAACAAAAAATAAATAAAACAAGGAAAATTAAACGAAACAGGTGTGTGCGGGTCCGCCTAACCGAGAGAAAAAAAAAACATAAATAAAAACAAATAAAGCTAACACAAAAAAGTGCCTAATCGTCACAAATAATGAAGTGAGATTGAGAGAGACGAGAGACATAGGGAAGCGTTAATTTTTAATATACCTTACGAGAAAAAAAAAATACGATAAATGATGAAAAATGACCTAGGACGGTATACATATTATTATTATTAATTATTATTATCATTAATATCATTATTATTAGGAAATATCGTTCAAAAGGAACCACATCAGTCACCTTTATCTAGGCACCTCTCTTATCTTCATTTTTTTCTGTCTTTCCTTCTTCGCGTTTCTATTGATTTAGTCTTATTGTATTGAACTTCAGAGGGGTTGAAAGGGAAAACAAAAAAAGTAACGTTCGAGCCCCAAAAGTCGTAGCGCGAACCTTTTTCGATGTCCGTTCGACTCGGCTCTTTTTACCGATGACAATTGTGAGGATTTTTTTTTAACTTGCTTGCTTCCTTTCTATTTTATCATTGTAAAAAAAAAAAAAAAAAACTGAAAAAAGAACAAAAACAGAAAACGGATGAAGTTCACGATCCTAAGCGCACGTAACACGATAATTCGCATCGATTACACGAACTTCGAACCTGTTCACGATTCATTCGATGCTATTTCTTTCTATCGGTGATCCACGAATTAATCACTCGCAAACGTTAAAAACACGAAAGCCACACATGCTGCCCCGAATCGCGTGGAGCGTTGAAAACGTTGAAAAAAAAAAAAAAAAAAAAAATCGTTCTATATTTGTATTTATACGATACACCCACGAGACCACGTACACAGATTTACACGGTACACAAACTTTAGGGCACGAACGAAAAGTAATTTTAGTTTTAGGTGAGACGCGTTGAGCTTATTTATTACGTTATTACGACATAATCACATTGTACATAAATAGACCAAGCGAGCGCTTTGTCGTCATTGATTATTTAAACCCTTTCGCGGGCGTCCGACGCGTTCGCGAGGGGGCTTTTTAACGATGATGACGAGGCGATCGCTCCGTGACACACACGCGTGTCCCGTGTAAAAGACTCTCCTCCCACTTGTACCGCGAGATAAAAAGGACCGCAAGGAGAAATATCCGATAAATTAACTTCGAAGGCTCATGAGATCGACGTAAGGCCGTGTTGATGCGATTCTATCTTTCTCTCTTTTTTTTTTAATTATTGTAAACAACATTCGACGAATCGCGAAAAACGATATTCACCGAACGTAAAAACTTTAGTAGAATGAACAAAAAAAAAAAGGAAAAAAAAAATTTAACGAAATAACTTAAAAAACACTAAAGTGGAGGAGACGATCGCAGGTCGCAGGAAGGATTATATATATATATTTGTCAATCGCTTAGCGGCGAAATCACGTTTATTTTATTTACGTAAACGATAAGAAAGTGGTGTGTGTGTGTGTGTGGTGGTGTGGAGGACGATGACAAAGCCCGGAGAGGACGGCAGAGTCCGACCGAACGTTTGTGGCGAAAAATCGATTACGAATGGAGAGGAAGATAATAGAATCGCTGCCTCGCGAGTGATAGTAGGGATGTAAATAATAATTTAGCGTCGTAAGTTATACAGGGAAGGCTCGAGTATACGCGAGAATAAAACGATATAGCCTTTTTGGATACGAAAAAAAAAAAAAACAAGCGATCTTATATACGAATGTTCTTTTTTTTCTTTTTTTTTTTTTTTTTGTCAAAGTGACGAATCCGGAGAAGTTGGGATAACGTGAAATTGATAGAGTGAGATTCTGGTTCTTCTGGAATACACGAGTAAACAGAAAACCGGACGGGAAACTGGAATGAACTATCACGGTTGCAGGTTGCAGGCACCTAAGGCCCATCAAATTTTTCTTCTTCTAATTACGCACGTGAGACTAGATTTGTGAATAAACGAAGGGAACCAGTCGAGGCTGCAGAGAGCGAGAATTGTTCAATGCCGGAATGGTGAAACGAAGCGAAGAAGGAGCGGCGAGAAATAGCAGAGAGAGCTTTGAAACAGGAAGAAACCGAAAGGCGTTCGGGTAGAACGAAACTCAACGGAGCGCAATCGAAACTCGCTGGAAGCTTGACCCATCATGATTGAAATGTTCGTCGAGAGGCTGAGATTGAGAACTTGCTTTTCCGCAAGTTACGGCAGCCCAACTACGGATATATAAAAATGAACTAAAATAGAAAGGTACTTGACCGGTACACATTATATATATAAAATGCTCTATTTTACTAAGGATATTTTTGATATATCTATATATATATATAAATATATGTATATCGAACTAAAAAAAAAAAAACGAAAAAAAAAAAATGAATTATTGCAGTCGCTTGATAATCAATTGTTATTGACACGATTTGCCAGTGGCTCGGGATCGGTTCGGTGTTCTCGGGAGACGATTTTCTTTTTTGCAATGCGACGATTCGATTCACAGCTTCGCTACCTTCGCAGATACGTATCGAGCTGAAATAGCTTCCGTGAGGGGAAAAAATGTAAAAGAAAAGTTAAAAAAAAAAAAAAAATGGATCTAAGAAATTCGTAAAGAAATCGTCGACGAGGACTTCCCGTCTCGAGGCCGCCCACCCTATTTACTATCTGCATGTCAGCTGGCAAGTCTGTGTGAAACTTAAACGGCGCAAGATGTATGCGAATGTGTGGTATAGCGAACGCGAACTGAGTTTAAGTTTTAAGAATTCTATTTTTCTGGTGGCAGAGGGTATAATTATTGTGAGATTGAGAGAATTAAAACAACAAAAAAATAAAAATGAAATCTTGTTGAGTGAGAGAGGGTTAAGAGGACCGCGGCGCTGATTGTCGAGAGGTTCAATTCTTTTAACTCGTAGACTCGGTCGCGAGCCGACCCTTTTAACGCGCGACGGTTACTCGACGAGAAAAACAAAAAAAACTTTTCGACGATCAGCGTTCCGCGAGTCTTTGCGCGAAATTTTGTACCAATTAACGCGACAGGAGTTTGAGCCGAAATGGAAAACGACGATGAAATGTTGAGAGATTATACAAGCGGTTTTTGGACAGCGATAGGAGAATGTAAGATTGAGAAGTTTTTTTTTTTTCGAAATAAGAAACATGTTGTGCCGTTGATTGATAAAGATTGTGAGAAGAAAAAAATAAGAGAAAAGAATAACGAGCGAAGATATTTTACAAGCAATAATTTGACCGATTTATAACGAAACGCGACGAGAGCGAGAGACAGAAGAAAGTACGAACGAAAGGATGCGTCTGCCTTTGGATGAATTTTAAAAGTTTTTTTTTTTTTTTTTTAAGTGATACACGCGACGATCGTCGATCTGCGATTCGCGTTTGTCGTTCATCTGTGAGTCTCGTCGTCCCGAGCTATGGAAAAAGGGTTTTTTTCCATTTGGCGGGGAGAGGGGCAGGGGTGGAAGGAGGGGGAGGAATTTTTATGCTCTCGGATGGAGTGCCGAAACGTTGACCTTTTTACCCAATATATCGATCGTCGACTGGGCCGAGTTTTTTTCGGAGCTCTCGACGATATTTCACATGGTGAACGATAAAACGCGGAACGTGTAAGAGATCTCGAACGGTCGCTCGGGCGCGTTGTCACCCCGCGATAAACAGCGGCGGTCGAGGACGTTCACTGAAGACGTGTGTGTACCGACCCCGACGGTCGATCGTTACAATTAGGTTCAGCGGGCACGAGCCAGCGCGGTTTATTATATTATGTTATTTAAATTAATATTAACAAGTTATTACTATTATAACAAACCTTTGTTTATTTAGTTATAAAAGTGTAATAGTTATTTAGGTTCTCCATCCTTTGTATATATTCGCAACACTCAATAAAAATACAAAAAAAAAAAAAATATACCGAAAATATTACATATCGCGTGTTCCTTGCTCGATCCGTTTCTGCCGCTCACCACATTCGAGATGAATTTCCGATACATTTTTCCACTTTCCTTTTTTCTTTTATCCACTTTCCTGTGTTACTTAATTCTCACGTTACTGTCGCTAGCTGCATCGGACGTACATTACAGAGAAATATCTTTAAAAAAATGTAACGTCACTTTCACTTTGAAAATTTCACTTTCAAACCGGTGACGTCACGCAGAAAAATTTTTAAACGTTAAGTTGTGACGTCACTTCCGGTTTAAAAATCTCATTTTTTTCGATCGGAAGCGACGTCGTACGGGAAAACGTCACTTCCGGTTTGAAAATCTCATTTTTCGACTCGAAGTAACGTCATACGTCACTTCACGTCTAAAAATCTCAGTTTTCAACCGGAAATGATGTCATACCGGAAATACGTCATTTCGGGTTTGAAAATCTAATTTTTTGACCGCACGTGACGTCGTACCGGAAAAATTGTAAATTTTTCTCTGAAATGAATGCAGCCACTGATAGAATCGTGTGAATTAGGGAAGAGAGGAAAGTGGGTAAAATAACGTGTGTAATAGGTCTCAAATGAATTTGGGATTCGTCTCGAATGTAGCCAGCGACAGAAACGCATGAATTATGAAGAAACGCACGGATACCGTACGTGTTAGATCCTTGCCGGTGGCGTCGAACCTCTCGGCGGACTGAAACAGCCTATTACTACTTAAATTCGAACTACTGGACGCGTCGGCTCGGTGCTGCATCGCATCACTGACGCCTCGGGATACAGGAACTTTCTATACGGAAGAAATAATGTGTCACAGTTTTGTAATTTTTTTTTTTTTTTTTTTAAGTTTATTTGCAATTTTTCTCGTATAATTGGTAACTGATTTTCGATAACTAGTATACTAAAAATCTAAACAATGTACGAAACTTTATACATAGCTGTTTGTTTTTTTTTCTTTTTTTTTTTTTTTTTCTTTCTTAAGGATGCTTTTTTGTCTGTTTACGGTAGCTATATACAAAAATGTTGGATCACGCCGATCATCACGAGCAGAGTGCCCCATGTGAGTTTTTTTTTTTTTTTGTAGTTTTTCATTTTTCTTTTCTTTCTTTTTTTTGTATCCACGAAGGACTTGCCCACAGGTGCGAATCGAGCGTGATCCGGGCACTCTACGGAAGATTAGATTTGTGTGTATCTCTTCCCCCGCGCGACCATCCGACAGCCTGTTCGCCTGTGCTTGGAATGTCCGATATCCAGCGCGCACGGAATACATTATCAAGTACAGTGTCTTAAGTACAGAGACTTGGCGTATCGTAATTTTCATATTTTGTACGGCATTTGTATATTTTGTTTGTTTGTTTGTTCATTTTATTTTTTATTTCATTTCTTGTGTGAACTTTTCATTGTGCGATTAGTAAGATCTCTAGGCGACTGGATTCGGTAAAAAATAAATACCCATCGAGTTCTCCGTGCGACGATGACCCGAGGGATAAATTTGTATCAATGCCGTAAGAGTGAACCATGGCTTTCTCGGCGTGCTCTGTGGGCATTAAAGCTCTTCAGATACGCGAGCGCTTCGGACATTGTATCAATTTCTTATCCCGCGAGAGACTGTAGCCGAGAGAGCACACGATCGTCCAATTGACTTGAACTCTGATCTCGCGCATTCCAGACTTCGCGATGACCGATAGGAGAGTCTCCGTCTCGCAACGCGAGTCACACGCGAGGCTGTAACAATAGCCGATCGAGAGTCGACGCGATGCGAAATCATATTTAGTACTCGGTAGTAGTAAGTATTATCATTGTGTACAATCGCGACGAACAAGGTGCGTAGCCTTCCGAAAAAAAAAACGTTGCGACAATATTCGTAAACGAATTTCACGGGCGTCTCGCGGATGGCTACGCCCGATGTTCATTCATGCCTTGTAAGTTATTATAAATAGTAATATCGTGCGGGGGAATAGCGAGAATACGTTTTCGCTCTAAAATCTACGGCGGTTGTTCTGGTTTTGTTTGTTTTTTTTTTGTTTTTGTTTTTTTTTTTTTTTCGTTTAAAAAATAATGGAACATCATTACGAGTAACAGAAATATTATTATAAATGTAAATTAACTAAGGCCCTGTCGCTGCGCGAAAGACACGCGCGACAACGATAATTCATGTTTTTTTTTTTCTTCTTTTTCACGAAAAATCAATGCGCTCCACTCGCTTTGCATTTTTTTTTCTTTTTTTCTTTTACTTTTCTTTATAATTTCGAATTCTTTATGTACATAGGAGCACGTTCTCGGCGGCTGGTAAACGTTGTAGTCGACGATATATTTTTTTTTTTTCTCTAAAATTCTTTCAACCTTTGCATGCTTGCTTATTCGCGACGACGACGTTGTGGCCCAGCGGGAGCCGAAAACCGCGCTCTTAAAATAGTATCTCTATATATACAAACAGTATGTGTACAGTGTATATATAATCAATATATTAGAACATTCGTAAACGACGGATGGTCCATAGCTTCCAGGCTCGTTAAACGGATTTTTTTTAATTTTTTTTTTTTTATGCTCGCCTCCCGTTAACTCGCTACGGCGAAGTTTTTAATCTCGTTAGTTTCGTCGCCGCTGCGAGTGACGGTAGACGCGAAATCGTTCGGGGCGTCCGTATAACTTCCGGTATGTGCTTTAATTTGTGTGCGTACTCGGGCACTAAGACGAAAGAAGAAAAAAAAAGAAGAACGAAAAAAAAAGATTGCCGAAATTACCGGAACACCCCGGAAGGCCCTGCTTTGGTCGTCATTTCTCTCTATCTTTCTCTCTGAAATTGCCTAAAGCCGCCAAGTTCATCGTCCGGACTCTCTTTTCTCTTTTTGTATCCTCCACACGAGTCGATGTAATTGTATAAAAAAAAAAAAAGAGAGAAAAAAAAAACAAAAAGATTTTCGGACTTCACTCTCGGCTGTGAATGATCATGCTCGTTCGGTGATCGCTCTCTCGCGTTGAAAGCGCGGTCGCTCCGCTCTCCGTCTCGCCCCTCTCGATCCTCAGGAACTCACGGAGCGTCCTCGCCGGCGAGAAGTGCCAAACAGCCCGGGAGATCGGAGAGGAAGCGACCGGCCGATCGCGTATCGAGACTCCAGAATCACCACCAAGTTTCTCTATCCAGTCTCATACTCCATTCGTGGGACACGTGCAAACACGGGACGCAAGTGTCCGTGCAGCTTTCCCGTATCGCGACGAGGTGGTCGATTCCTCTAGGTCTCGAGTCCCGGCACGAGACTGTGGAAGGTCTGGATGTCGTGGAAGGCTCTGCCGCAACTTTGGTTGTTGTTCCTCTCGAATTTCGCTAGGTCGAAGTGTTCGTCGAGCGACTGCAGCTCGACGAGTCTCTCCTCGAGGGTCTTCGCCGAATCGGCGAATCTCGCGAATTCGCAGATTCTGTCGGCCTCGTCGCTCACGTCCATGAGACTGACGTCCGTCGATCTGCTGCCGATGCCGGCGAGCTGGGCCGAGTCGACGAGGTCCGACGAACAGTAGAGACTGCTCGTGCCCGTCGACGTTACGCCCCGAGTCTCGCTCGAGCTCAGACGATCCTCGTGATAATTCTGCAGGGAATGAGGCGATTGGGGCTCCGGCACGTCGTCGATGTGCGACAGGAGGCGAGGTGTCGGCGGTAGAATGTAGAAATCGCTGAACACGTCGTCCTGGAGATCAAGGTCGTCGTGCCTCTGCCTCTTCGGACTGAGACTCTCGTTGCTCCTCAGCTCGTCGCCCAATCTGGAATTAAAGTTAAAAGAAAAAATACATCATTAATTATTTTTTTTTATGCACTTTTAAATAAAATTGTAAATTTAATGCACCGGACTTGGAGTTTTTATGCAAAAACTGGTACATTAAATTTAATGTACAAGTGTGATGAAAAATTAATGGCCTTTTACAGTGAAATTAAAGCAAATTGTTGGATTCAAAGTACTCGTTTAGTAAAACTAAAGTAAATTATATCTAAAGTTTTTTATATGCTTTAATATAGTTTGTATGTACGTTATTTTTTTATCACAATTGCACATGAAATCTAATATACCAGTTTATGCATAAAAACTTCCAGTGCCAGTACATTAATTTCCATACGAATTTTTTTACGGTGTACAGCGTTCTTCCCCTTTTACCCCCCCCCCCCCCCCCCCCCCCCCCCGCATTGCGTCCGCAGCCCACTTGCACCCGAACTGTGTCGCATTCGCACAAGGGCACAGGGAAACTGCGGAAAACATAGCCATACACAGACGGCTCTTTTCCCAGAGATTAGTGTTCCTAAAGGGTAATCACCAATCTCCGAGAAAATTGCCTCCCGATCGACGCTTCCATGCGCCAGGCAGCGCGCCCCTGGGCGGTCACTCATCCAAGTACTGACCGCGAGCGGTACACCCAGAAGAACAATTTATTTGACGGGCGCCCCGTAAATAAATATCTATTTGCATTAAATAAATATCTATGTATAAATAATATTAATATTAATCAATATTTTTTTACAAATAATATTACTATTAATTAATATTTATAAATAAATATTTATTTTTATTCAACATAGTTAATAATTTCCCTGAATAAATTGAACAGGATGTAATTTTTGTTCGTCGACGTTTCTCACCTTTTCTTGGACGAACTGTCCGAGTCCATGAGATTTCCACTGGCATTGTTTTCCTTCGACGAGTCATCCAAATAGCTGACGATCGGTAGCCCGTAGTTCCTCGTCTTCTCGTCCCTGTTCTCCCGTTGCAGGCGTCTCACGGCGTTGTTTATGAGAACCGAACGGCACAGACTGGCCTCGGGATCCTCGATGCGTCGGAGCTTTCCTGCCGAAATCTTCAGCAAGCGTCTGCGCTCCTCGCGTGCTCGGTACTTGGCGGAAATCATTGTCGGTCGACTCCTACGAATCACCAGGTCTTCCTCCAATCTCATCTTAGCGTCTGAAATCATAAATTCGATCCAATGATACAATCGTCCAGTGTTGTCTCACTGAAGTTGGCAGTTTTGTTTACTTTTTTTTTCCACGCAGACTTACAATTATAGTAAAACGATAAATGCTCAAAAAGTGAAAAATATTTTTTTGTTCTATTGTTACAATAAATTGTAACAATGATAAATAAATCATTAATAATATTATAACGTAATAACGTATTAAAAAAGCAAAAATTATCATCGCAGTTGACAAAAGCCAATGAAAATTTGTGTACAGTGGAAAGGCGGCTCGGGCGTTGAGTCGCGCTACTGCTAGACTTCCGAGAGCATTTTGCCTCGTTAAAAATAAAAATCATCGAGACTATCGATTAGATCGAGTGTAGTTTTGTTTCTTATTCTTTCCACACGGAGACTTACAATTATCTTAAAACGATCATTTATCAAAACGTGAAAAAAAAAATTGTAACAAACTCTCACAACAATAATAAGTAAATAAATATAATAATAATAATAATAATAATAATAATATAACGTAATAACGTATAAAAAATCAAATTATTAATCATAGCTGATAAAAGCCAATGAGAATTTATGTGCAGTGGAAAGTCGGCTCGAGCGTTGAGTCGCGTTACTGCTCGAGTTACTCGAGCATTTTTCATCGTTGAAAAAAAAAAAGAAAAAAAAAATCTCGGGATTATCGCAGACATCGAGTATAACAGCCGACTGACTGGAAAGAACCGTCCGGAGTACGCCGGACACGGAGTTCTCGTTTTGCGATGAGCGCAAGGTGCCTCGCCTCTGTGTGCTCGGTGCGCTCGAGATTTTTCGAGTAACGGTATAAGCCGATAGTAACGCAGTGCCTTCGCTCGCTCGGCGCTCCGGCTCCGGCCGGCTAGCGGTACGCGTATGAGGAACGTAATACAACAGAGGAGGTGGAGGAAAGAAAAAAGAAGAATATGAAGAGGAGTTGGCTCGGTTGTTGAAGCTCCGGAGAGTCGAGTGCCGACGACGAGGGCAGAACCGATCACGGGCTAGGACTCCCGGCTTTTCCCTCCGTCGTCGGCATTCGTGACTGACCCACATAGACTTTCCGACGGTTCAGTCCCTACCCACAAGATAGAGATATATAGACACCGAGAGAGAATCCGTTCAATCTCCAGGCCTTGCCACACCGAGGTTCTATGCAATTTTGCTTCGCGAAACTTCCGACTCCAGGACATTCGTTTTATACTTTTAAGGCCGGTACTTTTAGAGCCCTGTCGCTCGCGTTCGGTCGGTAACAAATCGACTTCCGTATTTTCGTTTTTCCCGTAAATATTTTGGCAAAAAATTACATTTATTTTTTTTGCAGGATAAAAAACTGAATTCCTCTTAATGGGGAAGAGGATTTGTTATCGACCGCGGTATTCTAGCACTTTTCGCTTTTCAAGGCGTGTCGACGATTGCCACACAATGCAATTCTGCTTCGCGAAATTTCCGACTCTAGGACATTCGTTTTATACTTTTTAAGGCCGTTCCTTTTCGAGCTCTGTCACTCGTGCTCGATCGATAACAAATCGACTTCCGCAGTTTATTTGGTGCCGTTAATATTTTAGCCAAAAATAAAATTTGGTTTTTGCAGGCGAGAGATAGACGAGTAAAAACCCCATTTCCTTTTATCCGGTACATTAACGGGCTCGGAGAAAATAGGAACGATTCTTTGTTACCGACTGCGGTTACATCTTTCGCCTTTCGACGTGACTCGCCGATAAAAGTTGGCCTGTAAGTGTTATTCCAAGGCTTTTCATATTCCCGACAGTTTCGAATATACAGTTTTCGGGTCGAGATTAAGGCACAGTCATCGATAGCTCGTAATCTGCAGTACACAAGCACTGAGAGACATATGAGCCGAAGAGCATGCTTGGTCTAGCTGTAAGTCCGACGCGAAACGGCAGAGTGTCCATTAGCTCAGTGCTGCCACCCACTGATAGTTCTCTAATCTACTTTATGGCGTTGCCCCCTCTCCGCGCCTTCCCCCTCCACTCCGCCCAAACGCTCCTTTCTCGGGTCTCTTTTTCCCGGTATTCCTCTAGCGGCGTAGCGTTCGGCTCGCTTCTCGCCTGCCCGTACTATTTATCGTACGACGAATGTCGAGCTTTTCGAGAACTCCTCCGCCCCTGCCTGCTTTAGTTGTAAACTCCGCTTCGCCCGCCCCTCCTATTACGCTATACATAGAACTTTACACACGTACGGCGTACAAAGTATCTTCCCGGGACGATTAGTACGGGGATTTACGGTGCCGGGCTAAGGGCCTAGAAATTTATAATTACGTAGGTCACGGTAAATCAACGGACCGCGGACATCTGGACGAAGAGAGCAGTCGGCCCCGGGCACGCGAACGGAAGCGCACGGGAAAGGAAAAAAACGACCGGGTGAAGACACCCCCCCCCCCCCCCCCCAGACGACACAGTGATTGACTGTTCCGGGAGTTTTAGGCAGTAGATCCTTAGCCAAAGTGGCTAGAAAATTGTACGCGAACTAGCGAAGCTCGATTCGCAGAATTAATTAACTCCTTTACTGTCAGCGACCCCTTTAGGGACGAAAACGTATAGAGAAATACGTTTCTCTGACAGTGAAGGGGTCAATGAAAGTCTCATTTACTCGAACAATGGGAGTTTAAACGATTTGCGTTTAATTCGATAAATATCAGAATCATAATTTGTTCGGGAAATGTTGGATCGAGTAATAAAAAGAGACTTGCGAAATATCGAAGATTGTGGAAGTTAAAGAAATTCGTAATAATAGAAGAAGAACATTGGAGATTAAAAAAGTTGTTCAAACTTCTTTAATTTAATAATAAATTTGATCGGAAAACAAAATTGCTTCGAATTTCTGAAGCCACGAACCGAGTTGAACTTCACCGAGCTAATATTAATGTCCAAAAACTCCGTAACCCTTGTACGCGAGCCAGCGAAAATCGATTCACAGAATTTATTAAACAAACTCTCATTTACTCGATAAATGGGAGTTTAAACGATTTAAATTTGTTGCAATAAATATTAGAATTATTATTTCATACGATAAAGTTGCAACGATTAATTTAAAAAAATACTTTGAAAAATATCGAAAATTATGGAAGTAAAACAAAAGTAATAAAAATAGAAGAAAAAACTTTTTAGATAAAAAAAATGGTCTCAACTTCTTTAATTTACTTATAAATTTGCTACGATAAAATAAAGGGAAACTTGTTTCGAATTACCAAAACGATGAACTCACTTGAATTTTATCGAAGTGAAGTTAGTGTCAAAAAACTTTTAATTCCGTGACTTCGCTACGAATTATAGAACTATGTCGTGCGCGTAAAATATTTATAGAACGCTGACGAAAAAATACCGTGCGAAGAAAACCCCCTTGGACGACACAATGATTGACTGTTCTACGATTTTTAGTCAGCAGATAGCCAAATAGCCAATTAGGCTATAAATGGTACGCGAGCTCGCGAAGCTCGATGCGCAGAATTAAAAAAATTCATTGTATCCAATAAATCTACCAATTATAATTAAATTCGGAAACATTCCCCTAAGGAATAAATGTTTCGCTTGAAAAATATCGAACATTGCAAAAGTAAAAAAAAAATATATACATAGGAACAATAAATTATAGATAAAAAAGAATTCCCTCAATCTATAATTTATACTAATAAATTTGCCAAGGAAAAAAATAAAAACTTTTTTCAAATGACTAAAACCACGGATCCCAGTTGAATTCCATCTAGTTAATATTAGTGTCCAAAAACTCCGTAACCCCGTGACTCCTAGCCGCGAGTTCCAGAATTCTGTCGCACGCGTAAAATATTTATAGAAGCGGTGAGGGCCGAGAGAGAATCCCGCCGGCTCTTCGGCAACATTTTCTCGGTGGTGTCACGATTAACGAGTGTGGATGTGAGCGAGTCGGCGAGAGCGAGAGAGAGAGAGACAGAACTACAGAGAAGGAAGAGCCAGCGTGCGACAGGAGAGAGGGTGCAGTGCCCTCGTTGAACGCCCGGCAGCTGCTCGGGTACTTTTTCGTACGAGTTTTAAATAAAAATGGAATAAACCGAGGAAATTGCGCGGGTCCCACGGCGGTGTTTCCTTAGCTCGATGCAGCACGCAGGATGCTCTTCCCCGCTTCCAGTTTCACTTCCGCCATGGTTAATATATACCTATATGTACACATAAGCGCGTGCACACACGAGAGAGGAAACTTTGCATCGAAGTCGAAGGCCCACCGGTGGCTTCGTTTCGTTATCGGGCAGATGAGGATTTTCTCTCAGTCACAAAAATAGAATTCCCGAGATAGCGTGAATCTTCGAAGATACGCGTTTAATATAGAGACGAGAAACGCGGGTGCACTCGTAAACGAGCCACGACCGAGCGTTTCACGCGATTATTAATTTCCATGGAAAGCTTAGCGCTCGCTGCTTCTCGTATAACTACGAAATTAAACAGAATGTGTATTGGGGAGGGGGGAGGTACGCTTTAACCGTGCCGCTGACGCATCGGAGCTTACTGGTAATCGTCCGGTCGAACGTCCGTTTCATGAGTCACTCAACGTGCTGATCATTAGTGTGTACAATGATTTAATTGATATTAAAATGTAAAGCGCGAAACGTGCGATAAGCCGACGCGAACGGTAGAGATTGTTTTATTTTGTAATGATGGCAAAAATAATGACAATAAAAAAAATATAATTGAGAAACCATTGGCGAGTGAAAAAAGCGTTGCCTCTCGTTCGAAGAAGGCTGCTCGAACGAGCGTGTCATGTGCACTCGAGTCGACGGACGCGAAGAAGGAGCGGGAGATATCGGGACCGAGCGTCTCTCCGAGAGTGTTTCTCTGCACCTCTCGGTTACCAGCCGCTCGCTTCCACTACGTAAATATAGGTCTACCGTGCAACAGACCTACAAATAATAACCGAGTATATTTTTTCTAGACGAGTTAGCTAATTGTAATGTTTTCCTTGAGAACACTTTAGCGTCTTCCTATCGGTTAGACAATATTGTGGAATAGAACGGTATTCAGTCATATTGTTTTTTTTTTTTTATTTTAAATAGCCTACTTTTATAGATAAATCGCTAGAATCGATTTTAAGCGAATTTTTTTTTCTCGGGAATAAAAAATTGCTTAGAAAATCCGCCCCACCCCCATCATTTTCTGCTCGCTACAGGGTTCCGACCGTGTGAAAAAATGTCCGTGTATGAAAAAAAATACAGCCGGAAATTATTAATTGAAAAAAATAATTTCATAAAAATTAATAATTGCTTTCCTACAATTTTTTTATATCCGTAACTGCAGATTTTTTAACACGATCAGAATACCGTCGCGAACAATGAATCGTCGCGGATTATTCGATAAAAAAAAGTCATTTACCGAGAAAAATAAATGACCTTTTTTTGTGTCTGACTTCGATGGACCCCCGTCGAGGCGAGAGGAGAGCGTCGACACTTGTTGCTAAAGCGAGTTTGTCCTTCCGCGACTCGACGACGCCTGCGAGGCGGTCGCGCGAGGTCCGCCGAGACCGGACCTAGTGCCGCGTAGTCCGTTTCGCGCTTATCTCGGGGTATCGGCCATCGCGGCAGGGAGCAGCCCCCCCCCCCCCCCCCCCCAAAGCAAAAGAGCAAAGGATCCCGGAGCGAGACGAAAGATCGCTTTGTATGCGGAATTTATTTTCCACGGCTATTCCCCGATCCTCCTTCTTGCTGGCACGGCTCGACCAACCGGATTTCGTACCTTCGGCTAACGACGATGCGCAACAGAGATGCGCGTGACGCTCGAGCGCTAACGCGCGCGTGAAATTATGCATTCGCTCCGTCGATAACGTTACCCAAAGGCTACGTTCGAATTGCTCGCACGCAGGAGAGCCCCACTCACCGTGGCTCTTCGGAACGAGCCGGAGAGAAGTGCCAGCCGTGATTTTATGCTCGACGTGAGCCTAGGCCAACTTTCTCCGGGCGAGCGAGAAGAGGGAACTGAGATAGAAAAAAAAAAAAAAGAAACGAAGTCAGCCCGCGGATACGAGGGGGTTATCTAACTGCTGGTGCCGAGCTCGGCACGCGCTCGGGACTCCGGAGCCGAGTCGCTGACACGCGAGAGTGCCTGTCTCCCGTTCACCTCGCCTCCTTCTTTTTTCGGTCTGGCCAGCAAACTCCTTTGCGCCCGAGTTAAAACTTGTCCTCTCTGTAACGTCCGCGCTACCTCGTCCATGTACAATCTCTACCGTTCCTTTATTCCTCGGGCTTAATAGCCGCTTCGGGTTGCGCCATGACACTGCCACGGGACGGAAGGTAGGAGTTAATCTTCTCTATCTTCTCTCCGAGCTTCGACATTGTAATTACCAAACAGCGGGTCGCCCGGTGGGAGGGCGAGCAACGAAAGTACAAGCGAGGCTCGAGCGCGACAGCGGCAACGATTAGCCAGCCTTCCCATTGTCGGTGAACAAAGAATCGACGGATTTTCATCTACGATCGAATTAACCGATCGAAGGACCTTTCGAGAGTAGGGTCAATTTTTTTTTTTTTTTTTTTTTTTTATACATATTATTTGTTACCAAATTTATTTTTATTGTTGAAGAACAATTGGAAATAGAGGCGAGTCGTTAAGAGAACCGAACTTCGGGCGCGACCGGTTAAAAATAAATATTCGAATAGTACGAGTCGATTTATATTTATTTATTATTATTAGATTTATATTTATTTATTATTATTTTAATTCTTTATTAGTTTTAGTTCATCCTTTTATTTGTTTTTTTTTTTTTTTCTTTCCTTCACTGGTTGGTTTAAAATTAATTGCTTCGCGATTCTGTTTGTTATTATTGTTCTATCGACCTATGTACATCGTTCTTAGGGCGCATATGTTCTATACATATATTACATTGTTTTTCGTAGACGCGCAAACGATTTCGTCTCGAAATAGAAAGTGAATGCTGGAACAAAGCAACTGCGTTGTTCTCGTAACGAAGCGACGATAACGAGTGAATCGTCGGTTGTACGAGACGAGAGCCATTAGCAAGTTAATTACGATTCTCCGTCGCATTATGCAGACATTGGGGTCAACAGTTTCGGGGTAAAACTTTGAACAAGTTAGATTTTTTTGTTCTTCCTTTCAATAGTAAAAGGAAGTGAATCGTCGGAGCTCGGGACTCTCCGCTCGGAGACACGACGACAGCGACGATCAGCGCCGCCATGTTGCCCCAATCGAAATAGAAAGTGGCCTCTCGTCGAGGATAGAGAGGCGAGTGGCCGCTCGCGCGCGAACTGCTCCCGAAGGCCTTGGATGGAATGCGCGCGCGGAGCCGAAGGAAATTACCGAATGGCTTCCACCGAGTGCCGTGTGCTCGGTTATAAATAAATGCGGGTAACATACGCGCGAGGCGGACTTAAAACTCACTAGGAGTTTGCAACACTCTAGAAATACACTGCGCAGTTGTGATACGCGGAGAGAGATGAGCGTCGTGTGCTGGCGTGTGGCAAATAGCCGGTGAAAAGCGATGAGGGAATAAAGAGAGCTACGACGGTTGGTTCTGTCTCGCAGCGTGGCGAAACTTCGACCGCACGAGTCATTCCAGCGCCACGCGAGAGTCTTGTACTCGACCGCCTCGCATTGACACAAATCTATCGGATGTAATGTCCCGAAAACATGCTAAGGCCCGAGGTCTCGTTCGCGACAGACGATTATGTTTCTGTGTAATCGATCTCCGAACCAAGAAAATTCGCGGCATCGATAAGGATTCGGTTCGCAGGTAAAATCTTTCGAGTTTCCGGTGGTTCTCAGTGCCGCTGGTACGGCGCAGGATTTTTTTTGTGCCTCGCGCTCTCTGCCACTGGCGCCTGCGAGAGCGCTCGCTCGCTACTCCTCTCTCAATTCTCCGACGCGTGGAAAACGCTTCCGGCAAGGACACACTCGCGGCAAGGTCGCGCTCGTGCCGCCCAACTTACAATACCGTACATAGTCGTTCAGAATCCATGATCGACTATTGTGAAGGGCAATTTTTTTTTTTTTTTTTCACGACAACTGACGTTTTATGAATTCTTTTTTTTCTCTCCTGTTTCTGCCGTTAATATGTATCGCGGGTCTCTGGGACACATTTGGTTGTCCGCAATCGGGTCATAGCCGCGATAAACGTGCGGAAGGTTCGAACGTAAAACTAGTTTCGATAAACTCTCAGATTTATGTTCTTGCTTTTTTTTAGTGTACAATATCTTGAGATAGAAGATAGTGGATCGAGCGGTATCCATCGATGAATTCAGTTACGTGCAATGTGTATACAATCATTGCGTAATAGCCGTCTCGCAGAGAGCCAACGTTAAACTATGCTTGTATACACAATAAAGACAGCAGCGTCGAGCACTCGAGTATATTACTGCACGAAGCTCGTAGTCGCAGATAATATAATCGTGAGAATAGTTAATAAAGAGCTAACTCACCGAATTACGAGATTTATCAATGGCGAGTGTAATAACGACAGTCGACGTCAAAATAATATAAACGTTTATATATATTTTAATGCCGCCGTGCCACGATGCTTTAGCGGTGTGTAAGAGATGCGCTTTACGTTGTAACTTGGCATTTATTATTTCGCGAGCTTTTAATTGCGTTTGCCTATCGGCGAAAAGCGAGCACACGATAAATCGACCGTGACATCGAGCTTCTCCGTGGCCGCTCCGGGACTCGAGCCCCGATATCTTTCGCACTAATTCTTATCAGCTTTGCGCACCAGCTCGACCGCGATACTATATAGGTAACGCGTATACGCGACTCCCCCCCACAACGATATTAGTGTGTACCTGCTTTTGTACGTCCGTCGCGACACGAAGCTCGTCGATATTCGTGCTCGGAGGGTTATTATTTTTCTTCTCGCTTTTTATCGCCTTTTTAGTCCGGGAAACGATGCTATCGGGTTTGGACGGCTGACGTCACGAGACATCTTCGAACGCCTGTTGCGCGCGATCACCGCTACGTATTTACATCTGCGCACGCTCATTAAACTCAAAACTCTTCAATACTCGTACGGAGGCATTGTTTTGTTATTATAATTTGTTAAAATATTTTTTTCTCCTCGTATAGATTTATTTCATAATAATCGGTCAAAAACTCTATCGATTATCGAATTCGTAGAGCGAAAAACATAGATACATGTTTACATCGACGCACGCTCGGCTAATCTTAAACTCTTTATTATTCGTACGAACGCAATATTTAGGTATTATTTTTTTTTTTTTTTTATAATCGGTCAAATTGCCTGTCGATTATCGAATTCGTAGATGAAAAAAAAGTGGCGAAATTTATCAAATTTTTGTTTCTTACATTACAAGGTCACGCAATGATTTTCCGACTCAATCCCTTCCATTCGATTGGATCATCGTTTAAACATAACGCATTGATTATCAACTTAAAAAAAAAATGGTTCAAAATTTATCCGTAGAATATTCATTACCAAAAAAAAAAAATGCAGTACGCGTCCGTGTTATACGCCACTGTTTTAACTGGTCGTGCTGGCTGTATAAACCGCGCAGAGAAACTGGTTGTGTCCACTGGTGTTACAGGTAGACTAGGTACACACTATAATACCGCTTCGTTACCGTATTATACTCTCCCAGCGTTCCTGAGCACTTGGCGGTCTCGGCGTACAACCGCCCGCCCGTTCTCCCGTACTCCGGAGGGGAATGAATCCGCGCGTTGCCGCTTCTGCTGTCGACGGGTTATGGAGGGAGGGAGGGGGGAGGGGGGGGGGGACACGCTCCGAGGGACTTGATTTCATGTGGGACGCGGTACCGTTCGCCCGGGCCCGTTATGATTTTTGCATCCGTTCTCGGACAATGTATTTATAAATATTATTTTTTATCTCTACAAATTTCTCACGAACAACCCCCCAGCGATTTTGATTAGAAACAATGAATCGGTAATTGGTCCCAACACTCGAGCGGGATCGGCTCAAAATTTCATTACCAGTGTTTTCCGAGTAACTCGTTACGTTCCGACCCTCTTCGTCGGGAGATTCGCGAAATCGGGCTTCCTCAAACTCTCCGAGCCGAGCTTGGATTAATCTGCATAGTCGATGGCCTTGAGATTCCCCCGCTCTGCGGCTCGACTCTCCCCCCTCCCGCCGCGTATATTCGTGCCGCCAAGCGTTCGCCCGTACATCCTTTAACTCCTAAGCTCGCCTCTCCGAGATTAATTTTCTTTCTTACTGAATACTATTATTATATTGTTATTTTAAAAAAGTTCACTATTTAATAAATTTCGATGGAGTATTTTCTACTTCGAGGGCGAGCGTGGCTCGTTGTGTCTCGGCGTTGTTCGCGCTGCTGCGCTGACTCTCGTTAAATAGGCCGTGACCATTCCCGCGACTTTCTCTCGCATCATAGAGCTGCCTCGACGACGGAGGGTTATGCCTAGACGAGTACCGGGCGTAAAGAGGCGAGGGGTACCCGCAATGTTTGGAACGCCGTTTGGAATTGTCAGTTTATCGGGGGTTTGTTTATCGCGTTTCCGGTCCCTGTGTTTATATCGCGATCGGCGAGGCTTATCTGTGACCGAACTCGACGAGTGACTTCCTACGTGGATCATAGTCAGTGTTGAATTCTAAATTCGCGTTGAGCGCGCCAGGCACGTGACCCACTTTGACTCTCGCGACATTATAAAATCGGATCCGGGTGTACGCGCGCTTGCTTTCATGGATTTTCTTATCTGCCCCCCGTCCCCCTCCCGCCCCTCCGCGGTACGGGATATCTAGCCTCCACCTTCGCGACTGCCTAGATAATAACTCGGTAAATAGGACATTTGTATTCTACCCGCGATCGGCCCGGTGTGCGCTACATTTTTTCGACTTAACGCGACGAAAAATCATCCTCGGAATGTCAGTATCGAATTATTAATTCAACTTTTCTTCTAGGCAAATCAAGAGCTTCACAAAATAGTCCTATATATTTTTTTCAAATATATTATTATATTATATATTATATAATACATATATATGTACATTTATTTATTTATTGTCATATGTATATGTGACTTTAAGAGAAAAAAAAACTAGAAATAAATCAACACTCGTGATTTTTTTCGTGAATTTTAAATTTCAGGGTTTCTCGGAAAATGTTTTTATCTTTCCGTTATCATAATTTATCGGGCCAATTTGCCTCGTACTCGAGTGCAAAGACGACAATCTCGAGGCGTAGCCGCTTCGTTGAAAATGAATTTGTGCAAAAGAAATAAACTCGTTTATCGGTCAATGTTGTCGGGAGGGGGAGAGTGTGTGCGCCCGTCGATACACGAGAGTGGGATCAGGAGCAAGAGTCGCGGCAACGGTTAATTCAATTTGAAGGGAGCTCAAAGCGTCTGGGCGGCCGGGACAAGCGGGAGCACGGCCGCCGGTTAGTAGTTCGCCGATGACGACGAGAGACTACGATGGCCAACGCCACACCGGGCTCTGGCCAGCTTGTGTGTTTATCGAGTCGTCAGGTCGGAAATGGTCAGCGATCGCATCGCGCGCGCGGGTGCATGCACTGCGGATACGCAGGTGCAACCCTCGAGCAGCGGCGGGCAGCAGCCGCGCACGCGCACGTGGCCCGCCCGACGGGCGAGAGGGAGACGAGCCGCAGAACGGGACGGGGAGAAAGAGAGACCGAACAGAAGAGTTGCGGAGTTGCTTGCCCGCTAACGTTCCCTCCTACTTCCTTTCCTCTTTCACTCTCCCGTTCGTTCCCATGCACAGTATATCTACCGCAACGATCCGTTTGGACCGTACGAAAATAAAAACTGCAGAAGCTCCGGGGAGGGGGGTGGGGGGGCTAAGCTAGAAGCATATTAACCCTTCAGCCACTACCGTACTATTTATCCTCTGCGCTAAAATTGCTTGGCTAAAGATAACCGCATACTTCGTTCAAATTATCCACCATAAACGACAATTAATTTAGCGATTCAATTATTATTGTTAATAGATAGTGGATCGTAGGGAAAAAAAAGTTCTTTTTCGTAATAGGATGCTGTGTTTATGTTTTGTACTTGAATTACGGACATTTTTTGCTTGGTTGATCATCAACGACAATTAATCTACCGATTAGTCCAGTATTGTTGTTATTATTAATATTATTATCGAATGAATGATGAATTCTCGACACAGGAATTTACTGGGTCGTCTTTCGAAACTTTTGAAAAATCGACATATATATATCAGTTCTAAGATATGAGTAGGGGAGAGGAGTTATTATAATAAATATAAGATAAGATAAAATAAGACAAAATAAAAAAGAAAAAGAAAGGCGCCCTAGTCACAAGCAAGTCTCGTGTGGCGTGTTATTAACTTTTACGTAATGTAAACTTTAGTGTTTCCAATTTTTATAAATCACAAACTTAAGTGTTCAACTTTTTCGACTTTTACAATTCGTTACTCTGGAGGTTTAATATTTAGGATTTATATATATATTATATTCTGATTGTGAAGGAGAAGTCCGTAAAATAAATGAAATGAACATTATTATTCGAAATTTGATCGCAGGAAAAAATGCATTAGCTACGACGATCAAATATAGAAAGGATTAAATCAAATTTAGAGTTTAACTATGAATTTGCTTAGAGCATCTGCACAATCAAGGATAACGAGAAAAACGATTATTATTAATGTTATTGCAAATTGGATCGTAAGAAAAAAAATGTTTTTCGGATAATACGATACTATTTATCTTTCGTACTTAAATTGCTTATCGAAATACGATGTCTCCTGCTTTACGGAGATTATGGATTATTAATGATAATTAATCTATCGATTCGTCAATTACTGTTATTATTCTTTTAAAAAAATTCTTTGGCTCCAACGAACAATATAGAAAACCCGAAATAAAATATATAATTCAAGTACAAATTAGCGTATCTGCATAATCGAGGTCAAAGAGCAAAACGATTCTTCGATAATGACTATAAGTAAACGACAATCGAGAGGAAAAATATTAAATCAGAATGAGGCTACAGTCCACTTTCCCCGTTCTCGTTTTCCGATCGTCGACGGTTCTGCCTCCATTTTAAAGGATCGCAAATTGAAAGAAAAAAAAAATCATTATTGTCGTAAGGCGCTCTCGATGGATATCGAACGGGTTTCGTAGTTTCCCCGCTAGCGTTCGTCGAGTCGACGACGACCTTGAGAATCCATAAAGAAGTCGCCAGGTGGGAGGGAGCGAGAGAGGAGAAGGGGAGGGGGGTGTTATAAGAGCGGTACGGGGTCAAGGTTCGAGTAACGAACGTCGTACAAGAGAGTCCGTGTACCTTCCGGTTTACGGACCAACCCGACACGACTCCGGTTGGAAACGTCGATGAAAACATGGACGAGGAAAACAATGTAAGTAAAAAACAGAAGCTATATTGGTGAAAGCATGGCGAATCGAATGGGGATACACGTTGTTGGTTAATGCGCGAAGTGGATCGAGCGCGGTGGCGCGCCGATCGGCACACCCGCGCATCGCGGTCCGAAAGAGGAAAAAAAAATACGGGGGAGAGCCACGGACGAGATGAAAAAAATTGAGGCAGGTAAGGATCGCGCGCGCGTCGCCGTTCGCGCTCCTCCTATAACGTTCCCCCTGTGAGCGCGTAGTATTTTCGGTACATACACAAACATCTGCGCGTGAACTCGGCAAATCTCTCGCTGCTATCCTTCCATCCGTCCCGCCGGAGCTTTCGTCCGAGCCACGTAACTCCCGCGTCACCCGAACGCTTCCAAAGCAATTATCAAAGTATCGTTGAAGAATAAAAAAATAAAATCAAATAAATAAAATCGATCAATGTTTAATAAATAAATATTTAAGGTTTTAAGATAAAAAAAAATGAGCGAAGAAAATATAAAGGAGAGGAGTGTGACTGTAACGAGAGCATTCGGGGACGGGAAAGATAAGCCTATTTTGTTGTCGTGGCCCGCGCATGAACTCGGTAAATCTCTCCGCCTCCTTCCGTCCGCCGGAGCTTTCGTCCGAGCCACGTAATTCCCGCGTCACCCGAACGCTCCCAAAACAAGCATCGAAGTAACATTGAAGAATAAAGATTTAAAAAATCGATCGATGTTTAGTAAATTAAAAGTAATAAAAAAAAAGTACGGGAAAATGTATAACACGAGATAGTGTGACTGTAACAAGAGCATTCGGGGACGGGAAAGAGAGATATCCGTAAACCTACTTTGTTGGCGTGGCCCGCGCGAGCCATAAAGCCACATCAATACACGGCAATCACGCTAAGAGCAGATGTTATCCCCACTCCTTCGTCGGGGCGCCCGGCGTCCTCTGCCGTATAGTAATAAACCTTCACTCCCCCCCCCCCTTCCTTCGCCACTCCAACCGCCCCGCCGACTTCTTCGCCCTCTCCTACTCCCGCTCTGTCCCGTCGCCTCACAGCGGACGCTCTTTCGGAAGCCCCGTAGGCGTTCACGGGGGCTGAAGGGAAGAAGCGACGGGGACCGCGCGCAGGCATACACAGCAGTCTCTGCAACGTGCACTGGTAGTTGGCTGCGGTATGGGTTGTAAGTAGTATGCACTGGTATGGCACAATACCACCACTGCGGAGAGTATATCCGGGAACGGTATAGGCCGTTCGTGTACGCTTCGTGGTATAGTCGGAGAGAAATGGTGGTGGAGAGGGAGGGGAGGGGAGGGGGAAGGCAGGCCATCGAGAGCTCGGGCAGCGTCGCGTAGTGAGTTCGGACCGTTTCGGACCTTCGGCTGCCAATGCTCTTGGCGCTCTCCTCGCACACTGGCGCGCTATGCGACCGGGTACAAGGGGGGGGGGGGGGGGGGGGGCGCTTTGGGTTCTCGCAAAGCAGCATCCATCGGCAGCCGACAGGAGCGTGTGGTAGGTGCACCTTCTGCACTGTACACTCAGATATACTCTCTCGATTCTTGGCCGTGCACCGCCGCCGATGCCGATGTTTTCCCTCCTACCTCCATTCCTGCTCGACTATCGGTTAACAGAAACGAACGAGCCCACGCGTTCCGGCAACGTACGGTCGCCGGACAGCTGGGGCGGCTCGACTCGTACGAATAACATTGATCCGTTCGGCGAATCAACAAATGGCAGACACTTTTTTTTAAATATATAGTATATAGTATATATATATATATATTTTTTTTTAACCGGAATATATGTTTGTGTGGCTTTACTGTATTGGAAGTGGCTTTGTGGCTGAGACACGAAAATCATTCGGGATTACGCAACACGCGTTCCAGTCGATCTCAAGAGTCTGGGAAGGTCTCGACTGCGCGTACATGGGAGAACGGGGGAGAGCTTCAGCGATAGCGTTGCTAAAGCGGACAAGGCAAGAGCACGCGCCGAGAGACCTCTGACAGTCATTTTGTTTTTTTTTTATTATTCTCTCCATAGAGCGGGTTTCCGTCTCGCGCTCTCCCGGAGGATGCGATTCGGCGGTCTCGCATCGCGCGGTACGTTCACCCGAATCCTGCGTCGCGCGTCTCTCCGCTCTTTCTCACGAAAGATCGTATTATACAGTGTGTAATGGATGCACTGTGGAGCGTCGCGCGAGCGTGTGTGTTCGCGCGCTAAAGGCAGAGAGTATACGACGCCGGAGAGTAAGAAGAGTGGAGCAAAGCAGAGGCGGAAAGGGCAGAAGGAGAGAGTCGTCGTATGGTGCGATCGTCTGTTCGTCGTGCACACGAGCGTGTCCCATATCCGTGTGCGTTGTAGCCTCCCGACTCGACCCGTTAATTTAAGCCGCGCACGCGCGAGCTCGCGCGCCCACTGCTCTCCGTTCCGCCGCGCTCGCCTCCTTCGACCCCTACCTACCGCGTACCTCGCTTCTCCTTGCTCTCCTCGCGCTCGAGCGATGATAACGATTGTCTCGAGCGATAAGCCGCCTGCTTGCGCTCCCATAGCCGCCCTCGCTAAACCAAAGCACACGCTTCGACGGACTTCCCCACTGCTGCTCCACGCTCCCCAAACGCGATAAGATCCACGAGTCAATTTTCCGATCGACTTATACATACACGGTGTGTACGTGCCGCGGAGCACAACATTGTAATCCGCACGCGACTATACGTGTACGCACAAGTGTATTTGCACAACGGATTTTCTCCATCGTATCGAAATCCTTTTTACTGAGAAGCCACATCAGTTTATCGATTTTTTATGCAGTTATGTTAATTGATTTTTTTTTAGTTTCTTCTTGTTTTAATTTATTTTTTATGTTATTTTATCTTTTATTTCTGATTTTTCAAATTTTTTATTTTTGTTTTGTTTCGTGAGCCAAACCCTGACCCGTCTAAATGACCGATCGGGTGAATGACTTCCGAACGGGAGAGTAGTCGCCGTAGATCGATTTCGATTCGAGCGGAGATTGGCGCGCTGTGTCTCGCACGTTACCGACCCCTTTGTCTGCCCGCCACCTGTCCACACGCTCGGCTTTCCTCCCATTTTGACTCCCCCGCAACAGCTTTCCCCGTTGCTTTATCCTGCTCTCTTACCCTCGCGTTTTCACACAAACACACGGGCGCACATAGCGAGCGCGCTCGGATAGACGCGAAACGTGTATTCGATCCTTCCCCGTACAAATGCAATGGCTGAACGCATCGGCGCCGCTCCGGTGCATCCGACGCTGCTGAAACGCGAGCGAATTTATTCCTGCTAGTCCTTTATAGATCGTTATGTACGAAGCGAGACGCATCAGAGCTCGGCGCTGCAGACACGCGGGCGAGACTGAGTGGAGGGGTGGGGGGGGGGGGGGGGGGGGGGGTGGAGGTGAAGAGAGACGGAACGCTAAAAGGGAATGAAGAAGGGAGATTCTCGTTTGTTTCGAAGCGCGGGCGAGAGAAACCCGCACGTTCTTTGCGCAAAATCCTTTGATCTTTCTTACACGCGCTGCGGTCTGTGTGTGCATCTCGCGCAGTTCAACCTTCCTTCGCCTCGTGCTCTCCTCGCTTCATTCCCTTCGAAGTTACTCCCACGGCTCGAATCTTTTTAATACCCGACGGGTTTTCCCCGCGGTCGGAGGTCAAGACGAGTGACCGGCGGACGTCCCGGTTCATCAGCTACCCGACCCGACTTGCATTACAATACCTTCCAACATTTTCCCGGCGAAAAAAACTCTTCAAATTAATTCGAAAAAAATGCATACTTTTGCAAGAATTCGATTTAAAAAAAATATAAAAAAAAAAAATGTTTCGTTGTTTTGGTCATTGTTGTTTTTTCGGACATAACTGATGAGGACCGCGCATTAATCGTATGTTTTTGTACTTCTCCATTGCAATCATACAAATATATCTTACGTTGTTCGGTTCCGTTAAAAAATGTTATTAAATTTAGTAATGGATTTTTTTCTTTTTTTTACTGCTTTCTTGTATTATTGCATTTTGTTATCTGATCAGGCCCGTCCTTCAATCGTATATTTTCGTACTTTTTCATTTTAACCGTTCGTATGCGTATTCCCTTGTTTGTGTCCCTTGGCGCATTGCGTTTGCAGGCCGAGTAAGAGATTCTTCTTCTTCTGTTTCTTCTTCATCTGGACCGTATAGCACAGTCGGCGTCCTACGCATTCCAACGGAAGCGCGCTCGTCCGAGACGTACGTCTACCCTTCGTTCTCCCGTGTGTGGACCCCTCTCTCTTCGTTCATCCTGCGATTTGCTCGCGAGTAGCTACTTTTGCCTGCGGAGCCAGAGCCGCTCAGGCTGCGGCGGTGTGTAGCTCTCTCCACCCGTAGTTATCCGCAGTGTATATTCTCGTCATCGGGTACGAAGTACCCGCGCTATTTTAACGAACGGATTCATCCGTGGAATGAGATCAGTGAGCTAAATTTACGAGGCGTTCCTGACTACGTCCACGATATACATGTGTGTGTGTATGCATATATATATATAGTTTTTAAACATATATATATACATTTGTGTGTACATAGGAGCGAGATTCACGCTCGTACGAGTCACAGCGCGAACGTAGAATCTCAGGTGTATCATTGTACGTATACACTTATATGTGTATAGATATATATATATATATATATGCATATATATAATAGACTATGGCCGCCTAAGTACCGTTCGAGAAATTCTAGAGTGAGGAGGACTGCGAGTATAGTTTAAACTCCGTGCAGTTTGATACTATAACGCACCGTAGTCTATATGCTACGTTACAGTATATACAGCGCGGAGTCAAACGAGAGCCGCGTTTCCGTGCTCGTGCAATGGTGTTAACCTTTCTCTCCGCGGGAGCGCGCACACGGGAATACTCGGCGATGCGCCTGCAGGTAGGGGCGGGAGGTGGAAACGCGGGGCAAGATGGAACAGTCGGATAGAACCATTTTTTTTTAATTCCGGAAGTCGATGCCGGAAGACCACACATGGTTTCAGGGTACCGTGCTTCTAAGGACTGTAATTTTTAAATCGTTCGCCACGTTCACCCAAAACCTGCGGCTATACGTAAGTTGCATCCTGTCGTATCGATTTCACTACAAACAAGTCGCGAAATATTAACTTTTGGCGGGGTGGTACAAGACGCGTGGAGGCTTGCAGGAAATAGTAAAATTACATGAGTGTTCCATTTTGCCCCACGAGCCCAATAGTTGTCAGGTATCTCGGCATGAGATCGGTGCATGACAAAAGCACGCTTAGTTTCGCAGGAAATCAGAAAATTATACCAGTGTTCCATTTTGCCCCACGCCCCTACCAACTTTCGCGGGTCTCTGTGTAAGGTCGTTGCATGAAAGAAAATACGAGTAATTCTTCAGGAAGTACGAAAATTATACTAAGTGTTTCATTTTGCCCCATGATCCTAGTAGTTTTCGGGTATCTCCGCGTAAGGTCATTGCATGGAAAAAAAACACGAGTCATTTTTCAGGAAGTTGGGAAATTATACTAAGTGTTTCATTTTGCCCCACGATCCTAGTACTTTTCGGGTATCTCCGCGTAAGGTCGTTGGATGAAAAAAAAAAAACCTGAGTAATTTTTCAGGAAATTGGAAAAAAAACTATACTGATGTTCCATTTTGCCCCGCGTCCCTACGAGTTTTCGCGTATCTCCGCGTAAGGTCGGTGCATGCGATGCATGCATTCACGGGGGGAGGGCGAGAGGCAAGGTTTGCACACGTACGTGCAGTATAGATTTTAAAGGTGATTGCGTGTGGTGTGTGTACGCGAAAGAGGAGAGGAGAGGAAAAGAGGATAGATAGAGGGAGATGCACGAACCCCCGAGAGCCAAGGGACCGGGTGGTTCAGGCCAGTGCTCTGCCGCTGCTCGCTGCAGGTACAGAGAGACTACGTATAACGTATAGTTTAACGTATACGTCGAGCTGGCGCGCGCACGGCCGAGTAACTTTGCACTAGGAAGTTCCGGCGCAGTACCATCGTCTCTCTCGCCCCCTCTCCTTCTCTCCGTTACTCTCATTCTCTTCATCCTCATCTCCCGTTCCTCCGGACCCTCTCCTCCCTCTCCTCCCTCTCTATCCTTCGCAAAACCAACGAGCGAACCAGCCAAGCCAGCCATTAGAGCCTCCGAAGCCTCGCGAAATTGAAATCCTTTGATTCCTCTTCTCCTACGAGAGACAGAGAGAGGGAGATAGATCCTCTATACCGGCGAGAATAGTTTCCACGCGAGGTATATACTTTGCAAGAATCGCACGAGAGATGTAACTTCCATGGTGTTTTTTTTATTTTATTTTTACAAAGTTTTTTTATTCTATTATTTTTACCATGCTTGTTTCCGTTATCTCCGGGAAAATAGTCGAGCGGCAAATAAATTAAGATTCCCACAGATACCGTTGTAACCCGTGTGTTCCGAGTATCGCTATTATCCGTTCGGTTTCCTCGCTCGAGCACGATAAATAATACGTCCGGCGTTCGGAATCACTCGAAAACGGAACCTATTGAATAATGGTTCTTGTACACGGTTCCGATCCGTAATAGAAGAGGGATGTGCCGGTGGATGACGTTAACTACTTGTATTAGAGATCGTAAAGATAGAAGAGGATAATAAAAGCATCGTAGAGGTCGAAGGGGGAGGGGGGGTCTCTTCTCGGGAAGAATCTCGATCGACGAGGAAACCGTATTTTTTTCGAACCGGAAATAGTTGGACGCTCAGGTATATTATAATGTATACGGTTATTGTGTAGTTTATATATATATACGCAGTATATGGCAGGGTATCCGCGAAAGGGGACTCGTGAGAATATCTATACCGCAACTATAGTAGCGTAACGACGAGCAGCTTGAAACTTCTATACCTTCGAACCACACATACACGCATAGGCTCGTTCGTAATGCCGGTGGTGGGGGCTACGGCCCACTTTCTTTACTTTCACGTTCCCGAGCTCTCGTCTGTCCACCACTTCTTGAATACTCTTTCCCATCGGTAGCACCGGCAACCTGTGCAGCGGTCCTATCACTTCCGAAGTGAAGGCAAATCCCGTCCCCCCCGCCACTCCCCTCGTTATGCATAATGTCTTTATACTACTCGTCAAAACTTTCGTATCTTACACGGTGAAAAAAATGTGTATATAAAAACAATATCCACAATGTTTTGTTGATTTTACAATTTTTTTTTCTCCTAATTTTCGATTTTTTTAATGATCTATATGCGGTTTATTGACGAAAAGGACATTGAAAACTGTAAGGAAACAAAAAAATTGGGGTGTATCGGTGGACGAGAAATGTTTGTCAAATGTACCTTTCTTACTGGATATATTCGGATTCATTATTTTTAACGACCAATAGTCATGGACTATTCGCACCGATCGATGGTAACAAGGATTGCGTATTAAATTCTATATCACAAATAAGAGCGTTCGATTTTATTTTAAAAAATAACCAAATAAAATATTGGTTACATCACGAATTGCAAGATTTCTAGAAGGAGTCGTATCATAGGCGTATAGTTGAAGGCACATTGTGCATCCACAGTCGGAACGTTAATAATGAGTATCGCAGAAACGGCAGCAGCGGCGTAAGATTAGGAAACTGTAAGCGAGATGTGTCGCAACGTAATTGCCGAGCTCTCTTGCTGTGCGCTAAGCAGCACGGAGGGGGGCACGGACGGACGGGCGACGAGTCGATTCTCGCGAGGTTACGCGAAAGAAGTAGGTCTGTCTCTCTATCTGGCATTTGTTGCTCTCTCCCCCTCGCCCGCTCCACACTTCGTCGCTCTACTCTATTCCAATCTCACCGGCGTGCATCGCTGATTCCCGTCCGTGCTGTATACATTTTTTCCCCCCACCATTCCACAACGCTTTATTTAACGACCAATATTCCTTAGCCCGAGAATTATCTGCACAAATCACTTGCTCGTAAAACGCGTCCTTCGCCCGAAATAATTGTCAGCTCGGGGCGTAGCTCTCGATGTTACGAATACATTTTTTCTTTCTTTAATTGAAAATTAAAATAACCATATCTGCGGAACGGAAAATATTGCAAGTGCATCATCGAGAAAGACCCGAGTGTTTCCTTTACGGGGAATCCTCGGCGAGAAAAAATAAATAAAAATAAAGAGGAATTCGTGACGTTGAAGTTTTCTCGTCATCGTACACGAGAGTTTATCCGCGAAGGGATTTTCCGAGAGTGCATACGCCGAGGTGTGTAAAAGCGCGCGCGTCATATCTATTAGCGATTGCTCGACTCGAGAGTGCGCGATCTTCGGTAACGATAATCCGATAATTTCCGAGGCTCGAGGAAGTGAAGGAGGCGAGAGATCGAGTGAGGGGCTCTGAAGATGAGTGTATCGCACAGTGTGAGTGAGTGAGTGTGTGTGTGTGTGTGTGTGTGTGTGTGTGTGTGTGTGTGTGTGTGTGTGTGTGTGTGTGTGTGTGTGTGTGTGTGTGTGTGTGTGTGTGTGTGTGTGTGTGTGTGTGTGTGTGTGTGTGTGTGTGTGTGTGTGGCAGTATCGCCGAGTTTACAAGAGTGTTGCTCGATTGGCAAGTGCGAAATAGAAAGAGAGCAGCTAATCGAGGCGTATACGTGTGGAGCGCGTCGGGTCGTATAAAAGACAAGTAGGTATCGTTGGAGGGGGAAGCAGCTCGAAGAGGCTATGACGACGATGATGTCGGACGCTGTTTGCTCAATCGGACGTGAAGTCTGACGTCACACAAGTGCCGGAGACCCGCATCTTTTTTTTCAAAGCTTCTCGCACACGTAATACGGAAAGAGCCTAGTGCAAAAAAGACTTCAATGAAACGACTGCAGGAAAAACCTATGCAGCTCGGACGTCACTCGACCAAAATATATAAATAATTTTTCACCGGATTTTTTTTTACGCTTTCTTTAAATAACCTATGAAAAAAATAAAAATAATACGCAAAAATGTTATATTATTCTCGCTAGTGCGAGTCCCCCCGAAACGACGAGGTCGGTGACGTCGCGGTGACAGCGATTGTCAAATATCTTCCCGCCGTGTGTACAAACTTAAGTACCATAGAAAAAAATAATACACAGTATGCATGTCAGGCGTTTATATGTGCGTAACACCGAGAACCGTAAGTAGGCATAGCATGGACACTGAGAAGAAGGGGCAGCGGGAAGGGGGAAGAGGGGGGGGGGGAGTAAACGGCCTTGCGAGGAGCTGGCAGTCGACGCTGATATATAAATTATCTTTCACCCGAAGTATATATTTTTTGAACTCGCCGAATGAGAAAAATGAAAAAAGTAGAACTAAAAAACTATTATATCATTGACGGGATTCCGAGTCGGGCCGAAGCGACGAGGACGTTGACGAGCGAGTGACGTCACGGTGACAGCGGTTGTCAAATATCTTCCGGCCGTGTGTACAAACTTGAGTACCATAATAAAAAAAAAAAAATAAAATAAAATACCTACTACGGGTGTTGGGCATTTATATGTACGTAAAACCGAGGATCGTAGGTAGGCATAGCATGGACAGTGAGAACAAGGGTGTTGCGGGAAGGGGGGAGGAGAGGGGGGGAGAGTAAACGGGCTTGCGAAGAGCTGGCAGTCGACGCTCGGTGGGGAGGGGGGGGAGGTAAACGTCGAGGTTGCTCAACTCTCCATAACGCCCAAGCGTCACGGAAATTACATTACCTCGAGTCGAAACGCCGACGGCCGATAGAGAGGCGCGGTGGGGTACACAGAACTGGCAAAAGCAGGCGGACCGAGTGAAAAAAAGAAGCCTCCGTGAGAAGGGGGTTGCCGTCGACTCGGTGTATGTGCCTCTGCCGCTTTTCTCCTTTTCCCCGAAAGCTTCCCTCGTCTCCTCTTTATTCTTCCAGTGCGCGTGTGTTCTTTCCTCCGCGGGTCCACCGCAAAAGTCGGAAGAGTTGCACGAAAGCCGCGTTCACAGAACAGAGTCGTCTCTCTACTTTGTATATCTACGTATTTTTTTTTTTCCCCTCTCGGTCTTTACGCGGTCCGCGATTATATTCGTCCGTGTGTTCCGCCGCTGACGGGACTCACTGCAGCGCGCTTCTTTCGAATATATCTCTTACCCCCACCTTCGTGTATCGGGATCCGTGAGAGGCAGAAGAGTCGGTTGTAACGGCGCGAGCACGTTGCCTCCTCTTTGTTCACTCTTTATTCTTTTATCGCGTGCGCGCTTCTGTCGCTGTATATATATTGATATATATATATACGAGTGTGTATATATTTATCGTATAGATATATCTTTTAACTATACTTGTCTATTGCAAGGTGACGGGCGCGTAGGAATAATTGTTATTATGATATTGAAAAAAAAAATTTAATTACATTTGTGCAACTTTGTGTGCGAAAAATAAACAAGTACCGAGCAAGAGGTAAATCTCTCCGTCGCGCAGTCACTTACGCGCACCCACACTCTCGCATGCACCGGGCCTCGTTACGGGTGTTCCGTCGAGTTATCACGAACGCGGGATAACGGAACGGTATAGGTAATCGCAACGAAGCAACTAGGCAGCACGTCAATGGCGTCCACTCCACTGGTGTCCAATTGGCTGTATGGCTCAGTCTCTCGCTCTTGCCTCAAACTCTCTCCCGTGAGGCTCTTTAACACTCTGTCTATTTCGTAAAAAAAAACACACTGTCTGTGTATCGAAACTGTATCTCACCGCCGAGATACGGTCTGTGGGCCGGTGTATTTATTTTTTTATTTTTATTTATTGTTCTATCCGCTCAATCCGTATCGGCGTGTATCGCCGCTGTTTATTTATTCTGTTCGTTTATATAGTTTAAAACTCGCTTTATTCACGCTCCAACAGTCCGTCGTGTTTATCTGCGGTTTGTCGCGTGCACACGAGTGAACAACTGCACTTGGCTGGTCACTCTGTCCTTCCGCGTACTTTATAAACACACTCAATCGCGGCCACGAACAAACTCTTTTTTCTCCCACCCCACTTAGAGCTCCCTTCGACACGTATGCAAATGTCTCACTTTTCTTTATCTTGCAATGTGTGTCTGATGTTTTTTTTAATATATTTTTTACGTAAAAAAAATCTACGTCACTCAAATAACCTCCCTCAGCGAGACGAATTATAACACTGATATAGAGAAAAAAGATTCGCTGGCCTACACACGGTATCGTAAACATATACTCGATGTGTGTATATCAATCTGTAACTCCGTCGTCTCTATCGATGTGTCTGTGTGTGTGTGACCGAGCGAGAGGTGCGAGGGGGGTACAACGGTGCGCGTTGTAACGGAGTATTAAACGAGATCCGTACGCCACCGAAGACCGTGCGCGACTGAGTAGTGACTGGCCGCGCACGACGACTACCGACTCGACGGCGGTGGCGGGTGAGTATAGTAGTTGCGCGCCGCGGAGGACACGGTAGGAAAGCCCAGTGGAGGGCTCGCTCTCGGTGCTATACACCACCGTGCGCGACAGCAGCGGCAAAGCAGCACAGACTTCTGTCTTTATCTCTGTATACTACTAAATATATATGTACATGTATAGACGCTACAGTGTACACTATATGTATATACATATTCACCACTTTCTCGCTCTTGTTCGTTTATCGCCCGATCGTTCGTTCCTCCTTCTCGTGTTTGGTGTGGTAGTGGCGGCTCGCGCGCCAGCGAACGACCGAGCCAGTGCACGATGCCACACGATGCGGAGATGGCCCCACCGTGCTTGCTTGCTCTCCGTGTGTATATCACCACGGACACGAGTAGTTCCAAGTCGTTCTCTCCCTCACTCTCGGTTTGCCTCATGCCTGCTGCTGCTGCTGCTGCTTCTGCTGCTATACTTCTCTCCTACCGCTGGATTTTACCCCGCACACTTTTCGCTCGCCGTCCATCCCACTCCGATCCTTCGCTCGCCTGCCTGCCTGCCTGCCTGACTGCCTGGCGGTGGGCTCCCTTCGTCGTCATCGTTCCTCGTCGCGGGCACGCGCTTCTACCTCGGTCCCTGTGCTTCGAACTCGATGCCTCCTTCTCTTTTGCTCTCCTTCTATCGTACCCCCCCCACCACCCCTTTCTTCCTATACTTTTTCATATATATATATACATAGCTCTCTACGTTCCACTCTTTTCGATATTTTATCGGACTTCCTTTGCCTTCTTTCTTTCATTCTTTATCCGTCTTTCTTCTTTCTTCACCTCCTTCGTTGTCGTTCCACCGCGCGGCTGCTACCCCGATACCCTCTCCGCCCTCGCTTATTCGCCCTCCTACGAAGTTTCCAACCACCGACACCACGGCCATGCCCGTTACAACCCGCCACTGGTTCTTTCACCGGCGTTTCGGCGAGGCTGCCGGCGCTTTGCGTGAGATACAACGCGATTTTTCCCTACGCGGTAAGAGAGGAACGCCGGGGCGGGAGAGGGAGATTCCCTTTCCCTTTCCCTTTCCTCGCTTCTGCGGCCCTTAGTCTATACGCTCCTCTCGCTCTCTCCTGCACTCCCGCGCGCCGCCGGCCGAACGAACAAGCTTCGACGGACGGCGAGTGGAACGACCGAATTTAAAGCGGAGGAGCGCGCACCTACTACTAATTATTTTTCTTCGTTCTTATTTTCTGGCATCTCTCGATGGTTCAAACATTTTAAAAAAATGTTATTGTATTATTTTTTTTGTTCATGATTTGCATAGTTTTTTTTTGCATCAGACTGCTACAATCTTGGTCGCTACCGAGAGCGGATGTGCAACAGTGATAATTAACCCTTCGCGGTCACACGTGTCACCGATCTCGATTGTTACACTGGGTCGATTCTATCCGGTCCAATTTTTAACCAGTATTGTGACCAAACTATCGGTCGGAAAAATCTGAAAAAATTACAGAACATCCTTCAAACATTTTAGTTGACTTACGATTTTTTTTTATGAGAAATCAAATGACAACATATTAAAAAAAAATCATAAAGGAAAAAAGGAAAAAAATGTCATTAAAAAAATAACTGAATTTTTAATATTTTTGCCTAAAATTCGAATCTGATACTCTTTAGATATGGTAAGGTGGTCGTCGGATGGATTCTACCCAGGGTGACCACGAAGAGTTAACCCTTTCGATCAATGTTGCATTTAATAGACCAAGGGCCATTCCAGACTCCAAAGAACATTCTTAATATTTAATCACTCAGCATACAATTTTTCGTGCATAAAATGTCCGAGTGTTTTATTATTTTCAATTTTTTTTTTTTTTTTTTTTTTTCATAATTCGCCTGTGTTCTTTGAACTGGGCTGCTACAAGCTCGTCGCTACTGAGAGCGGATTTGTAGACGTGACAATTAACCCTTTCGATCGATGTTGCAAAGTTTAATCGACGAAGGGGTTTTTCTCAGGTCCAAAGAAAATTCTTAACATTTAATTACTCAGCCTAATTTTTTTCATGCACAAAACGTTCGAGCATTTAATAGTACATTACAATACTAGTCCAAAAAACGTTTTCTGACGAGTGTGAGTTTGCAGCACGAGCCGAAGACAAGTGTTGCAATCGCACAAGTTAAGAAAATGTTTCTCGGACGAGTATCGTACAAAATGTTATTTCGCGAGGTGTGAAAATGAGGGTTTTACGCGAAGCGTGCGCAAAATTGCCACTTTCGCACCGAGTGAAATAATTTTTATTTCTCCATGATTTGCCTGGATTCTTTCTTCATCTTTGCCTGCTGCAATCTCGGTCGCTACCGCGAGCGGATGTGCAGCCGTGATAATTAACCCTTTCGATCAATGTTGCAAAGTTTAATCGGCCAAGGGGCCCCAAAGAACATTCCTAATATTTAATTACGCAGTACAACATTTTTCGTGCATAAAATGTTCGAGCGTTTTTTTTTTTCTTCGATTCTTAAGAAATTGCTTAAGATTCTTTGCATCAGTCACCGTGTTTTTGCGCCGTTCTTGCACAATTTCGGTCGCTACCGAGAGCGGATGTGTCGACGTGATAATTAACACTGTCGATCAATGTTGCATTTAATCGACCGAGGGCTTTCCTTGGCTCCGAAGAAAATTCTTAATATTTAATTACTCCGCATGACATTTTTCGTGTCGAATTAACTGTGCTTAATCGCAAGAGGGTTAAATAATACACGGAGAATTTGCCTTGCGAGACATCGACACAAACGGGGTCGAGAATCGCTCGAGGAACCGAGTCCGATCCGCCGAGTTTCTCGTCGTCCCTGTACCGTGCCCTCGGTAATGCGGCAGGATAATTTATAAAATCGATAATCGACGACGGAGCCTGAGAGACTCGAGGATGGATATCAAATAGGATATCGAGGATCGTCGGGACGACGTAGAAATTTTCGCGATACAGATAGGACCACCGGGTGGGCGCTCTTGCCGGCTATCTCTGCACTCCATAGTCGGCGGGGCGGACGGCCGAGCTCACTATTGACTATTCAGTGGAGAACCAGCCATTTGTACAGCGCGAACGACAGAACTTCCGAGTCCGCTCTCCCTGTTCGTCCCTTAGCGTCCTCTCAACTATTTACTTCCCTTTTCGCTCTTCCTGTTTCAGTTCTCGGATGCTCGAGCCCCCCCCCCCCCCCCCCCCCCTTCGACCATTTTTTTTAGGCACCGGATAAACTATAATAACAGTATAAACGGTATATAATTTTTTTTTTTATCGAATAGAATGTTCTCTTTTTACCGGCATTTCATGTACGACTTGTTTACTTTGTTTGTTTTTTAACGTCATTTTCATGTTTCAATGGACCGTTTGCGATAATTCTCCGGAAAAGTTCGTCCCTTAACGTCGTCTTTCGACTAGTTACTTCTCTTTTCGCTCTCCCTGTTTCAGTTCTCCGATGCTCGAGGCGTCTCTCTCGGTTCCCCTTCACTCATCCTTTTAGGCTTTGGAAAAACTATAATAGCAGTATAAATGGTAAATGATTTTTTTTTTCATCTAACAAAATGTCTTCTTTTTACCGGCGTTTCAGTCACGACTTTTTTGTCTGTTTTTTAACGTGTGTTTTGTATTTTAATGGATCGTCGTGCTTGCAATAGTTTTCCGAGCAACATACAGTCGGCACATGGAGGATTCAGTAGAGAACCAGCCATTAGTGCAGCGCGAACGAGAAAGGGAGCTCGAACGAGAGACGTTCAGAGTCCGCTTGGACTGTTGGTCCTTTAGCGTCGTCTTTCGACTATTTAAGGTTGTTACCGTACCCATGCTCGGCCACGTCCCAATCGTCGGACACTCCTATGCAAGATTTGATTTATTCCGAATTTAAGTATTAGAAATCCAATTTGACACTTGTCATCTACAATCGTATCTACAAACGTAATTTGTTGCACAAAAAAAAGTTATACAAGGTTTAAGCCTACATTATTTTCTACTGTTGCATTTTGTTAAAAGACAGACGATATAACTTGTACCAACTTCTCCGGAAGTTGATACAAGCGTTGCCCACTAATCGGACAGTTCGAAGATCTTAGCTCAGCCAGATTTTTACGTAGCTTATCTTCAATATTGTTTGGCTTAAATAAGATTTTTTCATTGATTTAATTAATAATTAGTCACGACTTTTCTTCGTTTGTTTTTTCTCGTGTATTTCATATTTTTATTTAAGTCTGAATTATTTTCTTCTGTTGCATTTTGTTAAAAGAGAGACGATATAGTCTCCGGAAGTTTGTACAAGCGTTGCTACATACGCGACCCACTAATCGGACAGTTCGAAGATCTTAGCTTAGCCAGCTTTCTACGTAGCTTATTTTCAATATTGTTTCGGGTAAATAAGATTTTTTCATTGATTTAATTAATAATTAGTCACCACTTTTCTTCGTTTGTTTTTTCTCGTGTATTTCATATTTTTATTTCAGTTTAAATTATTTTCTACTGTTGCATTTTCTTAAAAGACCGACGATTTAGTCTCCGGAAGTTGGTACAAGCGTTGCTACATACGCGACCCACTAATCGAACAGTTCGAAGAAGTTAGGTTCACCAGTTTTCTACACAGTAAAAAATAATTTCGTAAAATAGGAATGCAAAATTTCGTGAAAATAATTTTGTTAAATAAGTGACAAACTCGTTTGTCACTTATTTGAATATACGAACTTGTTCTTTTATTTCCCGTGTCATTGACAATTCTAGTTTGTACTTTTGTTTGTAAAACTAGAAAATTAACAAATAAAAAATTGTGGACGTTTGTGGGCAATAAGTTGTAAAAAGAGCAAACTTTTGTACTGTGTACATAGCTTATCATCAATTTTGTTTAGGGTAAATAAGATTTTTTTCATTGATTTAATTAATAATTAGTTACGACTTTTCGTCATTTGTTTCTCACGTGTATTTTATAAGGGGCAATCCTGTTTGCAATAATTCTCCAAGCAACACACAGTCGGTACACGGAGGATTCGGTGGAAAACCAGCCATTAGTACAGCGCGAACGAAAAAGAGAGCTCGAACGACAGAAATTCGGAGTCCGCTCGGGCTGTTCGTCCCTTAACGTCCTCTTTCGACTGTTTACTTCCCTTTTCGCTCTCCCTGTTTCATTTCTCGGTTGCTCGAGGCGTCTCTCTCGTCTCCCCCCCCCCCCCCCCCCTCCCCGCCTCGCCCTTCGCCCATCTTTTTAGGTAGCGGACATTTTCTCACCCGAAAAACCGAATATCTGTGGCTCTCGCACTTTTACTCATTCTCCTCCGTTCGAGAGTGAGCCTCGAAGCTACGATATTTTCCCCGCTACCAGGACCGCCATTTTTCACGGCAACCGGGCCACGTAGCTACGCGGAGAGAAAAGACCGGGGAGCGAGAGAAACCGAGCGTCGGAGACCCTAACAGTGCCTCCTTTCTCCCTCCCCGTGTTACAGTCCACATATGGATGTTGTACCGCACACCGGAGAGCCATAGACACACGGGCCTCCGCGGTCACGGGTAACAAGGCCACGTGATAGTGATTTTTACACCGGGAGAATAGAAAAAAAAAGAAAACCAATGAAACGAAAAAAAAAAACATTATCGCTTTAGACGCAATCGAGGAAAATCGTTTTCTCTCAGCAGATCACAGGAATAATAGACTGATGAAAAATGTGGTTGAAGCAACTGAAGATCCGGCTCCAGGGACGTTCAGATAAATATTTTAACGTCTCAAAAATATTTTGGTGAAAACGTTTTAAAAAATTGTTGAACCGATACCAACAAAATATTTATTCGAATGTCCCTGCCTGAATCTTTAGTTGATTCAACCGTACTTATTATCAGTGTAGCTGCCCATTCATATATTAATTATATACTGTAATGTATAATGATCATAATATTGTTTCGACCGAGCGAACGAACCAAGCGCGTATTTGTGCGCCCTAAAAAAATAATTTATTTGACGGCCACCGTCGTTCATTTGGTTTAAGTAAAATAAACGGTGGCCATCAAATTAATTTCTTTTCTGGGTGTAGCTAATCATCTCGAGCGCGAACTTTGAAATGTCTTGTCCCTCGGAAAGTCGCGTTAAGACTTTCGTCATCTCGTCAATCGATAATCTGTTGGTTTGTCATTTGGCATATCGAACTACGCCGGTCGTCTATGTAATATCATGGATCTCAGTCAATCCTCATCTCTATGTTTGTTACACTATGTATAATGATAATAATATGTATAATACATATATCGACCGCTAAATGACAAAACGGCGTAACTCCCACGTTGAAGCATGCGAGTTACGCCCTTTCGGTTCTCAACAGTCGATGTGTTACCAATATGCATCGAATATAAACCTCGAAGGATAAGCTCGTGCGTAATAATATTCCATTGGCTAATATCGGAAACTATTCATATAAGTTATTTTATGATATAATAATAATAAATATATTAGATATATGTCGTCGTTAAGTCGGAGCGAGTTTAGCTCTGTAAGGTATCGATAAGATTATTCTATCTAACCGTAAACTATGTAATCTCCAACGATAAGAAATTCTAAGAAAATCTTAACAATTTGTAACAGATTTTTACTTCAACAAAATATTATTATTATTATTGTATGATATATATGTTGCGAGTACGGTTCGGTAATTAATATTGAAAGGCAAGAATCTTCTTTGTAATAATATCCGAGTGGCCGATAGAGTATTTACACGGTATAATATTAATTCGATATATCCATTACTCTAGAGGGAAGAGTCGACCCTCGCCGGCGTTAACGTGATTGAGTTATTATATGTTATTATATATTATTATAATATTATTTAAATATAACATACAATCATAACATGTATAATAAATAAAGGACGTATCTCCCATGTTAAAGCTTACGGGTTACGCCATTTCGTTCCTTTGCAGTCGAAATTTTGCCAATATGCATCGATGATAAACCTCGAAAGATAAGAATCTTGGTGATAATAATATTCCATTGGCTAATATCGTATACTATTCATATATTATAAATGATTATAATTACAATAATTATGATATGATATATACGTTGCGAATACGGTTCGATAATGAATATCGAGAGACAAGAATCTTCATTGTAATAATATCCGATTGGCCGATAGAGTATTTACCCGGTATAATATTATTTCGATATATCCATTATCCCGAAGGAGAGTCGACCCTCGGCGGAGTTGGCGTGACTGTGTGTATACGCGGGTCGCTCGAGCCGGAAGAGCGAGGGAGAGTGCACGACGAAATCGACGAAGAAACACACACACCTATATATATATATATATATTACATGTATCCTCGTCGAGCACGAAGAGAATCCCAGTGGTAAACTCGTCTCTCCCTTTCGTGCGCGTTCGACTCGACTCGCAAACCTTTTTGTTCTTCCATCGTGGCCCGTGTACGTCTGTCTCTGCGCCGGTGGTGGGTTATACGCTCTCTACTCCCCACACGCATCGTCCTCCATCCCCGGTCCTCGACACCGGTCGTTTAGTTTCTCTCGCTTGGACTCGCGACGTAAGTCGAGAGGGAGAATTTCACAGGCCGACGAGCGATACACGCAAACATCGACGATAGGAAGGCACACGTATTTTTTTTTTTATTATTTTTTTTTTTTTATTACACAGGCGCATTAAATACGTATACCGAGAGTGTATCGCGGCAGGGACGGGAGAGAGTGTTGGAGCGCCACAGACACGTGCTCGGTAAAGAGGGAGGGAGCTTCGTGAATCCGTGGACACCCCGTTAACCGGCCGAGCTAAGAGAGCGGAGGGCAAGAGAAACCGGAGGATGGGCGGCGAAAAGGACGAAAGGGCCCACCGATCGATTCTCATAGAGTTTCAAGGGTATCGCTCATCATCGCACAAAAGAACTCGGCACAGACCACGACACGTATGCAAAGAACGAATCCGTAAAGGGAACTCTGTCTCCGGGCGCTTATAGCTCGCAGCTGAACGCAAATACATCGGGGAGGGGATCTAAAAATATTTTTAAAGTAATTTTGTTTCTAAAAAAAAATAGATTCTGTTTTGTAATGGAATGGTATAAAAATCATAATAATAATTATTATTCTTGTATAAATTGTATGCAATATTTTTAATGGTATAAAATTACGTATACACAGCAGAACACGTATGCAAACCACGAATCCGTAAAGAGGTTGTTCCTCCATCTCTCCACGTTTATAGTTCGGTCTGACCGTAAATATATCACACGGAACATCGTAAATGTGGGTTTGATTGAAGTGCTTCTCCGTAAAATTAAATCGAAAGATCGATTCTGTTTTACTAAATGAATGGTGCAAAAATCCTAATAATAATGATATTTGTATAAATGATGTGCAATATTTTCAATCGTATAAAATAACGCATATGCAGCACAACATGTATGCGAACTAGGAATCCGTAAAGGGGTTGTACCTCCATCGCTCCACGTTTACAGTCCGCAATCTCACCGTAAATATATCACACGGAAAATCGTAAATATTTGTTTAATTCAAGTGTCTCTCCGTAAAATAAAATCGAAAGATGATATTTTCCACGAATAATGGTATAAAAACTATAATAACTATAATAAAATTAATGGTACAAAAACTATAATAACTGTAATAAAATAATGGTATCTATAATAACAGTACAAATGGTGTATAATTTTTTTGAGACGAGCAGAATGTTTTCTTTTTACCGGCATTTCAGATACGACTTTTTTTTGTTTATTTTTTAACGTATATTTCATATTTTAATGGACCGTCCTGTTTGCGATAATTCTCCGAGGAGCATACAGTCGGTACACGGTGTAATGATAAAATTGCGAGGGGAATAATTTTCGAGTCGAAAATTAACGCGCTGCAGCGACGGAGGGAGAGAAAGAGAGGGAAGGAGGAAAAGAGAGGGAGAGAGGGAGGGAGAGAGAACTGGGGGGATTTCGTTTATGATAAACCCCGGAGCTGCTGGTGGATACCGCTGGCCGAACGGCTTAACTAACAATGCACTCGCTTCTCGCATTACGGAATATTACCGGTGCGCGCGGGCGTTTGCCGGAGAGGGGCGAGGGGTCACGTGTGTGTGTGTGTGTCCAGGCACGCGTGCGTAGATGTGTGCGAAGGAGCGAGAACGCCAGGCTGGAATTGCCGCACTGCTTCTTCATATTGCAGCTACACTCCGGCCAGTGGAAAGCTCGAGTTCGGCCCCCCCCCCCCCCCCCTTTCCCCCGCCGCGACGCTCGGCGCGGAGGGCAAAAAAAGAGCACCCGAGGACCGAGCGAGTTTTATCAGAGCTGGCCACTTCCGATTCCCATTCACCAACACGAAATTATATTCCCACCGAAGAGTAGGCGACACACGTGTATACGGTGTATCGTAAGCGTAATAAAGATTATACCGGCTCCCATTCGCATCCCATAAATGTGTAGTCTACGGGAGGGCACACGCATCCCGATCATTAGCAGCGGTTAGTTGATTAAACCGGCACATATATGTATATATACATCCTATTCTCGGCCAATCGCTCTTCGTCCCATTGACTCAATTAATTATCTCGCCTTTAATTGAACGTCGTTTACTCACACGCATAACATATATTTATGTCTTCCGGCCAATGTGGGAAATTTGTTATAATAATGACAATTATTATTATTATTATTTTAATGATAATAATAATAATTCAGCTCGCTGGCCAGGATATTATTCTTGAGACTTACAGATTTCGATTTCTATCCTCACCTATCTATGGAAGTCTCGTTCATTCGCGCTATCGGCTCAATTAAATTGCCCCATCTTTTGATTAAACATCGAATTAAATTCACGGAGGCTCGTAGGCTGAAATATTTTCGTTCGACCCGAACAAAATTTAAGGCCCGTACGAAATTCATGTCATTTTTTCCCTGCCTTTAATTGAACGTTGTTCATTCACACGTATATCATATATTTATGTCTTCCGGTCAATGTGGAAAAATGTATAATAATAATGACATTTACTATTATTATTTTAATGATAAAAATAATAATAATAATAATAATTCTTGGGACTACAGATTTCGAATTATCGTTCAATCGCGCCGCCGGCGCAATTCAATTGTCCCATCTTCGATTAAACACCGAATTAAATTGAAGGATGCTCCTAGGCTGAAATATTTTCGTTCGATCGAAATAAATTTAAGGCTCGTTGGAAATTCGTGTCGTTTTGCCCGACAGCGAAAAGGTTTTCCGGACTCATTAGCAATTCGATATTAGCCGCAAAACTCGTTAAAGCGTTGGCGGTCATTAAAAACAGGAGGGCAGAGGGGGACGTTGGTTTGAAAAAGTATCTCTGCCGGTCCCTCGCCTCACGGCTCGTTCAACACCGGGGGTTAATCGTGCTCGGTTATTCGTAAATATTGAAAAACGTGTTTAGTGCCTTCGTGGCTGGATATCTCTCTCTCTCTCCGGCCCTCGACGAACTCCCCTGCTGGTTCTCTTTGCCCCCTACCCGCCCCCCCCCCCCCCCTCCTGGTTCTTTATTTTTTTCCTTCTCCGTCTCACTTTTGCGAGCCCCCTCTTTTGCGTTCCGACCATCGGGGCATTACCCCGCATGGATCCCGAGACTCCGAGAACGCTGCCCCGCCGCCTCGTCGTCGTCGCCGGCGACGACGACCCTTCGCAGACTTCGAAACTCTCGGGGTCTGCCAGCAGCAGCAGCAGCAGCAGCAGCAGCAACAGCAGCGCACCCTTCCTTTCGCTATCCCCGCTTATATTCTCCTTCTCGCTTTTGCTTTACTCGATGCCGAGAACTGCTTTGAAGGTTCTCAATGGGGCTTAGGGCGTTATATACTATACTCCATACCTATCTATATAGATATCCTGTGGAGTATATACATGTATATATGCAGAAACACTGTAAGCTAGAAGAGAGGTCGAAGCGTTGCGCGCGCGCCCTCCAGTCCCCATCTCCCTCGCTCCGCCAGCCTTGTGGCATCAGCCTTGCGTCGTCATACTCCTCGTTTACACACGGGGCGAATAAACCACCGGGCTACCGTCTCTGGGCCGACCTACGCGTAACCTTTTCACCGCCGCCGTATAACGGGGTCCACGTTAAATCTCTCTTGCCCCGAGATAGCTACAGATATGTGGAGCAGATATGTTACACATAGATGTTGTATATATGTTGGACATGTTATACATCGATGTATGTTATGTTACATATATACATGTTATGTTACATACACATTTATAGCATATATATATATGTGCAACATGTTATATATATATATATGTGCAACATGTTATATATATATATATGTGCAACATGTTATATCTATACATGTTATGTTACATACACATTTATAGCATATATATATATGTGGACACGGAGAAAAAAAGTGTTGGATTATCCGAAAGTCGCGGTGACATACGCTCACAGTTGTTGTTTGTTTGGTACAAATAGAGCATTTTTTTGTTAAACGATTATTTACTTCAATCGTTTCAAAATGTATTGAGTGAAACAAACATTTTTGTTCTACCATCGAAATAACACCGTCGACCAACGAAATGTCGACGCGCGTTTGTTAATCCAACCATTTCTTTTTCTTAGTCTATATATAGCAGATATATATTTATATTTATATAGCTGATAAGTGAGGGAGAGTCGGGAAAAATGGGACGTGGGGCACAGGGATAGAATTGCGTTTAAAAAAATGCAATTTTCCAATAATTTTAGAACGTCCCATTTTGCCCCATCGATGCACTCCGATTTTCTGTCCCGTTTTGCCCCGCTCTCCCCTATGTATATATGTATAGCAGAGATGTATATATATAGCGCGGATGGCGATAGAACGCCGAGAGAGGCCAGTGTGGGCGTTCGGGTCGAATGTAAAACCAACGAGGCCGAGAAAGCGATGATTTAATCGAAGTGCGCAATCAATTATGCCGGGACGATTAGTAGCGGGGTAATGCAGCGAGGAGCAAACGAGAGTGAGAATTTGAGAAAAACAAGGAGAAAAGAAAGAAGCAGGGGGCTGTATAGGCGCAATGGTAATGAAACTGCTGGCGTGTCGACGCTCGAACGCGCCAGGTTCTGCACGGAGAGCGTGGCGCGTCGCGCGACGCCTTCACGTTCGAGGTCTCTCGCTCTCCCGCATTGGCCCAGTTGTTGTAATTACTCCACGGGTCATACGGTATATCCAAGCCCCGCCTGTTACCTCCTACGAGCTCGCTCCCTTCGACGCTGCTTTGTGCCTCCGTAGCTATCGCATTAGGGGGTTGGGATCGATTATCGAGCGTCCAGGAATTATATTGTCTGTAGGGGGAAGGGAAGGGGGGATGGGGTAGAGAGACCCGAGCGAACAGCGAGGACAACCTCAACCGTGTTTGGGTCAGAGGGTGAGAGAAGCACGCTCGATAATTCTGATTGGCCCTTATCGTGTTTCCAGAGTCACTCTGCCATTTAATTATCGACGACTGTGTACAGTTATTTTTTCCATACTGTTGTCGGGCTTTGTTTTTGTTTTGTTTGTTTGTTTTTTTCTTCATTTTTTTAGTTTATGCCACGATTAAAATGAATTAGAGGACGGGTAGTCGAAACGAGCGCGCGGTGTCTATTTTTGGCAGTTTGAAGGCCGCTCATGTTTCAAAGCGGATTTATGATGATGATAATAATAATAGTAATAATAATAATGGAACTAGCCGGAAGAGTTAGAGTTGAATTTTTGGAGACTAGTTTAGAGAAAGGACCCATTTTTGATCGTTTTTATTTATTTGTTTTTAACGGATAACGATTAATAAGTTCATTTACTATCTTCTTTTTTTGCTACATGTGGGATGTAAAGGGTTGGAGTGAACGTGTGATTGCGGTAAATATTTTCAGAGCAGGAATCCATAGGTGTATAAATGTAAGTATAAAAGAGGCGAAAGGATAAGCAGAGGAACAGACATGGGGACGCTCGGAGCGCGATGGGTTCGTGCCTACGTGACGCCGCGGCGGCAAACCGTCGGCGAGGTCGTCCGTAGGGGTCGAGCGGGTCGTTCCCATGTTATTCGCCCCGAGGCGTATGTCCAACAACGCCACAAAACTCGGACGATTTTTGGTAAGGGAAATTTTGCTTTTTTCCTCGTTAAAATCACCGCTGAAGGCAGAAATTCATTTTTTTAACGGAGTGTCTAGTCGTCCGGATACCGGACGATTTACTGTATATTATTCGTCCGAATACATTGAATGCAAATGGCCTGAGCGTCGCGGCGACCGCCGCTAGATGGCTAGATGGCCGAAGACATTTCTCGCAAGCGGTCCGGTACCTAGTAAATTCATATATAAGTATCTAACTTCCACTTTAATTCACCGATAAAACGACTTAGGATATGAAATAATGAACGTATGAAAATTGACGTATATCATTATTTGACGTGATTTGCTTTTAATAGAATGATCGTATATCAGTCGCCCGGATGTTATTTGTGACTTTAACTTTTATATCCGGACGAACAATTGTATATTAGTCGTTCGGATGCAACCATAACCTTCAATGTTCAACTGGTATTAAGGCTACGAGTTTTCCAGCTTACACGATAGAAGATTGTGATTATGATGGAAGATTAAAGTGCAGAAGGAAATATATATTATTCATCCGGGAACAGTGAAAATAACCTCGATTTAACACTAGCCATAAAGAAATTGGCGAAATCGGCGTCAAGGTCGCTCAATTAAATCATGTTGTCTTCATCAAAGTCATGTTTAATCGTTAATTCATGCCCGAGAAGTAGCGTGTGTAAAATTTTGCCGATAATCTGGGACGACTTTTGGCAAGGAAAACTTTGCTTTTCCCCTGTTATAAAATCACCGGTGAATACAAAAACTCAATTTTTAAAAACAAAATAAAAAAATAATAATCAAAATAAAAGGAAATATTTAATTTCTCTACTTTGATTATTACTTTAACTCAACAAGTAAATAAACATTCGGCGAACGGAAACCCGAGATCGACGTCAACCTCGCTCAATTAAATCGAACGGTTTCTCTCGAGTCACGATTAATCGTTAATTCAGGCCGGAGGATTCGGTGCGTATAAAATTTTGTTATTGGCGAGCCGCGCGAGTTCGATAAACGATTATCAATATTTATTTCGACGCGATAAGATTAATCGTTGTCCCCGGTAAATTCGATTGGCTCTCATTAACGCGAGAGCTTCGTCGTTAAAGCGCTCCACCGATCGTCTTTAATTATATTTTTTTTTTCTTTTCCCCGACAAGCTTTGGGTGTACACCGAGGTCGCCTACACTCGTCCGTGGGTTTGATGCAGCTAATCCGATTATTTTCGTGCGGCGCGTAAAACACGCTTGTTATCGGGCGTCCGGCGTCGGACTCTTTTCACTCTCTTTCTCTGCGAGGCTCTCGACGCCACCGGGCGGTACCTCCGGCGTCGACACTACGACATCGTCGACGCCACGAGAGAGAAAGGCGGAGAGAGCGAGCGACGAGAGGGGGAGGGGGCAGGTTTTCATGGTTAGACTCCTAACCGGAAGATCGATGAGTGCGAACGGCCCTCCTCTCAGCGAGGCCGATACGCGAACGAGGGCGTTCTTCCGCAGCCCTTCTGCCACCGGAGCCATTCCGCACATGTATTAAACCTAAACCGGGCACACCTGTGAATAAACCACACAACGGTAAAATTTACGGTGATTTTACCACGACGTCGAATCGAGATCTTCGATCTCAAGATTCGCGGGATTCAAACTAGTCCGCATGGTTGCCACGGACCTGGAAAACCTGGAATACCGGGAAAAGTCAGGTCATTTGTTGGGACCTGGAAAAGTCATGGATTCTTTTTTTTACCCTGGGAGTTTTTTGAATCTGATGGTTTTCGTTCAATGCCATGCTGTACGACGTGTACATTTTTCGTTTCAGCGAACTTGTCGACTATATACAGCATACAGATGACTATATCGTGATATTATTTTCTTAGGAACTTTTAATATTGCGAACTAAGTTTAATATATCAATAATCATTATATATAACATTTCACGTTATTTTTTTTTATCGATAGACTGGAAAAATTAAATTTTCGTTCTGAAAAACGGGGAAAAGTCAGGGAATTTCAGTTGGAGAATTTCGTGGCAACGATGGTCCGGTGAAATATTAACTAGTTCGGTCCGGACTAATCCGGTAAGTACTAACTGACGATTACACGAAGGTAAACTGGACGGTGAAAAAAAGGTTTGCATATTTTTAAAACATTTGTTTCTTTTTCTTTTTTTTTAAAGAAGAAAAAAGAAAAAAATATATATCAACGAGAGACGAATCGGAGACCATTGGGCAAGAAAATGTGTGTTGAACGTGCCATCCCTTTTTTTACCGGGTACGCGGGTACGGTATTTGTTAACGAAGTAGTACGTTAGTTACGGACTCCGTCCCACCGAGGGCGTTTTCCCAAAGCTCTGCTACAGGAGCCACTCCGCACATGTATTAAACCCAAACTGGGCACACCTGCGAGTAACCCACACAACGCCAAAATTTACCGTGATTTTACATCGATGTCGAATCGAACGTAGAAACGTTCTCAAGATTCGCAGCTTTCCGAATAGCCCGGTAAAATATCAACTGACCAATACACAAAGTTAAACTGGACGGCGAAAACAAAAAGTTTCCGTATTTAACAAACATTTTATTATTATTTTTTAAATAAAAATGATGAGGTTCGGTGAAAAAAAAGGAAAAAAAAATGTCAACGAGAAACGAATCGGGGACCTTTGTGGACAAGAAAATGTTTGTTGAACAGTCAATCCTTTTTTTCCCGGCTACACGACTATATTGTACGGTATTTGTTAACGAAGTAGTACGTTCGTTACGGACTTTGTTCCACGGACGATTATACTATATTGCGGATTGCCCGTTGTTACCCGCTTTGATTCGAGTTTATCGAGCAAATTTAACCGGATGCTTCTGACGTTCGGGGCGCATCAGCTCCTGAGGGGAGGGGGGGAGCGGTTACGCGAGTATCGATTCCACCCTAGTAATTACGTGGAGAGCCTCGCTTCCGTTCTCGCGGTACCCACCTCTCTCTGTCTCTATATATCTACTGCGTCCAAAATGATACATCCTATATATAATACAGGGTATTGTGCAACCGCGAATGTCGCATTATTGTGTACACTCTACCTCCCTCTTTCTCCTTCACTTTCTTTATATTCCGTTTATGGCTTTATCCTGCGTTCTAAATTTATTTATGTTTTTTTTTTTTAGTGTTTTTATTTTTATCGTTATTTCCAATGTGGTGTGAGGTTCTTTTAGTCACAAGGTTTTTTCTATCAGTAATCCATCGTATGGCTGAATATAATTTGGAGTTTTTGTTTTTTGCACGGTGCTTTTAGGGAGGTTCGTCCGGAATACGAAAGAAACGTTCTTTTGTCTCTGTTGATTTATATGTAAAATAATTATAATTGATATTTCAGAAACTGTCCTTGCGGAGATCTAAATTTGTCGCAATAATCGCGGTTCTAAGCTTAGCTCTAAGCGTACCGGAGGAGGGAAGAGTGAGGAGAATGTACGAAATAACCTTTCCTTCACGTCTCTCTCTCTCTCTCTCAATGTATCTAAAATAATGATAATTAACATTTCAGAAGATTTCGTTGCGCAGACCTCAATTTGTCGCAATTATCGGAGTTCCAAGATCGACATCGGAGTTTTTTTGTTTTAAGAGTTTTGGAAGAGGGGAGAGTGATTAGGTCTGCTGGATGAGCGGAAAGTAAGGAGAATGCACGAAATAAACTTTCGTTTCGATTTCTCTCCCAATTTATCTAAAATAATGACAATTGATATTTCGAAAATTCTCGTTGCGGGGATCTAAATTGGTCCCAATAATCGGAGTTTCAAATTCAGCATCGAAGTTTTTGTTTCAAGGACTTTAAGAAAGGGAGAGAATAATTAGGTCTGCGGGAGGAGCGAAAAGTGAGGGCAATGTAGTGTGCTCGAGGTTCGAACGTGAATCGGTACGCTATCGCTTGTCGGCTGGAATTCGTCTTTATTTTCAGTGATGGAAGAGAAAGTGAGATTGCAGCGAGCAGCGCGAGGAAGAGAGAGAGAGAAAAAAGGAGCCGGCGGCACACGCACTATTCTTAGGACGCGCGCGCGCGTCGGTCACCCTCGCGGTGCGGCGCTCGGCCGCATCGACGAAGCGCGATACCGAGAGAACGGAGATAGAAAGAAACGAGGAAAAAAAACGTACGCGAGACGCGCCGAGAGTAAACTGTTGACGAGGGCGAGCCCCATATGGCCGAGAAAGTCTCGCTTTTTAAATCACTTCGATACTCCTAGATTCTCCTGTAGACTCACTCCTCAAAGAACACGTAACAAAAACATTAAACAGTGTTTCGATACATTAATTTTTTTAAATAACGAAACAAGAAATTGCTTTGGCCCTAATAAAAATAAATTCTTTTTTACCATCGGAAAAAGAAAATTTCAGAAATTTAGAAGCACTGTTCACATCTCACAGTTTTTAACTTTTCATAATGTATAGTATCTTCGTTGATAATAACAATGACTAATATTCAAATCCACCCATCTCCGTTGAACCAGATTGACTTATCGATCAGAATCCCTCCTGGCTTTTCTAATTACTCTGATACTCCTAGATCTATAGACTCGTTGCTCCTTAAGGCATACATGAAGAAAAAAAGCATTCAAACATTGTTTCGATACATTTATTAAAATAAATATTTAAAACATGCCTTCGGCCCTAATAAAAGTAAAGCCTCTTTTGCCGCAGTAAAAAGAAAATTCTAGAAATTGAGAAGCACCGGTGACTTAGTTTCTAATGATTAGTAATTCATAGTATCTTCATTGATAATAACAATAACAAATACTCAAATCCACCCATCTCCGTTCGGTTCTCCGTTAAACCAGATCGACTCATCGGTCAGAATTCCCCCTAGCTTTTTAAATCACTCCGATACTCCTAGATCTGTAGACTCATTGCTCCTTAAAGCACACATAAAAAAATATTCAAACATTGTTTCCACACATTTATTTAAAAAATCTAAAAATAAAATTCCTTCGGCCCTAATAAAAGTAAACTCTTTTTCATAGCAGTAAAAAGAAGATTCTAGAAATTGACAAGCACTGTTAACATTCTTTAGTTTCCGATGATCAATTATTCAAAGTATCTTCGTTGATAATAACAATAACTAATGTACAAATCCGTCCATCTCCGTTCGGTTCACCGTTGAACCAGATTGACTTATCGATCAGAATCCCCCCTCGCACCAGTGCTCGGCGAGTGCTTCGACTATAGGCGACACCCGGTCACTGGACACTGTCACGCCTGCTCTAAATATCTATCCAATTGCGATATACACATAGCGCATCGGATAGCATAATTGAAAATAGCACGGCCCAACAGCCGATCCCAAACAAACTCCGGAGAGCTTTAAAAAACATGGAGTCCAAGAATGGCAGCACGGGGCGCGCGCACGCGGTTTCTCTCGATGTATCGAAATAGCGAAAAACGCAGCATTTAATTATAGTGTCGAGCGGTCGTCGGTGATCGTCAAGATCTTCGAGAGCAGAGACACTCGAGAGTCGAGTGTAAGGAGTACGAGACCGAGAAAGAGGGAGACGTTAACAAGTGCGATGAGTAGCGGAGGAAGCGAGATATAGAGTCGTTCCGTGCAGCTGTTTAAATAGCGCGTACGTCGAGCGAGCCGAGCCGAGCTACGGACAGGATGATCACGTGACCAAGCAATACTCGAGTTCAGCGGAGTCGCGGCGAGGCGCGTTATAATCCCAATCACGGAGTTACGAAGGCAGAAAGAGGATAATATATAGTAACAGACACGGCTACGTACACTCGAAACTATACTCGAGGCTTGTTGGTTGTGTACGAGGCCGGGTTTCGCGCGGCTCGTGACTTATGTTTATTTATGCGTGTGCGGACCGCCGACGCTCCCCTCTAGCGGCCACTGTGCGGCGACAGGATGATGACGTCGACTACGATGCCCGACGGGCCAGCGCACACTGTCGCAAGTCGCCCGGCTCCCGAGACAATGAAAACAACGCGTACCGCCAATGAGTAATCCTTTCCGTCTTTCTCGTTGATTATCGGTGTCTTTCTTTGACGATGACTGGAAAATATGTGTGGAAGGATCGAGGAGGGCTTTCCGATGTTCGGAGGCTCGTTTGTAACTACTCTGTTAGTCACGGGCGTAACGTACGAGATAATCCAGGCAAAAGCGTTGCGAGATACAGCAACCTACGCTCGGGACGGCCAGCGGGCAGACTGTGGAGCTGTAGCTAAGGGAATTCGAAGCCAAGTATGGCGGGAGAGTGGAAGAGAAGAGAGACCTTGCGTTATCGGAACCGATGAGCAGCGCGACACAGGAAAACACACGGTCGCCCGCCAAGCGGCACCGCCGGTAGTACTACGACCCGACTTACTGTAATATTCTATACATACGTTAGAGGTGAGCTGTGCGGCAGGTAAAATGGGGAGGGGGGGAGGCCAACTCCTCGCTAGCCTCGGAGCTCCCGCAGTGCATCATACGTTAGGATCATGCCCATACCTAGACTCCGTGTGTACGGGGATTATATTAGCGCTGGAATTTTTTTAAAAATTACGATCGACGCAGCCGATTTATACTCGTCACGAATTTCGCATGCTGGCGGGATAATTCGAAATCGAAGAATTTGATTTTTAAATGAAATTAAAAAGTACTTTTCAATTAGCTAAAACGCGAAGGATACGAAAGTGACGGGCTCGATGACGTAATGGACTCGCATCGTCGAGCTTCCATTTCAATATCGACACGGTATTTATAAAACGAAAGATAATACCTGGCGTCGCGTTATTCGTAGAATTGGATATGCGATTCGCGGTTTTTTTTTTTTTTGTAACGAGATAAATATTCGAACCATCACCGCAGTCATAGATTGTGAAATAATACCATGGCATTATCTAATTATTAATATTTCCGTTTTCTTTGTTTGACCTATTGCTTTCATTTTAATCAATTGCACGCATTTATCGAATAATTCTTCAAATCGACTGCGAGACAGAATAAGTGGCTCGTGGGGTATCTCGAATACCGGATAGAAAACTGGCGGGAGGGGACTCGAAATGAACTTCGATTCCGGACTTCGTCGACGAGAAACGATTCTTCCGTACGGGAAGTCCCCCCCCCCCCCCCAACTTCCCCTCGCCAGTTGCCAATCGACGCAATCGGAGACTCTCACACAACCTCCGTGTGTATTAGTGAAAGGAAACAACCTTGTACGAAATTTTTTTACGAGAAAGTTTTTTTCCACAAGCGTTACTTTTAAAACGTTCCTCTCGACGATCTAAGCTCTCGTCGGTTACTCATCGCTATTGTCTCTAGTTTCTTCGATTCTCCGACCGTACCTCGGCCGCATAAGTGATTTGTCCCGATTAAATAATAAATGTAAAAAAATATACATGTACACATTGATGGTGTCTCTCCGCGCGGTTGCGCTGTGTATCGCCCTCGGTGTGTCTATGGACGCAGAGCTGGAACGCGAGAGGGAACGTAGGTCGTAGCAACGGAACTGTACTACTCCGCAGTGTGCTCGGCCGGTTCGGCTTGCTTGCAGCAAGGCGGCAGTGACCACAGCCACGCGAGGGAGCGGGAGAGAGAGACCGTAGAGGCGACCTGCCGATCCACACTATATAATACAACATACTACGAGCTCTACGACTAACAACCCAACACTGTCCAAGAGCCTCGCTTCAGAGTGCACGTGCGCTCGCATGCTTACCCTATACCCGGTAACGCGAATATGCGTTGCCATTCCTGCACAATGTTCGTGCACAACAATGATACATACATACACATATGTATGCATGTATATGCAGTATGTATATCACGTGCCTAAAATCAGAAAAGCTTATCTTCGATGCTTGCGCACTGTAGATGAGCCCTTCTGTTTTTAATCGGGCAACGTACATAATTGTATACATATATGCATACATAGTATATATATCGCGTGCCTAGAATCAAAAGAGCTTATCTTCGATGCTTGCGGACTGGAGATGGGCCTTTCTGACTTTAATCAAGCGATATACATATACATGGATATATATGTATGTATATGTATTATATATATCGCGTGCCTAAAATAAGAAGAGCCTATCTTCGATGCTTGCACACTGTAGATGAGCCCTTCTGATTTTAATAAAGCGATATACATATATATAGATACATATACATGCAGATATGTAGAGGTGACGTACGTAGAGGAGGCGGCAGGTACCTCTCACCGTGCATAGTAGTCGAAGCGTTTGCGATAGTGTGCGCGAGTGGCACCCGAGCACACGAGGAGCGACACAGTGGGTCGTCGAGTGAGCGCGCGAGGCGGGAGGGCCGGCAGGCAGGCAAGCAGGCAGGCGCTCGCTAGCGTCGGGTCGATCCTCTCCACCTCCGACGAAATATGTGGCGGCGAACGTTTGCGCATCGGTGTCGAAGCGGTTTCCCGCACAGACACCGTGAGAGACCCGATACATACATGGATATTCGCACGCTCGACGAAGAAGGTCCTCTATGGATACAACGAATTTACTTACACAAGTAAACTCCGCGCGGAGCTCTAGCGCCGAACAGGGAAAGAGAAGAAGAGAGGGGGAGGGGAGACTAGCCTCAGCGATTGCGTTCGCCGTCGTCGTCGTAGACGGTTCGAAGCTTGCCTCCTACTACCAACAGCCTCGGTGAATATTGACGCCGGTGTTGGTAATTCGCACACAGAGATATTCGGAGGGATAGCGGCGAGCGCGCGCACACCGTGTAATAATACGGAGCGTTCTTGGGGATCCTCCCCACTCCCTGCCGCTCTGCCGACCTCCCCCCCCCCGACGGCCGCTCGGCCGCCTCGCGCGCTTCGTACTTCACCTCACGTTCCTTCTCCGCCGGGCGCTCTCTGAGAATTCTCACACCGGGTTATATGCCCAGCCTGGAAATCGTGTCTGTGATATTCGAGTCGATGTTGGGGGAAGCGCATACTCGCGCGGGGCAGCGATAAAGAATACTATATCACGGGAGTTTCACGCACAGTAGATAGCAGAGTGTGCGCGCGCACGGACGGGGAGTAGAGTTTAGTTCAGTCGAGCAGAGAGTGTGTATCGTTAGCTCGTTCCTTTTCATGTATGTATGTACGTGTGTGTGCACGAAGGTTCGATCGTATGTCACTGAGCTATATTTCTCTCTCTCTCTCTCTCTCTCTCTCGCTCTCGCTCTCTCTCGCTCTCTCGGTCCATTCGTGTGCGTGTAGGTTCAGCGATTCAACGCTCGTGAATATTCCCTTCGCCCTTCGCTGCCACGCTCTCTCTCCATCGCACATCCATTCTCCGCGCATACCCAGGACCAAGAATTACCCGTACTTATTCATACGTCCGACTAACGCGAAACCGCCTATCATACTCTATGATACGGCTATATTATTACCAGGCGTCATACGATTATACGTGGAAGCGTACATCGCAATAAAAAAAAATAAAGATAAAAAAAATGATCTTGTTTTTTTTTTTAATTTTAATCATACGATCCATCGATCGATCGTCTGCGATCGAAGTTACGATCGGCAAAGAGTCTCGTTTAACGAAAGATAAAAAATGCGTTGGTCATTTTTTTAATTTAATTAACTTGAGTCGTGCACGAAAAATCTGGGGATGTTTTGAGAGGGATCTACGATAAAAGCTGTATGATTGGCAGCGAATGTCGTTCGGCGGCGTCGAGAATTGCAGCGAAAATGATTACGAGGAAACAAAACAATACGACTATATTATTACGGCGACATACGATTATCCGCGAAAGCGTCTTGTATATCGCAATAACAAAAATAAAGATTAAAAAAGAGTGATCTTTTTCATTTAATCGTATGATCGATTGATCGATCGATCGTCGGCGATCGAACTTACGACCGGCAAAGAGCTTCCTTTAACGAAATATAAAAATTGCGTTCGAGCTTTTTTTAATTAAATAAAATTGAGTCGGGTACGAAAAATGTTCGGATGTTTTCAGAGGGATCGATGAGCTACGATAAAAGCTGCAAGATTTGTAGCGAATAATGTCATTCGGCAGCACCGTGGAGCGCAGCGAAAATTATTACGAGGAAAAAAAAAAGCTCGTAAACCGTACTACTACTGTGTATGCGGTACATAAACCTCGCCGCCGAGCCAGGAGCATTGTCCACCTGTCCCCCTTCGCTGTTATCCCCTCCCACACGCCGCCCTGTTGGCACCTGCGTGACGTCACGCGAGGAAACAGCTGGTCGTTCCTTTCTTATACCTGCTGCTTGTCCTCGCCGAGCCGCGCGCTGTGCTCGCTCACAGCTCGCTCGCCGCAATCCTGCACACTGCGCGACGAGTTTCGTCGCCCCGCGCGCCCTTCCCTCGACCGGCCTTCGCTGTGTGCGTCGACGAGCGCGCGCTCGTGTCTCCGATCCTCCTCTCCCCCCCCCCCCCCCCCCCCCCCAAGATTCTCTCGCTCTCGACGATTTAGCTGGGTCCTTGTCGGGCTCTCTACCTTTCGCCTCGGACTTCATTCCAAAAGTATGAGTAGCCTTTTAACCTGGCCGGTCAGGGACGGGAGAAAACGTGTGCCGCTTTTGTCCGGCGCGACCTTTAAATCGTCAATCTTTCGAGAATTTATTTTCTCTCTGGGGGAGAGAACATATTGAAAATCGACTTGGTTCTTTGAATATAAAAAAAAATTATTTTAATTGAAATTAAATTTCTTTTTCAACTCTACAGGGGCATAGAGGAGATATAGTTGAAGGCATAGAGGAGATATTCGATACCATTGTTGTTGAAAGATCTTTTTTCAAGACAAGATTAATGTCTCAGTGGTTTTCTTCAATTAGTAATTTGGCACGATCAAAAGGGGGCGTTTATGATTTTATAGGATTTAAAAAATATAAAATGTATGGAGATTGGATTGTTAAAAATTATTATTTTGGTAGGAAGAATTGTACTCTTTGATTATTGAATTATGTTTGTTTTCTTTATTGTAATAATTTTTTTAACTCTACAGGAGAGTTAAAAGTACGTAGGAAACTTTCAATACCATTGTTGTGCAGTTTTTTTAAGAGAAGATTAATGTCTCACTGGCTTTCTCTAATTAGTATTTTTGCACGATCAAGACGTGTTTGCGTTTTATAGGATAAAAAAAAAAATTATATATGAAGATTGAACTGTAACAAATTAATATCTCGTTAGGAAAAATTATATTTTTTGATAATTGAATTTTTTTTGGTTATTTTTATTGTTATTAAAATTGTTTTTTTTTTTAACTGTGCAGGAGAGTTAAAGACGTGGAGGAAATATTCGATACCATTGTTGTGGAGAGATTTTTTTTTTTTGAGACAAGATTAATGTCTCTCTGGCTTTCTCTAATTAGTATTTTGGGCCAATAAAAAGCGGCGTTTATGATTTTATAAGATTAAAAAAAATATATATGAAACATGGAGATTGTATTGCAAAAAAGTAATATCCCGATAGGAAGAATTCTACTTTCGACTCTGCCCTAATATGAGCAGCACGTGTACAGTGTCAAATGTACGAGGAATGTGTGACACTTTTCGCGTCAGCATAATCAAGTATGATATAAAAAAAAAGAAAAAAAAATGAGACGCAGGCGTATAAAAGGGACCACGGATGTGCTGCGTTTGACTCACGAGCGTCAGTGAATGACGATTCAAGTCAGCACGGGACTCCAGCGGAAAAGACAAGGACGGCGAGTGGCGGAGAGTCGCCCGTTAGTTTCCACCTCGGACAATGAAGTTTTAGTCCCTCATTGGTCATGGCTTGAGCGGTCATATTTTTGGTAAAGCCGTAATAACCTGCAAGGGGCCGAACAGTTGGCACTTTTTGCACACCTTACGACGTCTTGAACCTTTAAGACATTTTTTTTTTAATGAAAAAAATAAAAATAGGAAATTTGGTTTTTGGAACATTTTTGAATTTTCATATCGCAAAAAAGTAGCAGCGATGCCGGTAGCGTTAACGGCAGCGTTGGAGCTTTCGGAATAGGTTGGAGATCGCCGAGTTGCCTCGACGACTGAAGAGCGCGCGCGGCTTTCCAGTCGAGACGCGCAACAGTCGAGGAACAGACGGAGATCGCGCGAGAGAGCGGTAATGGGGGAAAGAGAAACGTCGTATATTATATCGTATATTATCGTACGCTACGTCCGCCTCCGAAGTTACGAGCTCTTCTCGGTCTCTTTCTCGGTGCTTCGGGTGCACGCTATCGGCAATATAAGTCCTCTACCCTCAGACCACAGGCGTACAGACACACGTACACATGCGCGTGCATGTTCCGACCCTCGAGTCTCTCTCGAACGCACCCTCGCGCAAGTCACCCTTCCCTTTCAATCTCCTAAAGCTTGACAGCATACGTCCTTCACCGGAATCTTCGTGGGCGAACTGTATTCTCGGAAAGATAACTGTTATTAACTATTACAACCTTTATAACTGTTGTCGGATGAAATCGTTAATCCATAGATGAACGATTCTCCGTTTTACTTCTGTTATTCTTACGTTTTGGTTTTTTTTTTTTCCATTTCACTATTTGATTGTTTAGTTTATCTTTCGGTTGGCGAATACTCGTCACGGGCAATTCGTATATTGTCTGCTGTCGAGTACGGCTGATAGTTTATTGGCGTTCCGTGAATAGGTCATGCCCGTTCTAAATAAAATGAATACAAAATAATTACATCAATTAATCAATTAATTAATTATTCGGAATCTTCGTGGGCGAACTTCCTCCTCGGAAAGATAACAGTTATCGGAAGAAAATGTTTATCTATGGATGACCGATTCTTCGTTTTACTTCTGTTATTCTTACATTTTGATTTTTTTTCTTTCTATTCTATTATTTTATTATTATTATTTCCTGTATCTTTCGGTTACCGAATACTCGTTACGGGCAACTCGTATATTCGCTGTTATCGAGTTCGACCGATAGTTCATTAGCGCTCCGTGAATAGCCCCGTTATGAATTAAATTAATAACACTAATTAGTACTTATTAATTAACATTAATTAACTATTTAAATAAATTACTAGACGCAAAATCATTTGCGCGATGATCTTAACGAAAATTTAAAGACTCTCAAGGGTTCGATCAAAATGCCCGACACGAAGCCTCGAGAAAAATTCGAAGCTATCGAAAGATACTGTTTCGGGACGGATTTATGACGTCGTCCGGGTGTTTAGGGTTTTTCTCCACGGCAGTATAAACTCTACTACGGTCAACCGTGGCAAAGCGAGTTTTGACCGAAAGTGCAAAGTACACTGGAGCCTCGAAGGTTTAAAGGTCTTCCATAGCGCACCCGGTTCGTTCACTATATTCGAGCATCGATGAGCCTGTTTTAGCTGCTCAAGTAAAGACTCCTTCCCATTCTTCTCTCTCGAAAAAAGAGCCTTCTTCACGTGCAGGGACGTTTGTCTACCCTTCGCTACTGCACCCCCCCCCCCCCCCCCCCTAGTGTCTTACTTTTTTTTTCTTTCTTTTTTCGCCCGTTCTCTCTACCTTTCCCCGCCTTCCGGCGAACTCTACGACGGCAGCAGTTCGGCGAGGTGTTCGCCTTGGTTCTTCGTCGCTTCTCTTCGTTATTCGTTCTCGGCGCGGCGCTCGGAAGGGGGGGGGGGGGGCACAACGTTTATGGCTTTTCTGACCGCGAGAACGTTCACGTACATCCGATACAAGTATGGACTTTGCGTGTGGGAAGAGGAGAGGACGAGGTTGAGAGAACCGAGGAACGACGATCGGGAGCATGTAGAGGCACGGCGGAGGCATTTTGGTCGAGGTATAAGCAGAGACGACCGACGACTCCAGACACAATGGTAGCTCCTCCAATGGGTATATCGGTTCTACGTCCTGGACCGCGGAGCATCACGTCGGTTCGTCCTTCCCGGTTTGGTCTGCACTCCCACTGTTTAGTATGCTATATGTGATGATATATATATCATCACATCAGTGGTGCATCGAGTGAAGCGGTGGCAGGATGTATTTTCCGATAATTTATTTTCCGGACTAGCATATCCGCGAAATGTTTTTAAGATGCAGAGGCCGATAAGATGCAGAGGAAGATAATATTTTCGTCAAAGTATTATTTGGAACGAAATTGACGTCGGGTTCTTTTTGTTATTTTGCCTGATCTTCGAAAGAATCGTAATTTTTAAAACTGCTCTCCGTAGACGTACTCGAAGCAACGGGATATGTCAACGAAAAATGTTTCATGGGAATGTTTTTGAATTGCAGAGGCCGGAGATAATCTTTTTTTTTTTCAAATTATTATTTGGAACGAAATTGACGTCGGGTTTTTTTTTTGTTAATTTGGCTGATCGTCGAATGAATTATAATGTTGAAAACTGCTCTCCGTACTTACTTACTCGAAGTAACGGGATATGTCAACGAAACATGTTTCGTAAATTCTAGAGAACGGAGATATTGTTTTGTTCATTTTTTTTTGTTTAATAGTGGGATATTTTTTTTTTATTTTGGCTGATCGTCGAAAGAATTATTATTTTTAAGCAATGTCGAATGCGGAGGATCTTTTTCTCGGGCGATAGCCGGAAGAAGAAGTGGATTGGAGTGTATAATGGAATTCAGGCTGGACGGGACAGCGACGGGGAAGGAACTAAACTGTTCTTCGGTACGTACTCGAAGCAACGGGATATATCAAGGAAAAATGTTTCATCGGAATATTTTGTGAATTTTAGAGACTGGAGATAATATTCTTTTCAAAATTTCATTGTGAAAAAAATTAAAGTAACATTCGTGGTTTTTTTTTTACTTTTTTGGTTTTTTTGGTTTTTGCTTCCTCATAGAGGAAGCTTTGTTTTACTTTTTTTCATGTTTTATTTTTATTTTTAAAGTATATCGAATGTGGAGGATTTCTTCCACGGGGATAGCCGGAAGGAGGAGAGGACTGGAAGTATATAATGGAATTCAGGTTGGACGGAACAGCGACGAGGAAGGAACAAAACTGTTCTTCCGTACGTACTCGAAGCAACGGGATATATCGAGGAAAAATGTTTCATCAGAATATTTTGGAAATTGTACAGACCGGAGATAATATGTTTTTCAAAATTTCCGCTTGAAAAAAATAAAGATAAGAATTCTTTATTTGTTAATTTTTTACCTTTACTTTCATTTTATATTTATTTTTAAACTCCATCGAATGTGGGGGATCCCTTACACGGGGCTCGGCGGATGGAGGAGAAGACTGGAAGTATATAATGGAATTCAGGCTGGACAGAACAGCGACGGGGAAGAAACAAAACTGTTCTTCCGTACGTACTCGAAGCAACGGGATACATGAAGGAAAAATGTTTCTACTAAACGTGGCGCTGCGGTTACAAACTATTGTACAAACAAATACGAGCTCCAATTCACATATCTTTCGATACATAAAATTCACGCGATGGCTGGTCCAAAGTATATCGCTATGGGCAACGAATATTGACCAAACATTCCGCCTCCCTAGCTTCTACTATCGCGCCAACGGTGTTACAAGTGGCACGTCTGTGTCTCCACAGAAAAAATAATTATTTAAAAATCTATATCTCGCACGGAAACGAATAAGAATAATGCGTATTAAAAAAATCCGTTCGACCAATTTTTGATTATATAGATTTACGAAGAAATATAATTATATTTTGGACTGAAGGACTTCGGTTGATGACCCGTTGACAATATGTGTATGTATATATAAATGTCAGAATGTTTAAATTTGTAGTATGCGAAAAGGTCCTGAACTGATCGTATGTATTTTCAATCAGCACACACTTCCTACTACTACTAATTATATTTATTATCACTAATTCCAGTTCTCGTATATATAAATGTATAAATGTATAAATGCACTGTAAACAAAATTATAAACTTAATGTACTGGACTGGACGTTTTATGCAAAAACTGGTACATTAAATTTAATGTACAATTGTGGTGAAAAAGTAGTAACTTCTTCAGTGAAATTAAAATAAATAATACAAAGTAAAGTACTTTTATAGTCAAATTGAAGTAAATCGTTAACAGTAAAGTATTTCCAATGTTTTTAATACACCCAGAAAAAAAAAATTATTTGACGGCTACCCTTTATTTGGTTTAAGTACAATATTTATTTAAATGAAATAAATATTTATTTTAATCAAATAAATACTTTACTTAAACCAAATAAACGGTGGCCGTCAAATAAATTATTTTTGTGGGTGTACACTGAAAATTACTTTTTCATCACAATTGTACATGAAATTTAAGATTACAGTTTTTGCATAAAAACTTTCAGTCCGGTACATTAAATTTTATACAATTGTTTACCGTGTGTTTAATATGTGAAAAGGTCCTTAACTTATTGTATGTATATTTAGTAAGCACACACTTACAACTGCTAATTACATTTCTTATTACCTTCCAGTCCTCTGTATGACGATGAAAAAAATTTACGGTTCGTGAATAAAATAAAAATAAACGACACTCAATTATTTTTCAATTCGGCAATTTTAATTCAAACAAATTATAATTTGTGTTTAAAGTATAAATATTTGGTATCGAAGTCGATAAAATGTTTCGTACGCCGATATCGAGAAAAAGGATCAGTGACGTGGCGAATAGAAATATTTTCGAGTTTTTCCTTTTTTTTCTTTTCCCGTTCGACCTGTCAGTTCTCACAGCGCTCTCGAGAGCTTTAAACGAGCGCAGAGAGAAAGAGAGAGAGCGAGGGAGAGGGATGGGCCACCGCTGAGTCGTGACAGAAGCGACAGAGCTGCTTATCTCAAAAATGTGCCACGTGTTATCCCAGCATGCTTTTCACTCCTTATCTCGTCGTTCGTATTATCTTTCCTTCACCGCGGATCATCCGATTTTTGTTGTTCTCCGACTCGACATCCTGTCCCGACAATTATATTATCCTCCAATAGACCCCCGTAATATTTACTCGTTATTAAATCACACTTTTACACTTACGATCCTTTTTTATTCAAACTTTCGATATAAACGTTCTCATAAAAAAAACGATTTTCGATTATTCATGATTAATTTAACTAGTGGCTTCAATTAGTGTAATATGAATTTCCGAATCGCTCCGTGGATCAGGTCGAGGAGACCTTCCGCTTCTTCATCCTGTCCGGCAATTATAATATAATATAATATAATATAATATAATATAATATAATATAATATAATATAATATAATATAATATAATATAATATAATATAATATAATATAATATAATATAATATAATATAATATAATATAATATAATATAATATAATATAATATAATATAATATAATATAATATAATATAATATAATATAATATAATATAATATAATATAATATAACCTACATTGTACTCTAATATACCTCCGCAATGTTAACTCGTTATTAAATCACAATTTTACACTTATGATCCTTCTTCATTCAAACTTTCGATATAAACGTTTCCATTAAAAAAAATTATTCATGATCATTCATGATCAATTTTACGAGTGGCTTGAATTAGTGTAATATTAATTTCGGAATCGCCCTGTAGATCAGGTCGGGAAGCCCTTCCGCCTCTCTTCCTCCCCATTCCATCCTGTCGATGTGTGTTGGCCCCTCCTCATTCCCAATCTCAGTGTATATATTCCTTTTCTCGCTCCATCTCTCTGCGCATGCGCACGCGCCAACGATAGCTGTTTCGCTCGACGCGATTCAAACACTCAATGCTGAATTTCTGATATACCGTGCCAAAACACCGCATCTCGGTGCGTCCAAAATTGTAAACAGATTGACCGTTCGGTTCTCAAGATATTCAAGGTCGAAGTTGATCCGTTCAGCGTTAGCTGAACGGTCTGTACGAATCTGTACGAATAATCGGACGAAGACACGCCGTAAAGCAACCCATCTACGGCAAGATGATGTTTCCAAAAGGATCTTGTCCAATTTTGAAACCAATTCGCCGTCCAGTTTTTGGGATATCATTAATTAATTATCGAATTACAAACTCGGACGCGCGACGCTCGGAACGACGCGACGCCCCGTCCGCCATGCGGCCCATCCCCACCCCTGAGGCGCGCGCAGCTCCCGCTGTGCATATAGCACCGGATTCCCCCATCCCCCGGTACCGAAAAAAAACCTCGTGTTTCTTCCTTCTTTACTTCGTCGGTCTCGTCCGACTCGCTGCTACGGACAGAAGCGGCGCCCGTACTAGCGAGGCACAGTCGTCGAGAGTGAAGCAGAATGGGCGAACTCGCCGGTGAAGCGTCGAGGATGGAAGGGAGTTATACGAGCAACGACGCGACACACGGAGAACGATAATGTATACAATATACATATATGTATAAGTTCGAGCTCGCATACAATCGAGGGCCTCCCGCCTTAGAACACATCGACTAGATCTCCGCGTAGAGGATGCGGAGAGAAAACTCTGTTCGTGGCCGCTTCTCGCCGAGCAGTGCCACGCTAAAACTACAGTTAATTCACTCGGTCTTCGTGCACCGCGGCTACGCCTCTGTGCGGGACGGCGCGTGGTGTTTCGTCGCTCTCCCGCTCGGCGATACCGACGGAGAGAGAACGAGGGAGCTCATGCGCTACGATCGAGAGAAATATACAGTCGGGTATTCGTCGTAGCCGCACGCACTGACCCCAGAACTCATTACGTACCTGAACTCGGTAATCTTGAAAAAAAAGAAAAAAAAAATGAGCCGGTAATGACGCACCGTATAATATGCAATAAGCATGTAGCCGTCGTAAAAAGGTAGGGGCTTTGATATTAGCTTTGATATTCAGGAGGAAACGGTCGTACTCGATATGCATCCCACTTTTGTTATCTTTTCTTTTTTTTTACCGTTTAGATCGATAGATCAATCGCGGTGTTTTTCACTTCCGGTGCGTGAGTACGGAGTCTCGCCGGTAAGCGGGCTTCTCGAAATTCCCCTTCTGTATTCCATATTTTTTTCATTTCCTGGAGTGTTTAAAATTTTTTCTTTTCCATCACTCGGTGCGGAAATGGCCACTTTTCCGCCCGCTTCGCGTGCGTAAAACCGCCGTTTTCGCACCTTGTGATCAAAAATTTCGTACATCCCTCGTGCAAAACATTTTTTCGCCCTCGTGGAGTAATGTACTATTTTAGACGTGCACTTTCTTGCTCTCCCGTGTACGCCGTGCCTTCCACGCATGTCGTCTTACCGGTCGCTCGGCGACGTTGTCCCTCCCCCCTCCAGCTCCTTTTTAAAGTAACTCGCGTATCTTAATCCTTCGCTTCTACAAGCTTTTCTTCCTCCCTTTTGAATAATCCCGAGGCTCGACGAGCTCGCACATAGTACCGCGATTAATTAAAAGAAAGAGTACAGTTAGAGGCAGAGTCGGCTGGCAGACACCTAACGGACGATTCTACGCTCCGAGCGTTTCGTTTATTAGCGTGGTTTGGCTAGGCTAGGGCCGGGTATGTGTGTACCGGCCTCTTGGCGCTGTCGGCTCTCGTCCCCGCGTCGTGGCAATGGTACACGGCTCATCTACGGCGGAGAGGAGAACCGAGCTCGGGCACGTATATACTGCGCTCGTACTATATACACGCACACGGAGAGAAGCCGGCGCACGCGCTCGCGCGAGGAGACCGTAAACTCTGTAAACTCTACGTGTTGTAACCGCGATGCACTTTGCCGGTGCACTTTGGTGCGGCAGCTGATACGATAATTGCGGCCCGGCCGATCGATACACTTGTTATCAGAGCGAATTTTCATAGATTATAATGGTATTATTATTATTATTATTTGACAATCTTAAGCCGTTGAGAGCGCAAAGAATTGGCACCGAAAAACTGGTGGATTCGAGGAAGCGGAAACTCCGACGGTCGTTCGTTTGGCCGGATCGGCATCGCTGGTCGATTATGTAAGCGGTAGCGCCGATGTACCGTGCACGGCGAAGTCTCAAACGTGACGCTTTTTTTTCTTGTACAATCAATCTTTGAATTTTTTTCATGAATAAAAAAAGTAAGAAGAAGATTACTTTTTGTCTATCGCGAGCAATCCTTCGAAATCTTTTTTTTTTTGTAATAAATTAAGATACATTTGATTTTCAAGAATAAATTACGGTCGGCCTATGTTTACTTTATTGTAGCAGGAAACATGTCAGAAGCGACTTTTGTAGAATTATTTTTCCTCTTCCTTTTTACTAATCGGTCAGATGGAGGGACTTTGGTGTTTTGATAATAGCGACTGGAATTTCCCGAAGTATTTTTTTCGAGTTTCATACATTATGATATTATTATTTTTTACAATCTTCAGCTGTTGGGAGGGAAAGCTACCAAAAAACTAATGGATTCGAGGAAGCGGAAACTTCGACTGTCGGTCATTTAGTGACGGCAGAGGAACCACTTCGATAGATCTCGCGTTAGGTCGGATCGGCATCGTTGGGCGATTATGTAAGCGGTAGTGCCAATACACCGTGCACGGCGAAGAATCACAAATGTGACGCAATTTTTTTTATTCAACGAAGAATTGTCTTATTTTTTTATGAATAAAAAAGTAAGAAGAGGATTACTTTTTGTCTTTCACGAGCAATCTTTCAAAATCTGTTGTTTTTTAGTAGTAAAACAAGAAACAAGTGATTTTCAAGAATAAATTACCGTGTGCCGATATTTGTTTCATTATAGCATGAAGCACGTCAGAAACGACCTTTGTAGAATTTTTCTTTCTCATGGAGTAAGCTATGTTTCTGTAAAAAAAAAGTCAAGGTTTGTTTTTTTTCTTTTTTTTACTAATAGATCAGATGTTGGTACTCTGCTGTTTTGATAATTTGATAGCAATTCAGTTGAAGAAAAAATTGACTCCACAGAGAGTTGCTCGAACGAGCCTCGCGGATGAGCGTCGACGATTATGACGGATTAAATTAGAAAATATTTTCGATGCGTGAACCGTGTTACGTGGGTCGAAGTCGGTGCGTAATTCGTTTACGTCACGGAGAGCCGCGCCGCCGCTGCCGCTGTGTCAGGAAACGGACGGCGACGATGGAGGCAGCAGCGAGCCGCTTTTATGAGGACGTGTACGCGTTTCACGCAGTCTATTCGTGTGGTAAACTGTAGGCCGAGTCGCCATTGTCATACCCTTCGATCTCACGCACCGATACACATACGATAAATACACATATAAATATATATATATATATAACACAGTGTGTTGTATGTACACCTCGAGCTCCTCGCCACTCGACTGTGTTATAGCATCGAGAATACGGGGCCTATTATATATACCACATACACGAGTACGCACCCCTAGGGAAAGATTTTAAAAGATTTTTCGACGATGAATCAGAGAGCCTGGAATTTTTAACTGACGAACTGTTTCTTTGGCTCCTCGTAAAAGTCCACTTCGTGTTATACATATATATTTTTTTTTCGAACGATCGTCGACGACCGGAGGGCGCAATATTTCACTCTCAATATACCGTCCTATAAATATATATACGAACGATATATATCGTCGCCTCACAATTCATTTTCCGACTTCCCGTGCGCGTTACGTGTGCTGAAGCGTAGCATTCTTAGACATACATATATATGCGTATTTTTTTTTTTTTTTTTTTTTTTTTTTTTTTTTTTTAAGTAGATACAAGTATTGTCGACTCGTCGACTTCCCCCCTCCCCCACGCCCTTGTGCCGTCCATCTTGCTCATTTTCATTCTTCCTCTCGCCCGGCAAAGCCCTGTTGACTCCCGCTCTTTCCCTCGCGCGCCGGTTACTCCTCACGTTGTACAGTTAGATATCTCCGCAGGTTGCTGCTACTCTCTCTCCCTCCCGCCGGTTCGCTCACGAGGTGGAAAGAGAGAATGCAAGTGCGCCGCGCGCACACACACCGTGAGTATAGAGAAGAGCCTCGAGGATATCCGCGCGCGAGCTCGTGAAACGAGAGGATATTCGAGAGAGAGTCGAAGAGAGGCGCGCGCTCTCCGTACTTCGGCGAAGCTATGCGGAGTCGAGAACCGGCGGAGAGAGACTCGACGACAGCGAAGCCGCGCGATGCCCCGGGAAACGAGGGACTCTACGCTCGACGAGTGAGCCTTTGTTCGCTCGGTAGGCGCGCACAACACGGGTCCATATACCGAATATCATTTCGTCTCCCTTAACGTCCCGACGACTGAGATAATCTCGAATGTTTTATGGGAATAATGTAGCCGTGGCTTGATGGTCGTAACGCGCCTCGATGACATATCCGCGATTTCGTTATCCTTCGTCGAGTCGATCGGCCGTGACGATGATCGGGCAAATCGATCTTGCGTCGAAGCAACCCGATGGCGAATCGTTGCAGAGAGATTTTCTCTCAGCTGTATTTTGCTAATGTTATATATAGTTCGAGTGAAGCAAACGCCGTCGAGTTTCGAACTACTAATCGGTAGTTCGATAAACTCAATAAACTATCATATATTTATTATTTGATAGATATTTTGGCACATTTATATATCTCTACCACTCACAACTCTACCACATAACAACTCTACCAGAAAACATCTCTACCGTATTAGAAATCTACCAAAAACTCTCCCGGAATTTAAATAAAACTCTCCCCGAATTTTTATTTTTATTCCGGTAGAGTTTTATATAAATTCGGGAAGAGTTTTATTTAAATTCCGGTAGAGTTTTTTTTCTTTAGTGCTAGAGATTTTGGTAGAGTTGTAATACGGTAAGTTGTTTTCTGATAGAGTTGTTATGTGGTAGAGTTGTTAGAGCTATCGTTTTTGGTAGAGTTATTATCCGAGTTGTGAGTGGTAGAGATATAAATGTGCCGATATTTTATTATGCACGCACAAGAATACAAAGATTTATAATGCAGGGAGTTCAAAATTGTACACAATTGACATTAATTTGGATAAGTAATATGAACGAAAAATACAAAAATCTAAATGGCACACTAGGAGTTCATTAGCTGGGCCCTAAGATTGAAACCATTTTACAGGAAATAAAAGAAAACCTTAATACTTGACAAGTCCTTGAAGTCTAAAAGGGTCGCTAGATTTTCCTTCGTGCTAAGGGTAGTATTAAATCTGTTGGCTAACAAATGCTGTCTAAGAGGTCTGTTGATGGGGCATCGGAAGGTGATCTGGAGACTCCAACTCGTTTGATGGACAAAGCGTACAAATTTGCGAAGGATCGTATTTATATAGTATTATTGATAACAAATATGCGGGTGTGCTTGGTGGCTAGACTGACCTGGATTTTCATTCTAATGAAGCTGATGGGACAGCGAGGAGGATAGAAATTTAGGTAGCCGGCAGATATTATTATTATTATTATTATTATTATTATTATTATTATTATTATTATTATTATTATTATTATTATTATTATTATTATTATTATTATTATTATTATTATTATTATTATTATTATTATTATTATTATTATTATTATTATTATTATTATTATTATTATTATTATTATTATTATACATAATTCGCTGAATCGCCGATGCATAACTATTCGGAGTTTATATAACGCTTTTCGCAGCGATTATTATACTGATTTCACAGGAATGTGAGAGAAGCTTCGAAGGCAACTCTAGTTTCTACGCTAGATCCGAGATTAGTACGGAGACACGGGACGATTCCCGTTCGCCGGTTGGGTCGGCAAGGCAGTATTCTGCTTTCTCACGTGTGCCCTCTCCCCCCGTACACGGGTCGCCCCTTTAGTAAGTATACATGTACATATTAAGGTAGTACTAGCGGACAGCCTGAGCCCACGTGAGTTCAGAGAGGATTGAGAGAGGAATTGCGAACACTTCTCGATGAGATACAAGTCTGAAAAAAATCAACCATATGGAAGGTACTGAAAAGATTAATTTTACATAATAATAATAATTCCAAAATGTTATTAACGAACTAAAGAAAAAAAAATTTCCCATCAAATAACCCGGCAACCTAACTTTTTTTTTTATGAAGACGATTTGTTAATTTTTCTGAATGCGTCTGAGATTTTTCAGAATTTCCCGTAATTTTTGAAAATCGGGTTATTAGTTAATAAAAAAACGTCATTTTCAAAAATTACACAAAATTCTGAAAAAATTCATACGTATTCAAAAAGATTAACAAAATTTTTTTATATGAACAAAAAGTTAAGTTGCCGGGGGATTTTTGGTGAACAATTTTTTTTTCTTTATTCACTTGTTAATAACTTTTTGGAATTATTATTATGCATAATCAATCTTTTCAGCACCTTCCATATGCTTGATTTTTTTCAGATTTTTATCCCGTCGAGAAGTGTTCGCAATTCTCTCTCAATTCTCTCTGAACTCACGTGGGCTCAGGCTGTCCGCTAGTAATACCTTAAGCTACACGAACTCAACGAAGCAAGCAAGTAGTTTGTAACCAGAGAGCTATCGGAGTGACGCTGTTAGGCCTGTTACTGCTTGGTTCGTCGCCGCGCCACGCAGTACACGAACAGACGAAGCAGCAGCGGTCGACGCTCGAACGCTTCGCCCGTTCCGTTCCTCGTCGCCGATCCTACTTTTTGCCTCGCTCCGCGCCGACTGTGACCCAGAAACCCACTTTCGTCCGAATTAAAAGCGAAATCAACGAGTTACCTCATTCGCTCCCGATTTCCCGGAGGAGGAGCGAGAGAGAACGCACGCGAACGGGCCACGTCCGGTCGACACACAGCTGACCGGACTCTGACTTACGCGCGACGAGCACTCTCTCGTAGGTCGTGGCTTCTCGATTCGTTAGAGTTCGGAGAGCCTGCGATTGCTCGAACTGTGCAAGCGCGACACACATGCCAGTTCGCTGCTTGTGTTAGTAGTCTAGTATTCAATAAAATAGGGGGAGGGAGGGGGGCGTGGTGGTTTAAATGTTGAAAAATTATTTTGATGAAAGAAATAATAACAATCGTCAAAGGATTTTTTTTTATTTAATAATTTTTTTTTTTCATAGTAGTTCGATATTCGATCGTTCTCCGAAGAGTTAACTGGATAAATAACGTAGTATTCAATAAAGGGAGGAGCGGGATTTTAAAGTTTAAGAATTCATTTGAAAAGAAACTATACCAATGAAAAGATCGTGAGAATAATTTTATATTATTTTTTTTTATTTTTTTTTCGGACTTGGATATTTAATCGTTATCTCACGAGCAAACGGCATAAATACGGTACTCGCGGTACAGAGCACCGGTAACTTCTAACGTTACGCCTCGAGGCTGGAATCGTTTCCGGTACGCGTTCAATTGAGTCCGAGGCCACTTCCCAATTACCCGTAGGAGCGTGTGTGCCCGCGCCCGCGAACCTCGCGTTATACGTACAAACTGAAGTAATTACACAAAGTTTCAGTTGATGCGTTAGCCTTGATGATTTCACCTCGTAGGCGAAGCTTCGGGCTCTCGCGCGTGTTGGCACAAGTACGATCTCCTTACACGAGCTCGTGTGCCTAGGCTTCTCTCTAGCCTTTTCGTGCCTGGAGAAAGTATATCAGTTCGCTGAGACGGGAAGGAGAAAAAAAAGGCGCGTCTATGACACTCGTACAATGTCCGTTAACCAGACCCGAGAGTATTCCGTGCAACTATTATCTTCTTTGTCGATAAATCATTTTTTGATAACATTCTGCTGTACAAAATCGTCAAAAACGAAAGAATTAATTGATTTATTCATTAATAACCAACAATATTTATCATTTTCTTATGAAGGAACAATTTCCGCTAACTGGGCCTGGGAGTATTTGAAGCAACTGTTATCTTCGCTCGACGATGAATCATTTTTTAATAAAATTCTGCCCTACAAAATCATCGAAAACGAAAAAATTAATTGATTTATTAATTAATAACCAACAATATTTATCATTTTCTTAAGAAGTAACATGGTCCGTTAACTGGCCTCCACAGTATTCCGTACATTTATCATCTTCTTCGTCGATAAATCATTTTCTAATAAAATTCTGCTCTATAAGACCGCCGGGAACGAATGAATTAATTGATTTATTGACAACCAACATTATTAATAATTTTCTTAAGATGAAACAACGTCCGTTAACTGGGCCCGAGAGTATTCCGTGCATTTATTATTTTCCTTATCGGATGAATTATTGTTTAACAAAATTCTGCTCTGCAAAATCACCGAAGCCATAAATAAAATAAAACAAATAACCATTGATATTTATCATTCTCGTAAGGAATTCTTTATTTTTATAAATGTTTCTACGTTTACCCTCTGCACGATTTTTTCCCGTAAACTCGATTGACGCTAGAGATCCGAATACCGATTCGTAGCAGTCCGATAAAATTAACATTAAGTCCCGATGTATAATCCGCGCTGTAAATAAGCGGGCAAGTTTGAACAGATAGGCTTAGGGGAGGCGTCAGCAGGAGTCCGCGCGTTAACGCATCGTCGTGATTTAATTTAATCGCCGAGATCGGTACGCATACGTATCGCCTCGTTCGTCGTTACGGGCAAGCCCTTCCCCTACCGCCAGCGGTAGTTCCGACGCTGACCGGGGGGCGCTGCGAGAGAGAGTCGGTCTCGGGGATGGATGAACGAAGGCGTCGACAAATAAAAGAACCCTATGTTCGTCGTGGCGAGCAATAGAGGCCGCGGTGCTGGGTCTCGGTTTTTTTTTTCGTCCACTTTTCTCGTCGAAAACGAGTCGATGATTAAATGGCTCGAAGGCGTCGCGTTCCCGGTTCGCTTTCTCGCCTTCCTCCGGCGATCCGTTCCAGGCGCCACCGACGATCCCACTCACGCGGCCGAGACTCGCACTAAATCCGCTTTGCTCGAAAGGGCCTAAACAGCGAGGGACACTGGGGAAGCGGGCAACCAGGGAGCCAAAGAAATAGGACTACGAGAGAGCCCTTTGCCCTATATCGAACGACGGCTAACAACCGTGCTAAATCCTCGCGTCGTCATGGCTGTTGGCATGAGGTCTTGGCCTCGATTTAATTCTCACCCCTCGTGGGACAAACGATGCACTCGTTGTTACACGTGACACGAGTCGGATAAATATCTGGCAATGAAAAAAAAAAATGTTTACATCTGTAGATCTAAGAAATCGAACTATGAGGAAAGAAGCCCTTTGTCGTATATCGAACGACGGCTAACAACCGTGCTAAATCCTCGCTTCGTCGTCGTCGTTGGCATGAGCTCTTGGCCTAGATTTAATTGTTGTTACATACGGCATGAGTGGTACAAATACACTGTAAAAATAAATTGTATATTTAATGTACTGGAACTTGAAATTTGCTAACATTACTTACATTAATTGAACATTAATGTACTTTGCTTGTAAAATAAAAATACCACATACTAAAATTGCGAATCTTTTGCTTAAAATGTACAGACATTTTCATGAAAAATACTAATTTTACTGCAAAATTGCAACGCACATGAGTTTAAAATTTCAGAAACAGTTTAGGTAAAAAAAAGCTTCCAATACTGTTCATTAAATTAATGTAAAAAATTTACATTGTATTTACCGATTTTTTTTTTTTTTTTTTTTTTTTACATGGTTAGATCTAAGAAATCGGACTACGAAGAAAGAAGCCCTTTGCCCTATGTCGAACAACCGTGCTAAATCTTCGCGCCGTCATCGTTGATTGCACGAGGTCTTGGCCTCGATTTAATTCTCAACCCTCGTGGGACAAACGATGCAGTCGTTGTTACACGCAACATGGAGATCAATATTTCCCGATGATTTTTTTTTTTTACATCGCTAGATCTAAGAAATCGTACTACGAGGAAAAAAGCCCTTTGCCCTATATCGAACGACGGCTAACAAACGAGCCAAATGCCTCGCGTCGTCATCGTTGCGAGCATGAGGTCTTGACCTCGATTTAATTCTCACCCCTCGTGGGCCAAACGTTGCACTCGTTATTACACGTGACATCCGTAGGATAAATATCTACCGAAGTAAAAGAATGAAAATAAATAAATAAATGAATTTTAATGACCTTGAAGTCATCTGACGATAAATCGTTCGAAGGATCGTGACGGTTGAATGTTAAAAGATCTATTCTCACGAAAATTCTGATGGTGAACAAGTTGGTGCATATTCCTTTCGAATAGGCGACGGAATACGATGTCTGATGGACGAGAGGAATTTTCGAAAACGGATCGGGAGCGCGAGATATCGGAACGGAGGGACACAGGTCGCGCAGAGGACGAAGGAGACGGGGAGGATAGAGAGCTCGAAAATCCATGTAGAACCGGAGGGGTTATCTCGGTGGAACGATCTTAAACGGTGAGCTCCGCGGGTTCGATGCGGGGAACCGTCGAGGCGAACACAGGTATATAGCGACACAAAACAAGCCGACAACCTCGCGCGCGCGCGACGAGAGGCAGATAAAGGGATACGAAAATTCGAGTCCTCTCTTCGTGGCTCTCCGTGGTCGGTAACGAAACGCTTGAGCCTCCGACTGCTACCGTAGCGGATTTGGTGCGTCGACGAAATAACTATTAAAGACGAAATATCCTATCGAATTTTCATCTTGATAAGTTCTGGAAAAACTAAAGCACCGCATCTCGAAGATAATTTATCTGCCGGAAGTCATTGAAAATAAAAATTATTTCGGTACAGGAATAAAAAAAAAAATACTGCATCTTTGAAAAGTTAAATTTTTCACAAATGTTTCTATATAAAAGTATCGAGCGGTTCAGAATTAACAAAACCATTCAACAGTAAAGACGCTCGGTAGTCCGAGTTTTAAATTCTAAATGAAATCCCACGTCCACTCGATGGAGTTCTTAATCGTCGCGACGATTCGCAGAAAAAAAAAGTTCCTTCAGTTAGCAGTAAAATTGAGATTACATAATGTAAACAACGAGTTCGTCGAGGTGCAGTCACCGATGCAGTAAATATTACCGAAGTTACAAGGCTTTCGGAGAAGGTGTAGATCGACGAACTGATAAAAAAAATAAAAATAAAAATAAGAACGTCTCGAACCGTCTCAGTTCAACCAGACCCATGCGTGACGTTCCAGGGTCGATCCGCCGAGCCCCAAAACTTCTTCGGATATCCTTTTTTTTATTTAGGTCTTAAGAATAAAAAAAAAGGGTTGAAGAAAGGGAAAGCCTGGTTCGCAGACGAGGCTTAGCGATACCTCTGATATCCGAAACGTCGTTTCACTATCCGCGCTCTCGTTTTCGCGTGGACTCGTCGTCGATTCTCGAAGATCGATACGCCATGCTCTCTCGCGCTCTGTGGCCACTGCTAGGTCTCCTGCTCTGTATATATACAACGCTAAACTATAGTACATTTGCTCTTTCCGTCCTCCGCTTTCGAGGCTCGTCCACTAGTGTCTTCTCGCTCGCGCGAACGCCCCGGAGCCTTCGAACCTTCGTGCCTCTTGTCTCTCGCTCTCGGCTCACAGTACTCCGTCCGTCCGTCCGTCCGTCCGTCTCCCCCCCCCCCCCCCCCCCCCTCCCTCCCACCCCCCTTCGACACACTCCGTAGCGAGAGCACGGCTCGTTGCCTCGCCGGTTGAATTTTCTGGCTCTCCCTCTCGCTCGCTCTCGCCTCGACGAGTTCAACACAGAGGCGTATCAACGTTCCGCCGTGTACTCGTACACCAGCGTTGCAACCGATAGAGAGGCGGCTCTCTGGTTCCCGGACGCCTATGGCTAGGTTCGAGCCCGCCGCGCGACTCCGCGAGAGAATCTCGCAGCGCGTTGTACTCGATTTCTCGACGTCGCTCGTGTCCGGGGCCTCGTCGTCACTCTCGAGGAACCTCCAGGAGCCGGTACGGTTAATAAAACGCCATCGAGCCTCCGCAACGTGCTCTTCAACGTGCTCTCATCTACCCAGCATTGATCGGCTGGGATACCGCAGCCGGATATACACTCGGACTATCACTCGAATTATAATATCAGCGTTAATGTAGGTCACGTTTGCGACAGCGATGAACTTATGGTATTTAATTATGTAAGGGTTATGGAAACAGTTTCGACCATTTATCCCTATTATTCAGTCCGAACGGTCTGTTATTTCGGACGCGATAATATAACCACAACGCGAAAACGCTAAGATTATATATAAATAAATAATAACTAATAATAATTTTGTAAAGACGCTTAAAGAAACTTCATATGTGTAAACAAATTAGCATAGACGCAGCGCGACGCGTACTCGAAGTTATACTACACGTTGAGTGACTTCAATGCACTATAGTATAGCACATAGACTACATTACTGCAGCATGTTTATAGCAGACAACAAATAATCGTAAAGCAATGGTAGATAATGGCGGCCGCCTTTCCATATATCTGAATACGCTTTTTGCCCTTTTTCGAAGTTAGTTATGTCTGCCACTTCACATTTATTTTTCCAATCCACCGCTACGAACACACTCCCACATCCACAGAACTAGTGAGCCAAATCCTGTCAAGAGACATTGAGCCGTTGCGACAAACACTAGAGACAACGAAAACAGCCAAATCGGAGGGCGTCAGTGAAACCCATAACCCCCACCTTTTTGCCCCAGCGGCAAATATATATGCATGTATATATATATTTTTTGCCGATGCAAAAGATAATTATTCATTGTTGATCCATCGATAGCGAAAGGAAGAGCTGTTTTGAACGAAACAGTGAAGGGGGAAATTTTGATTTTTTTTTCGTATCTCGATCTCGAAAATAAATATTTACGTAGTGCCTTGCTCAACGTAACTAGGGGTCAGGTACGCGGCGCGAAAGGACGAAGACCGGGGCTTCTGTTAGTCCGCGCCTCTCGAGAATTTAACGGGGCGGTGAACGTACGAATCGAGAAGAGTCTAGGTGCCTCTTTTCCACCGGCTTGTTCCGTAATACAAGCCTGCGGTAGTTGCCGGGAGATCCTGCGAAATCTTCGAGCCGAGCGAAAGTATCGGCTTTACGGCTTTCCGTCGGGCACTCCTCCTCCGATTAGTTCTTTCCGTACCGTTCATTTTTTTTCCCAATGTAACGCTGTCATGTAACTGGTGCTCGCGTGTTTCCATTTTTTTCTTATATTAGTAATTAGTCTTTATTATTATTATTATTATGTTAGAAAAAAATTATTTTTGATTTCTCGTAACGGTTGGCGCAATCGATTATTAGTCTTCGTCCGAATGCCTTTGACTCGAGTCATCATCGATTCGGCCGTCGAGGCGAGAGAGTCGGTTCGCGGGTCTACCAGGTGCGTTTCGAGGCGCGACGTCCCGAGTATGTAGTACCGGCGGCGCGTTTTATCGAACGAATCGAGGACTCGGGCGGGCGAGGCGTGTGCTCTTGATACACGAGCGAAACGAGCGTTGTATACAGAGGAGAGCGAGCGGGAGAAGGAGGAATATATGAGGACTTGGTCGTCATCGTCGTTGCCGCCACGTTCGGCCTTGACGTTCGCCGCTCTCGCTCGTCGCACAGTTCCGGTATCGGCCTTGCGCGCGAGCGTACTCGAGCTCAGGGAATGTTATACCATTTCGGAAAATGCATCTCTCGGCCTCGCTCCCCGGACAACGGTTCCTAAATATTATTTTTCTTTCTTTTCTTTTTTCAACGGATACGTTCCAAGACGCAACGATGCTGGATGATAGTTGAATCCGCGCGTTCACCCAAGAGAGACCGTAGGACAGTAGAAGTGGCAACAGCCTTGCGGCGACTCCACTTTCTATTACATCAGGCCATAGAGGATGAGGCCTTCGCCGCGGCGCGCGGTGTACACGTAGGACGACTGAGGCAAAAGCGAGACTCTCACGTGGCCCAAACAGTCAAAGCCCAACGCATCTGTTGATGCTTCAACGTACCGGTAGCTACCTTGTACTTCTGGGCAAATCGCTTCCAGTTACGAAAACATGAGAATGCGGTGTGTCCCTTTCGAAACTCTGAAGCGCTGATCCGTCAACCCTGACGATACCGTCGCGGATAAAAATAAAACATGTATATAGATCATCCATACGCACATGTAGTCCGCTCCAGATTCTTCATTTTTTAACCATACACAGTTGGTTAAAGAAATCAACTGTGTGAAACATTAATAAAAACAGTTAGTTATAATAATGATCAATAACAAATTATTATTATTACTATTATTATTATTATTATGTTACGTCATGGATTAATTTTAGTGTTGACCCGGACGTAACAATTATTATTATTATTATTATTATTATTATTATTATTATTATTATTATTATTATTATTATTATTATTATTATTATTATTGTATAGATCATGTATGAGTGATGCATACAGTTTATGTTTGAGTGCAGTACGGGTATTTGCATTTCTGTCTGCGACCGTGGAACAAAGTTTTGCCGGTATTGGCAAATCGTGGCCAAGTTTTTTCTTTTTTTTTTTTGCATTTTTTTTTACGCGAACAATGCTTACCGCTCTTTGCGGTAATGGATCGTTGCTCAAGTAAGCGACCATAGTCGATTTCCGTGGACGGAATGACGACGCAGAGCAAAGAGCGTTCGTGCTCTACTCCACTATAGAGTACGACAGTGGTATTGTACACTGGTAGTGGGTTGTAACAACGTCGCCACTCTCTTTCTCGGACTATAACGCTTAAGAGCTGTTGCCGCTGTTTACTACCACGACGTTTTTCGTTTGACTGACCGAGTCAGCTCCTCCGGCTTAGAGACCGTTCGCGCGCGTGATATCACTTTCTCCTACTAACTATACGCCGTTAACGTCCTCGAGACTCGGCCGCGCTGGAGAGACTCCGCAATCGATCCGCTTCCACTCGATTTTCTCTGCTCCACCAGTAATTTTTTACATTTATATATTTTTCTTTATTTATTTTTTTTTTCAACGTCAAATAATGAATCGCTCTCGATGTATTATTATTCCAATGCGTCACACTTCACGCTGTATCGACTTCTCGGTACTTCGTGAGCCCAGCGCTATTTTATTGTTCCGCGTTGACGCTTATTTTTCTTTTTTCTAATGACGCAACGGCCTCCGAAGGCTACCGGGGGGGCTCCCCCCGTCAAGTGAGATCGAAGGCACGCCTTTTTTTCTTCTCTCTACTCCGTACCTCCGGTACGCTCTCGTACTCGATTTAATAGATTTATCATTATTATTATTATTTTTTCTTCCGATATACCAACCTTTCGAAATATCACGACTAAAACTCGAGCACGACCTTTTGCCAACGGGCGATAAGCAATAAAATGTAACGAAGGGCGATTTTTCCATGAACTCCCGTCCCGACTCTGCGAGGATAGGCGCGAAGCGAGTTCGCTAGCTTCTCCGGCAAGATGAACTCTATACTTTTGCCCTCGTTCGAGCGACAACTTCAATCTCCACTGTGACACGGAGACTGCTTTTCTCCCGGCGCATTACTTTCTCGTCGCTCGCTCGCGAATACACCCGTACTTCCACGCTATCTCTCAATCGCATTCTCCGAGCGAACAAACACACACACGGACGCGAACACACTATGCTCGGTGCGCCGGTGTTCGTCCGGATACCCGAGATTCGCACTAAACACACCGGAAAGTCGAGTCTACTATTTACCCGTTAACTTCGTCATTTCGTATTCCGTAATTAATTGATGTTATTTATGTAATCCCCCCCTCCCTCCTCGCCCCTCCCGCCCCGAAGAGTCGAAAAGATATTTGGAGAAGGCCGTTCGGGATACGGCAGATTTCTACCTTTCCGGCTGAGCCGCATCTGGCAATCGGGAAACGGAGAACCTTTCGACGTATATATTTGGCTCGCGCATACTTCACGAACCTCTCGTGTGTGTGTTTCTAGCAGGTAGAGATTCGTTGTGCGTGAAACCCCTCCCTGTTACTTCCCCCACCGCGCCGCGAACGCCAACACACTCTAGGCGGTTTATCCATGCGGGCCGCGTACGGCCGGGGTCGAGTCGAACGTGAGTTTACCAGCGGTGCCGATTAGCCGATGCATGTGATTATAATTAAGCGGCTCTCGTCGTCGATGCCGGGGCGCTGTTGCCGAGTGCCAATGCGGTTCGCCCGAGAGCCGCCCAAAGCGCAGTCGACGCCGAAACTCGGCAATCTCTTCCCTCCCTCGGTCTACGAGGGAGCCGGGGTACGAGCAACCCGTGACCATAGATAACGCTCGGCTACCGAACGAGAGCGTATAGTCAAAACGGGAACGTACGATTCCCGACGGAGCCGCAAAGTACACAGTAGCTTTATTGTATACACACGTATGTGTATACGCGTAGCTGGAGATATTATGTGGCATAAGTGTTCCACAGACTTCGCGCAAATACCAAATTCTAGGGGATCATCAGATATTTTGCTATACACGACATAAACCATTTACTGCACGCCTGGAGTGTATAACGGTTAATAAGGTAATTCGCGGGCAACATTTACCGACGCGGTGAACGCGTCTGGTAATTTTATTGTTATGCTTTGTCATTGTTAGCATTACGACGATAATGTTTAGCCCTTTGTGGTCGGAGGAGTGAATGGGAGTTTACGGGTCGATGTGCAAAAATAAAAATAAAATCGGGACGTAGGAATCGTCCGGCGAAGGGTCAACACTGACCCTTCGCGTAACGGGGGACTTTTTGCCGAACGCCTTGGACTATTTTTTTACTGTATAAAATACGATAATGTGTGTCAAGTAAAATCTCGAAATATTAAAAGGTCTTGTTCTCGTGTAAATATTAGATATTAACCCTTTAGGTTCACACTCCTATCAACTCGGCGTCCGTTAGTCCCGTTTCGATACGGTATCGGGCGGTGTGGCTTATAAAGGGTTAACGGGTCCAACTCGGTCCGGAAGTGAAATTGGAACAACGATTGTTTTGGGGTTTATCAATGTCCGGCTTGACTCGATATTATGTGAACTACCGCGATCGGTAACGAAAACTGTAATATTTCATAGACGGTCGTACATAGAATTCAAATGAGAGATCTCATCGAAAGGAAATATCATGTCAGCTTTCAATGGGGCTTTTCTTTTGTCCGTACATGCCGATACGGATGAAAAAAATCGAAAATTGAAATTTTATTATCGCCTCCTCATATAAATTCCAATTTGAAATTTTCATAGCGCTTTCTCGTAACGTTCCGTGATTCGCAAAAATTCTTCTATAAGAAAGCATTTTCTGTATGTTCGGCTATATTTTTTTTCTAAACATGATTTTTCGACTTTTTGGAACATTTTGAAGACGTTTGCATTACAATCTCAAAAAAAAAAAAAAAAAAAAAAAAAAAAAAAAAAAAAAAAAAAATAATTTCTCCAAAACAAAGCTTCCTCCACGAGAAAGAAAACGATTGCTTACAGTTTTTGATACCGACTGAGTGCGGGTAAAGTAGGGGGGGGGGGGGGGGCAGGTGAGGCACTTAATCTTCAGAACAAAACTGATGTCTCTTCGAAACCCTTCGAATTATTTGGTCCAGAACATAAATATAAAAGAAAACAAATAATCGGCACGATAAACGGTGTCACGAGTCCTTATTCGTGCGAATAAGGACTGTACTCTTACCGGCAGCGTAATTCATAAATTTGATTACATCGCCGCGGAGCGAAACACATCCAATTTGAATGTTACCGTGCGGCCGTTGTAAAAGGGACCCAATAAAATATCGTCGCCGTTCATTAAATTATTAACTCCCGAGTAAAAGGTGCAAGAGTAGAGTGTAAAGTTTGAGAATGGAGCGGAGCAGCGGCGGCAGGAGGAGGAGCGAAAGCGCCAGGTGATGCGGAGAGAGGCCTGCTTGCCTGCCGGTCACTCTTCCCCGGATAGAGTCCTCGGGGGGAAGGTGCGTACGGACCGCACGCGCCCATACCTAATGCGTACACGCACACGCGTACGCGCTGGGAGCAGTGCAACGCGAAAGGGAGAGGGGAGCTGCGAGACCCGATCGACGTGACAGGTGTGAGACTCGTCGGGCTTCCTCCCTTCGGCTGCAGCGACGAGAAGAAGCCTCCGAAAGGATGTAGGCTACATATTTTCGATAAAAAAAAAATCTATCATTCGATTAATCGTCTGGACTAACATCGGCGATCTGCAAATTTTCGAAAATTTTTTTTTTTTTTTTTAAAACAATACACCTCGTATAGCCGTGATTCCATGCACGAATGAAAGCTACGTTTCCGTTCTTGTACAACCTAGTTACACGTACGATATAAGTATCCTTCATTGCATGCGCGAAAATCAATTTTTATTTTTATCTTCACGTCGAACGTTATTTCTCGTTAAAGCAAACGTTACGCGGATGTGGGCTATGCGTTTCCGCTTAAAGAACAGAATACAGTCTGTCGGTCGATTAATCGTCTAAAGTAAAATCGGTGATCTACAAAATTCAGAGGAGAAAAAAAATTCTCTGATTTTTCAAACGCCAACAATACGCCCGTATACGTGTGATTCCATGCACAAAGGAAAGCTGCGTTTCCGCCATTGCATAACCTACTGTTACACCGGTAATATATGTATCTTTCGTTGCATGCGCGAAAATCAAATTTTAGTTTTATTTCATTTTTTACTTCGAACGATATTCGCTTTAACAGTTGCGCTGCCGAGTATATTCGCAAAACATGTCGGTATGTAGAACTCGACTTATCGACAGAATAGCTGTTCTCGCTCGCTTGACGTAGAGTCCCGTTGCTCCCTTCGATAGTACTCGAAACAATAATCAATATATCGCCTGCGATAGTCCCGTACATCCGTGTTCCACGCACAAACGAAAGCCGGGTTTCCGCCATTGTATAACCTACTACTTTCAGCCGTAAAATATGTATCTTTCGTTGCATGTGCGAAATTCCATTTTTTTAAATTTAATTTAATTTAATTTTCTTACTTCGAACGATAGTTGCCTCAAAAGTTTTGCTGCCGAGTATGTTCGCAAAACATGTCGGTATGTAGAACAGTACCTACATAACGACAGAATAGCATTTTGCGCTCACTTGATGCAGTCTCGTTGGTCCCTTCGCGAACCAACCAACCGTACAACTTTGGGTTGTTTTTTAATAATCTACTTCAACTCAACCAACTTTACAGTTGGACTTTCCCAAAACAACCCAATTTCTGACTCTATGTCGAGACCGCCGATAGCTTTTGGCTTAGGGTTGGAAATCGGGTTGTTTTAGGAAAATCCAACCGTAAACCAATCCCCCATCCGACAGAAATCCAACTGTACACCAACTCCATCTAATATCGACGAAAAATCAACCTCTCGAAGGTTGGAAACAGAGTTCGGTGCACCAATCGATCGGTTGGTTTGAGGTTGGTCAGAGCACGAGGGAACCCTTCGATTCTACTCGAAACAATGATCAATACGATATCTCCGCACACCCGTGATTCCATGGACAAACGAAGGGGTCTTTTTAGAAACAATAATCAATACAATATCTCCGCACACCCGTGACTCCATGGACAAACGAAGGTTTCTTTTTAGAAACAATAATCAATACGATATCTCCGTACACCCGTGATTCCATGGACAAACGAAAGCTTCGTTTCCGCCATTATACAACCTACAATCAAACCCATAATACATATATCTTACGTTGTATGCGCAAAAAACATTTTTTTTTTAATTACGTTTTTACTTTGAACGATGTTTGCTTTAAAAGTTTCGCTGCTGAGTGTATTCGCAAAACATGTCGGTATGTAAAACGCTGCCTATCGACAGAAATGCCATTCCTGCTCGCTTGACCCTTTGAAGCATACTTTTATTATTTTTATTCTATTTTATTTTTTTACAAGCATGAAGTTTCAAATACACCGGTCGGTTATTAAGGGCGGGATAAGGTATTAAAATTGTTTTTATGCTTTTTTTTTTAAATGAATGTATATCTCAAGAATATTGTGTTAAAATTTCAAGTCGATCGGAGCAAAATTAACGAAGTTATGAGTATGTGAGCGCAACCCAAAAAAATTGGGTTGCGGCGAAATTTCTTGACCAATTTTTTTTTTCATCAATTTGTTAATAAAATTTTGGAATTATTATTATGCAAAATTAATCTTTTGAGTACCTTTAATATGCATGAATTTTTTCCGATTTTTATACAATCGAGAAGTGTTCTCAAACTTATGTGAAATGAGCGCTAAGCGACCAAACTCTTCGCGTTTTTCAAAGCGTTTTTCTGAATCTTGTCATATTTGAAGTCCGTGTTCACGATAACTCAAAATCTACTGGACCAATCGTTTTGAAATGTTGCACAGTACTTCTTCACATAATTCACCAGGTATTGTCGAGAGCTTTTTTGTTTTTTTAAATAATTACTAATTTTTCAACAACAAATAAGCCGATTTTAGCGAAAATCGGTTTTTTGGCTCCCAAGTGCTACGAAAAATTGAAAAATCGAAAAAAAAATCCTCTCGTCATTACCTCGAGAAACATCTCCTTTAACAAATGCATTTTGATTTTTTTGTTTCGGATGATTCTGTTGCGAGTTATGATGAACACCGCAAATCAACTTTTTTTCGAGGCGCCTCCGGAGATTCATTGTCACTCGCTCAATTTTGAATATTTTGCAATGAAAATTTAGGAAAATGGTGCTCAAATGTTATATTATTATATGGAAATTTACTGAATAAACGAACACTATCTGTATCGCCAAAAAAAAATCTTAAAAACATGCCTTTCTTCCACCGAATTAACCTTGCCCCGCCGTTACGGCAGATTTTCAGAATTCAAAGAATCGTATCACCTGCGATACACCGTGCTTCAAAGGGTAACGCCGAGTCTCGTTGCTCCCTTTGATTCTACGCGAAACAATAATCAATGTATCGCCCACGATATCCCTTTACACCCGTGATTCCATGAATAAACCAAAGCTTCGTTTCCGCCATTGTGTAACCTACAATTACACCCATAATATTTGTATCTTTCGTCGCATGCGCTGAAATCAATTATTTATTTTTATCTCATTTTTACTTCGAACTACATTCGCTTTAAAAGTTTCGCTGCCGTGTGTATTCGCAAGACACGTAGGTATGTAGAACTCTGCCTATCGACAGAATAGAAGTTCTCGCCCGCTCGACTCAGAGTCTCGATGCTCCTTTCGATTCTACTCGAGATAATAATCAATGAATCGAATGTGTATCATCGAAGATAGTAATATTTAACGTAACGTATCGAGGGACAAAACGACCGCGACGTGCATAAAATCGTGTAGGGTTAACCATATTATCGCGTGTGTTGGTTGCGACGAGCGGAGAGCGTGTTCGCTCGAAGAGTAGATAAGGATCGGGTAAACGGCTGCAGTGATCGGGCGCGTCGACACTCGGCCGGAGCTCTCGGCGACTACATCGAGGGACATTCCCGACTCCGTCGACCTTCGCGCTCGATACTGACGCCGCCGCCGCCGCCGACTCGGCGCGAGTCGAGGGAGCGAAACAAGTCGCGCGAGCAGTCTCTTTGTCTGCTATTATCGCCACGGTGTATAACCCGCACCGTACGAGGGGACCCGAGCCACCGACTCCCGAACGTGCATCACACTCGATGACTCCACGAAATAATTAGTCCTCGAGTATCGATTCACACGGAGGTTATCGATAAATTAATCAAAGAGAATTATTTTATTATTATTATTATTATTTAAATGAAATATTTCTAGTTTGCATGCAGCCTACGAAATAATGATGATTGTCGTTAACGAAGGTCACACGTACAGTCGGTCAAGTATACGAGTATGTTTATATACTGCGTAGATGGATCGTCGCAGCGACTGCTCGGACGATCGATATTTTTCTGCGAATTTAAAAGGAATGTATTTCTTTGTGCCTCTTCGTGTTCCTATTTGCGTCTGAAATTCGCCGGGGGCGGGGTTATAGTTCATTTGCAAGGTACGTCAGACGTCAACAAAAATTCAACAGGTTATACGTACGACCTCCGGAGTCTGATGTCTTTCCGTCTCTAACTCTATACGTTATCTATTTCTCGAGTATATTTTCTTTTTTTGTTTTTTTTCACGTCCTGTCGGTTGGATCATAAATTAGGCATGCAACGAGCGTCCGCCGAAATACGTCCAGGGCCACAAGAGAGATCGAGAACGAGAGTTTTACGAATGAAAAACTTTTAGAGAACCAACGAATTTTGTCATTCAAATGATATTTGGTGCCGGAGACACCGAGGTCTGCCTATCGGGACGATCTGAGTGGAGGAAGATATATCGTCGCCGTTTCGTTAAATCGACGAAATGTAGAGCCGCGAGGCAAGAACAAAACAAAAACGATTTACCGGCCGCAAGTCCAACAGACACGAAAAATAAATATATTCGTCTTGGAATATATTTCGCCTTTTGTGTATTATCGAATAATTATTTTTAAACCAAATATCAACGAGCAGAGAGAGGGTTTATCTTATCGAGGAGAGCCTCTCGCCCTCCTCTCTCTCTCTCTTTCTCTCTGGCCACTCTCTGTCACGATTTCACCTGTTTTCACTTTCTCCTTCTCCTACTACCCGTTACTGCGCTGCGGCGAGCTCGAGCTCGCAGGCCGTTCTCGAGAGAGGGAGCGAGAGACCTGAGAAACTCGTGGGCGAGGTCAGTGAGCCTCCCCCAACTGAACAGCAGAGGACGAAGCACAGCTCAGACCCGTATCACGTTTACCAATCTCATGAAATTATCTCATCGAAGTTTATCAATTCTATCCCTTATTTAACCTCTCACTGCGTCTTCGTAAGCATGTAACACTACATTTCGTACGACTTAGTACCTACTAACTGTTTTGATCCTTGTGCGATTAATCCCAATAGCCAAGCTCTTTTCCAAGAATAAAATCTCGAGAACTGGTCTGATAAAAATATGTGAACAGTTTTCATAATTTTTGTAAAATTCGATATTTTTAAACTTTATACCTTAAAAAACGAAAAAACTTATGAAATTTGTTTAATAAAAAATTTATGAAATTGAACATTAAATCTCATACGACTTAGTACTAACTATTTCTGTCCCTGTTCAATTAACCCCAACATCCAAGCCTCTTTTCCAACAAAAAAAGAAAGTCGACACTTCTCTTATAAAAATATGCCAAATTTTTATAATTTTTGTAAAATTCGATATTTTTAAACTTAGTATCTTAAAAACAAAAAAATGGAATTCTCGTCGCAAAACTCATTTTTGATGTCGACAGCAGAGGCCGAAGCACAGCTCAAAGCCGTATCACGTTTACCAATCACTTTAAATTATCTCATCGGAGTTTATCAATTCAATCTCTTATTTAACCTCTCACTGCGTCTTCGCAAGCAAGTAACACTAAATTTCGTACGACTTAGAACTAACTATATCTCTCCCTGTCCGATTAATCCCTACAGCCAATCCTCTTACCAAGAAAGTCAACACTTTTCTGATAAAAATATGCGACAGATATAATTTTTGTAAAATTCGATACTTTTAAGTTTATACATTTAAAGATTTTTTTTTGAAATTCTCGTCGCTAAAACTTTTTATTGGATGTACTCGTCAATAAAAAAATCGACTTGCGAGACTTGCGATCAATATCGAAATTGAAATAACCTTGAAACATAACAAGTTAAATTCTATATAGTTTTTTTTTGTGCCGACATCGGGATTGCGTCGAACAATTAATCGAAACAGTTAGAGTTACGAGGCACGAGAAACATAACAAGAGTAAACCAGATGTATATATATAGATAAGAGAATTGCGAAGGTCGTGCGCTTACCCTCGAGCAGGTGCCAATCCTCGTCGAGCGAGGCCAGAGCCTGTGCCTGATTCGCCTGTTGTTCGAAGTCGAGCATCCTGGTTGACGATCTCCTTCTGCCTCAACGATTTTCCTGAATTCCTCTTGCCGATCGTTTATTTTTTCTTCCCCTCGTGACACACTTGTAACCTCTCAGCGCCGACACAATCCACGGCGCAGATGAAAAGTCTCTCTCGAATCAACAAGTACCTCGAAGATTCCGCGCACTTTATCGTACAAGATTGAATTAACCAGGCTCGACTGCTCGACGTATACTGACTGTGTACGTTACGAGAGAGTTTGTGGTACAGCAGCGCAGATACGTTGATGACGTTACGACGTTTATCTCAGGAGTCCGTTCTTCAAGTTTGTCAACACAATAATTCGAAGAGCCGTGAAAAAGAGAGAATCAGGGACAAAGCGAGACGGCTCTAACGTGCTCAGCTGTTGCGTAGATTTCGACCAATGGTTTGTTTTTCTCTTTTATATCGTCAAGCACGAAAGTAGTGGATGATCGAAAGACCGTTGGATAGGTCGATGGGTCGATGCGTTAAAGGGGCGACTACCGCTGCGCCGTCTGGCGGCCGAAACGGTAATTAACAGTTCAAGAAGAAAAACAATAAGAAAGACGTTTGAAACAAGAAAATCACAAACGTTGTTTAAGGCATGAATATTTGGAGAGTCAGTTTATCATTGCAGAGTTCCGACGCGTTTGTTTCGCCGGTGAAGCACTCGCTCGAGTAGACTCTGCCCTCGTAAAAGCGCGCACCCGGTTCGTACTGTTTACTTTGTATATTTCTTATTACGGATATTTTTTTAAATCTAATCACAAAGAGCGAGATATTGTTTGCCGCGAATCTGTGCCGTGACGATCGAAAACGGGATCGAACGAAGCGAATATTTATTTGCAGACAGCCCTACCAGCTTCGATAACGGAAAAAGTCGTATCAACGAGAAGACGGAAAGAACGAAGCAAGACGATGCCGTGTCCGCGCTGGTCGGAGTCGATTACTTGAGTATTCGCGGTACTCTCGCGCTCGCTCGCTCCCTCTCGGCTCGCGCGTCTCCTCCTACTCTTCACCTCTGCCCTCCTCTTCTAACCGTCGAAAAAGTCGTTACGACTCTTCGCGCTATACTCCGTCGACGATACGGTACACGTCGAGCGAGCGCGCGTCTAGCGGCGGTCTTCCTTTCTCGACGCGTACGACGGCAACATAACCCATCGTTCCCTCAACACGGTGTATCTATTCACACTCTCTCTCGCACTCGCAGAGCTGCTCGTTGCCGTTTTTTTTTAATACTCGCATCTCTGCCTCGCGGTTTGCAAAGTGTTTAAGCTCTCCCACTCGCGCGCATTCGGGCCGTTCCGCTGTGTATACCCACACCGTTGTATCTCGCTTCCGCACGCGCTCGGCCGTTCTCGTTGTGCTTTACTCCCACCATGCTACGCGGCAGCACCGCTGCCCGCAACAAACCGGCCGCCCACTGTGTGTGTATATCTCGCGTGCGCCGCTCGTGCCGACTGACGTCACGGTTTCGGTTCGGTTTTCTCGATGACGTAAAGTCTGACGGGGGCAACGTGTGCGACACCCGCGCGCTCGAACGAGACCGCGGACCGCTCTATGACGGGAGGGGGCTCTGCGAGGAGGCTGTCGACGACGGTGTTGAGGTAAGTTCGAACTAGTGACCATGCGACCGTTGGCGGGAACGCCATTTTTAAATCCTTTGTTCCCTAATGTTTTGATAATTTTGATTTTTTGCATTCCTGTAAAATGTCTCTATCGTACGACGCTATTAATTCGTCGGATACTCCGTCATTTGAAATCCGTCGGTCCTCGGCGATTAGCCAAGTTTTATTGGAATAGTTGCCTCGTCGTTACAACTAATATATTCGGTGCATCAAATTACCTGAGACCGTTTATCGGATCGATCGGCGATTCATTACAACGGTTCATTCATCGCTGCAATTAATTTAGCATGATGACGATTAAGTAAAAAAACTAATGTAGTCTCGGTGGGAGGGAAAGGGGGGGGGGGGGGCATAGGGTTCAGCATACACAACAACGTGGCTTGAGCGCGCACGCGACGAATCTCGAACGGCGAGTGCGATTTCCCCTATCGCACTTGGCGCAGTGTGCGCCTCGAACCACCCACTCCTCTATGACGCGATCTCCCTCGCTCGTTCCGTACCGAAGTCCTCCTCTATGCCTTCGACTCTCCCACCACTTACGCTCGTCTCTTGTTGAGAGCCTCTCTTTCTCACTGTTAAGTTCTCGCCGTAACCATCCGAGTTCTCCTTCTCTCTCATCCAGTCGCGCAACTCTCGGACCGTTAATGCAGCTCTGGTAGTAGAGAACTCTACTCCGGCTCTCTCCTGTGTATAACCCAGGGATACTTTCTGGGGCCCTCTTTGAATATCTCTGTATATATATCCCTCTAATCCTTTTCTTTCGACGTCTTTTCTTTCTTTCTTTTTCCTCCTCCTCCCCATTCCCAACAGTCGACGGGGTCGTCGCAGGTCAAAATCATGAAAATTAAACTTTGGATGTTTACTTGCGCGCGACGAATTCGTGCGCGACAAAGAAACAAGGGAGAGTTTGAAACAAGGAATTATTTTATGCGTCACAGAGTGTTTGTTCCCGGCTAGCGTACGTGCTTGCAATATTTTTCTATATTTCGTAGCTACTGCTGTTTTTGTTTTTTTTTTTCCTTTGTCATTGTTTGTCTTAGGACTGCAGCTTCGGGTTGTAATAAATTTCTTCATTTTATTCTTTGTACTTTTGTTTTCTCATATACGTTCGTATTCAGATGCTTTATTTTTATTTTCCGAGCTCGAGTTGCTTTTTCTCTCTCTCCCTCTCTATCTCGGTTTCATCGGAGAATTATCGTCTAACGAGAAGCTCCGGGTATTTTCTACCGGCTCGGACTCCCGAGCAACCCTTTGCGGCCTCGCCGGAGAGTCTCATTCCTCGCGTCGTCGTAATTCCTCGGACTAACCGGCTGTGTTACTTAGGCGGCAGAAGTTCGAGTTGCGAACCCAGCGAGGAGTTGAGGGACTTGTGGAATTCGTCGAAGAACGGTGTTTCTCCCGGTCATCGCACGAGCCCCCCCCCCTCGACACAAGCCTGCCGACGCCGATTCTCGCCTACAGAGAATTTTCGCCTTCGCGTAGCCACTCTCCCGAGATTGTCTCGTATGCACGGCCGGGAACTATACGTGCATTAGATTCGACTGACGCTCTTTCATACATATACATATTAAATAAAAACGAGGAGCAGGGAGATTACAGCACGCACGCGAGTTCGCCTTTGTCGCGCGGGTTTCTCTAACGAATCCCTTCCCCCTCCCGTGTTTTCTATTTTTGTCTCTCGCTTGCACTCTCGCGCGCTCCGATGACCGACAGCGATTCAGGGCGTTTCGTGCACGCGTGGAAACTTCACAGTGACAATTGTTTTCAATAACATGCGATCTCGCCGGAAATAGCGAAACGATCGGATTCTCGAGATTCTCAAGAGCAATATTGACGCTATAACATCTGACGATGGATCAATTAAACAAAACATTTTTATTAAATCTTTGAGTACCTTTCGACGTAGAAGCCCGTTGACTTCTTTCGGATACAATAACAACGAAGATCTTCTCTCCTTCTCCTTGTAATGTAATAGTTATTTTTCAGCCGACGAATCGTGTACTTTCTTCGGCGGCACCTTCAGATGACCCTGTGAAGTTTAATAGATTTTTATTATGTAATACAGTTGTTTTTCTGCCCACGAATCGTGTACTTTCTTCGGTGGCACCTTCAGATAACCCTGTGAAGTTTATTGGATTTTTTCGCTATATTTTGTTATCATTCGAAGCTTTTGAGGATCGAGCCTTGATAAACTAATGACATTCGTCCAACGAGGATCAAGTTTGCCTGCCAATGTTCTCCAGGTCGGACAAGAACCGCGTGAAAAGTTAATATTCGACGCTCCCAAATTTGCGCTGAAAAGTAAACATATTTCAATCGTGGATGAGGTCGATGCTCTCCTACTATTATTTGTCGATCCCCGGGCGTTTTTCTTTTTCGTAGCATCTTCGTAGTCGATCCACTACCGTGTACTACGCAGTACACCGTGTAGACCGAGTATACGTCCGTATCTAATAGTCGTTCATCAAAAGTATAAGAAGCTGTTGTGTCGCGTGCTCATACGGCCCTGATACTCGATCGCGCGCACTTCGTCATTTGTCCTCGCAGCAACCCCCCTCGCGCCCCTCCCACTACCTCTCTCCCTCCCTCTCGTGTTAGCCCGCGGCGTGATCCACTCCACTCCGCATACTCGGTGCACAGTCTATCCCGCTCTCACCCGCCAAACAGTCCACTACGCCCCCTCTTATTCAACGTTTCTCGTCCGCTCCTGCCGCTTGCCGTTGCTGCCGCCATGCGGCGTCCCGATATTCTCTCTCTATTCACAACCCATCTCTGCATCCCGTTCTCACATCTGGCGCGTGCTCCGTTCGCCCCTCTCTATCTCTGTTCTCTTCATACATCCCACCCCCCACCCCTTCACTCCGCTCTCTCATCTCAAAGGTTTGTCGCTCGTTGCGCGCCTTCGCCCGCTCCTCTCAACCCCCTACGCGCACTAGCCGTCCGTTCGGCACACCGGATGGTCGAGCGCGCGCACGCCATCACAGATGCTTCGTCGTCGGGTGTTCGCCGTCGCCAACGCCGTTGTCGACTCCCCTCCTCTCCCGGCGATGTTCAACTACCGGACCCACTCAAACCAATCCGCATCGTTTTGGCTCGGACGGACGCAACAAACATGCGAGAAGGTCAGCAGCATCCGTCGGTATGATTTTTATTCCCCCTAAAATTGTAAGTACATGAGTATTGTCGGATCAGAGTTTTGTAAAACGGAACTGATGTATTTTTTTTATGTATTGTCGAGAGCAACGTTTACGGCCGTGAGCGGCCGGAAGTACTCGGTTTCTCTTCGCCTGTATCGAGGCTACAGAGCGATGTCTATAGGTAAGTAGATTATATTGAATCCTCCAGTTATTGGCACTGAGAAAAGATACGTTAGTCGTTGGCACACCGAGGTTAGTTTCCGTACCGATGTTTCGTACGCTATTCGCTGTGTGCACGACCTACACAAGCTCACCGGACGAGTGTGTATTGCGTATACATGCAAAGAGCTGGGTGTGCAAGTTGGGTCGGAGCTGGCCGGTAGACGGCGCTGATAGAATGCGTGTACACGGCAATACACGCTCTACTGGAAGCTCTATGTAAGTCACGCGCATAGCGAATACCGTGGCGGGCGATCCGACCGGGTAGACAGTTACTGTGTATCGGGTTTAACCTAAACGTCGGATCATGATTCATACTCGACGATCCATCATTTCCTAACATCGGTGTACTCGTATCTCAACGTAAATGCACAAATCTACTGGTGGAGGGAGAGAGTCGTGGACCCGAGTACCGTGGCTTATATAGCACAGTTATCGCGTGATCACTGTCCCTTGTCCCTTGATGGACGGCCTTCGGGAACGAGTGCAGAGCGCAACACGGCCATACTTATTATTAGGCATGGGGATTGTCACGTGACCTTCTTTTATTATTCGTCTTCTGGGATCTTTTTTCGAAGCGAAATGCAAAAAACGAATTGCTCGAGGAAAAATGCGATTTTAGATAGTACTTGCACATTAGCTAGTCAACTAAGAGTTTTATTGCGGATATTTTGAAGTTTCGCTATTTAAGTTACGAAAGAATACTAATATGATAAAGTATTATTTTATATATGTATGACACTACCTGATAGCCGAGCTGGGCAGTACTTGAAGTACCGGGTACTCGTTTGGTACTTAAAGTACTTTTTTACGATTGTAAGTACCAAATACTCGTACTTTTTGAGGTCACGCTCGTATTGCGGATAGTCGCTGTAGCATTACATCCTGTTTCTATTAATATATCTGTCTAAACGTTTCAATAAGTATAATTTTAATAAGTATTTTCTTTTTTCATTTTTTTTTATGACAAAAAAAGTGAATGATAAACTAAAAATAGCCTTAAAACGACGAAATACGAAAATTTCAGTTAGCGATTTTTTATAATGAGAAAGCCATGTGCAAATAACTTTGCACCTTTTTTAAAGCCTAGATAACGCTTAACGCTACGAACTTAATTGCAAACAGTACTTGATACTTCGAGTACTTGTGATATTTTGTGCTTTGTACTTGCAGTATTTTTTGGTATTTTTCCCTGCTCTGCTGGATAGCATTCTTTGGGGACTTTTACGTATTAAGATAAGACATAACGAACTTTGGCTCAATTGTTTAGCCGGGACAAAAATTTGACACGCCAGCATAACCTGCAGCATATGTATTTAGATAGAAAGTGTATTCACTACAAGTTCACGATCGATATCAAATTGACAAATTATTGATTCTTACACAAATTTAATGTATTTCTATACACTTGCGGGTTGCCGATGTAACCCAATTGCTAGACCCTGCTGATAAACCAGTGGTCCCGAATTCATAGTGTCGCCATATTGCTACAGAGTGAGACTACCGTCGGCCGACAATCGGTCAACCGACGGTAAAGAATTCTTATTGAAACATTCAGCAAGTCCAATATTTTCGGTTATCATTTTAATCCTCGAAATCTCTGGATCACATTACGGTTATTGATCTTGTATGAATCTAATCGCGAGATACAAATAAAACTGAACAAAAACGCAATCTTGACCTTTTTCCAACAATAAACAATGCTAAATCTATCGACTTTGGATTTATTTATTTAATGTAAATAGCCGGCGACCTTGCTTGAATTACAGACATCATCCGGTATGCATTGTTTACAACATAACAAAAAATTGTCATGGTATCTAATGATCGAATTCGTGCTCGTACTACCTTAACCAACTCGGAGGTAACGTAAACGTAAGAATTGCTGGACATTTAAGACGATGTTCCTATTCGAATCCAATGTTTGCTCGTTTTAGCAATAAATTGATCGTTTTGGCAAATGGCGGTAACTACTTTCAGGGTTACAGTGTCTAGTTATTGAAACCCATCCATTGAATACTTTTGCGATATTAACAAATGTATTTATTCGCAAAAAACGCTGGGACATACAAATGTCTCAGTGGTTGGGACGGCTGTCTGTGGGTGTGTTCCGATTTGTGAACAAACATGTCTTAATGTTTTGGACAGTCGCAAATTCCGAGAGTAATGATGTACGAACTCAACTAGTTCGTGGCAACACAACTAAAAACCGGGTATTCTATTGATAAATCTAATGAACCATCCATATTCATAGAGTACTAGCACAGAGTAATAACACCTGAGATACCTTGCATTGATGCCCAGCTAACATAATCCTTTTCAGGTCTTGCCCGGTCTCCAGATACTGGGTGCGTTGACTCATGATTCTGCGGACCAGTTTTCGGATACAAAAAAAGACTATCGGTTTAGCAAATTTAATAATTAAATTATTATTTACGTACGGTCCATGCCGATTTTTGGCGTATATATATATCACAAATCGTAGATACCATTTTAACAGTAACTGCTATTTTTTAACTCCCGACTGCCCGCCAGGGCAAAAAGACTTATGCGTTTCACGACGATCTCGTGACTTTGCGTGTTTTCTCCGAATGCAGTGTTCTTCGAATCGGCAAAAAGTATCTTGACAAAATTTGGCAAGCAGCTTCTGTGAATCATGACCCGTGTGTTTCGCAGGTTTTATTACGTTTCGATGCAACTTCATAGAGATAAAGACTTTTCGGAAAAAGCATGTTTGTCCATATCGAAATTTCAGCTAGACATGTCACCATTTGCCTTTTCACCGTGTATCGCAGCTAATTTCACAGTGGCTCGATGCACGATCCCCCGAACATTTTGCATTCCGCTACGAATCAGCTATCAAGACTATATACCTACTGTGATTTTTTGTTCTTTTTTTAGCCATTATAATTCGTAATAAACCGAAATCTACAGGTAACTGGGATGTGTCCAGCCACTGGTAAGTTTACCTTAGCTTAGAGTTGAAAAAAAACGAACACTCGTGCATCTCGGGATCTTTTAGTGTATTTTTCTTTCTCGAATGCGATCGATCGCGAGAGCTCTCGAAACGAAGAACGTCCAAGAGCTCCTCCCATGATCGGTGCTCGTGGAACGCGTGCAGGTATAGTTATACCACTTGTATAGAAGCAACATGCCACTCGGTGAAAGTCTGACGGCTCGGGATCCTCGGCCGTCACATTTGCCTCGTGCATTCGCGCACGTGCAATATCTCCAGTTATGACGTTACACGTTACAGGATCTCGCGCTTACGTTCTATGTTGAATCGGGGGAAATAACAGGAGGTTGGTTATGCGGGTCGTTGTTATCAAATATGTATATCTTCATTGTACCTTTGAACGCAATATTTGTAGATGGAAGTGGCCTGTAACGCGAATACGTTCTTACTTGGTGGGGAATAAAATGAAACTGGTAATTAAACCTTTAATGCCCGATATACCATATTTTGCTCAAAAAAATTTCGGGAAAAATGGACTTACAGTAGTGAAACGTAATTTCATCATAAAATTTTTTTAATGTCGGTGTTATAATTAAAAAAACGACATTTTTCAAAAAATTTCGTTCAGAAAAGTGTCGCATCTTTGAGAATCTTTGTTATCGATAGGAAACAAAGATTCGGACCCAAAGATAAAAAATTAGCCAATTTGGCTCAAAATGACTAAGAGTCTGACCCGAATTTGTTTTTAGTGTTACTAGGCCTCGGAAACTAGCTATTAAGATCGTTTGACCTATTTTTATTGTTTTCTAATCACTATACCGATTATCGTGACGCTTATGTTAAACGAAAAACGATAGAACTCTTCAAGGTCATTTTTGTCATGGTATAATGAGGTTTTTTAAACGTCGACTCATAAAAAAACCCGGCTTGCAACAGTCGAATCATACAGACTTCGGTTTGGGTGACTCCCATTGCCTCCCGTTTCATGGATGCTCGGAACACGGTGCCGTGTGAAATGGTGCTGTGCACCTGGTACCGCGTCCTTCCTGACAAAGCACTCGAGCCAGATGCCCGAAGAATGGAGGTAGAAAGAGCCATGTGATAAAATTAATTTTAACAAATCTTATCATAACTCAAATATCTGCAGCTCGAGCGCCTTCGTCGTCGTAGAGGCGGCAGTGAGTGATTTTTGTGGCCTTGATAATAAACCTAATGAGGACACTCGTTCTACAATCAACGATGGAAGAACGCAGCGTTTTACTCGGAGATCAATATTCCGGTATCGCTTATAATACTGAAAGAATAACATCTCTCCCTATTATTTTCGTACGCTTATGTGTCGCAACGTCTTCACACCTGTGCGGCAGAGTTATCTCCGATGCTCGTGATCTCTCCGAGCAACATATGTGCAGTCGACGAGCGCCGTAGCGTTCGTGACTGCGAGCGGGGGACGATTGTGCGTTGCGGACCGACGACGAGGACGGTAATCGATTCAATCCGAGAGCCGTTCGGTGTGGTGGTGAAGGTGCTCTCGAGTTATACTGCCGGGAACGCCATCTCTCGATATATATCTCTTATAGCTTTGCTTGTAAAAATCACAGGGGAGCAAACAATATCTTGTCCATCGGCAACTATTTTTGTACGAGTTATTTATTGTTATGCGGCAAGCGATAAAAGTTCATATATTTTTTTTAAATTGATAATCGGACCGATGATGTGTTTCCTTCTATCGAGGTTTAACTGTCGATATTTTATCGGAAGGTTTTTTCTGACACCCTGTAGAAAACAAACGGTAAGAAAATGTATCATTTCTAAAGAGCGATACATTTCCTTACCGACTGATGTACAGTCAGCTATCGCTTTTACCAACGGAATCATCCGACCCGAGCGTGAACATAGATGCGCAGTTCTCCTTTCCATTTTACGCCGTGCAGCTGCAACCTATCACGCGCCAGCAGCGAGTTGCGTACCGCGTCGAACAGCTGATTGCAAAATTTTTCGCATTCACCGCTGGCTGGAACGCGTTCGTCCTAACCTCTCAACGTGACGCGGGTTTTCTCGTTTCGAAGAGATAGTTTTACAATTTTCGTGAGTGAGACAGTGCCGTGAAATGTTTGCCGTTAGAGGAGCTTCGAGGCTCTCGTGGGTCACCAGAAGTTTCTCTACTGTTAGCGAGGACATCGGCAAGTTAGTAAAGGTATGTGTACTTCAAAATTTCTTTACATGCCAACCGGCTCGTGGATCAAATTTAATTATTAATGAAAAAATGAATGATTGATTTTTGTTTTTCATTTTCAGAAAAATAAAGTCGTTGTATTCATGAAAGGTGTGCCGGAAGAGCCAAAGTGCGGCTTCAGCAACGCTGTCGTACAGATATTGCGAATGCACGGTGTCAAGTACGACGCGCACGACGTTCTGGAGAACGAGACACTCAGACAAGGTTCAGAAATTTTAGCTTCCACTAGCACGAGCGTATACGTATTTTTATTTACCGATTTATTTACCTGTATTCATAAGATATAAAAATAGTATTAATATTTTAAAGATATTGTTAGAATAATGTAAAAAATCTCCCCAATCTTGCAGGTATAAAGGACTTCTCCAATTGGCCAACTATACCTCAAGTATTCATAAATGGCGATTTTGTTGGCGGTTGCGACATCATGCTGCAGATGCATCAGAATGGCGAGCTCGTCGAGGAGCTAAAGAAAGCTGGAATAACAAGTGCGCTTCTGTTAGCTGAGGAAGACACAGCTGCATCTAAAAAAACCAAAGAATAATTAACAAAAATTCGTTGTTTACTTATTGAATTGTAAATAATCGTCACGGGACACATCTCTATCTACTAGTCGGTTTTCTGTTTTTCGTTATAAAATTATCTTGACGCACATTTTTTTCACCTTTACATATTTTCAAGCTCTTTCCGAAGTATCTTTCCTGCCGCACTCTTCGGTATCTTCTCGATAAATTCCACGTGTCCCAGCCGCTTGTACTTCACGACGCGCTCCGCGACGTATTCCTTTATCTCGTTCGCGTCGAGCTCTGCTCCTTTTTTCGGGACTACGAACGCTTTCGGAATTTCTCCGTATTTCTCGTGAGGGACGCCGATCACTGCGGCGTCTGCTACTTTTGAGTAACCTTGAATTAGGTGCTCGATCTCCGCGGGAGCGACTTGAAAACCTTGGACCTTTATCAGTTCTTTCAATCGTCCTCGTATGTATATGAGTCCTGAAGGAATACCGTGGAGATTACTTAGTTATCGTTTGAATCTGTCGCAAGTTAGAAAAACTAATAAGTTCCACATTGGCCTATACCTATCGTTTTCAACGATCCATTGATCTACAATATAGATGATTTAGATCATCTATAAAAATTTCTATTAAAGATCAATATCAATCTATAGACCTATGTTTCAGAGTTTTTTCTTATTAATTATTTATTATTATTATTAAGATCTATGATCCATAGATCCATATCTGTAGAGATCCGTACATCAATAGATCTATAGACATCTGTGGATCGATAGATCTCTAGAGATCCGTAGATCGATGGATCTATAAATGATAGATATTTTATAGAATCCCGAGCACAGTATGTAGGTAGTGTAAATTAAGTGTTGGATATATGCTAACGTGAAGCTGAATCTATGAATGTATAGATATATAATTCATGATCTATTGTCAATGATATTTTCAGTCACGTTTTTTTCTTTTCTGATTTCGTTACCGCTCTTGTCGTAGCAGCCCAGGTCTCCGGTTTTTAACCATTCGCCCTCCATGCAATTAGCCGTAGCCTCAGGATTCTCGTAGTATCCCTTCATAACCTGCGGACCTCGAACGTAAATCTCTCCCACCTCATCGACCCCCAAATTGTTTCCCGTCTTCTCAGCCTCGTGTCCGACGATACGAATTTTAGCGTTCGGAACAACGTGTCCGACCGATGTATGCAGACTAATCGCCGCCATCGAGATAACCGGTGCACACTCCGTTAGGCCGTAACCCTGTATCACTTTCAAGCTCGGCGGGGTTCGGCTAAGAAATTTAGCGAGAACTTTTTCACCGATCGGTGCTGCACCGGAAAATACGGTTCTTATCGTTTCTACGTGACGTTTTTTGAACCTCTCGTCATTAGCGAGTAACTGGACGAGCGGCGGCGCAACATACAGCAGAGTAGAGAGATTATCGTCCAAAACTTTGAAGACATTTTCTGGAGTAAATTGAGGCACGCAGATGAGCTTGCTGCCCAAACTAAGAAATAAAAAAAGTGCATTAAAACAAATATTTACGGACACAAGAGCAATAGAAAAAAACTTGCAAATTGAAATTTTCATATGGTTTTCGCATTATGTTCCTTTATCCGCAAAGCTTCTTCTCTGAGAAAGCATTTTCTGTGTTGTTGGCTCCCTCATAGGTGAAGATTCGCGAGTAAAGGAACATTATGAGATAGCTATATGATTATTTTTATTTGCAACTTTTATGAAGAGGCGATACGAACACTTCAATTTTCAATTCATTTCAACGTCAACGTTGTGTTTGATTGTTATGCAAATCGGTCCAGCGCGAAAAAATACACCAATGTCGCGCTTCACTTTGTCGGGTCTATGCATCTACTTCGTTTAACGAAAATACAGGGTTTTAGAAAAAGATTTTTTTAAATCTTTAAGTTAATTATCTAATATTGACCGCATTATGGCAGCCTTACGTATTTTTCCCCGCTGATTACGAATCTCGAACTTATTTTACTCCTGGAGCGATATGTGGTGCAGAAACTCTCGTTGGACTGAGAACATTTTCCGAAAAATTCAAAAATTTCAAAATCTTATAATATCTAAACGGTCGATCCATTTTCGCCAAATTTAGTACTAAACATTGTACAGTATCATTCATTCAGTCAAATTTCAGCCCGATACGTTCGTGTGTACGCGAATTAGACAATTTTTAGTGATTTTTCCAAATAATCAAAGTTCCATAAAATCTGACTGCTTCGATAGATTTCAGCCAAATTCAATACCAAAAAATCTTTGATCCTAGTATTATATAGTATTATATTCGTATGCAATTTTAGGACGATTGTTCACCATTTACGCAAGTTAGAGGTAGCACAACCTTTGTTAAAAAATTTCAGTTTCGTGTAAAATCTCGAACTAGGCCTCAATCGACATAAACATTCCACCGATTGAAGAGACTCTACCAGTGTAACAAATTTCAACTCGCTATCTCAAACCATTTCCGAGTTTTAGTCGTTTTAAAAACGATACAAGTCTGTCACATATACACCCACACTCACTCACATGCATCCGGACGCTAGCGAAAAATTGCATTTCTCGATGATTTGGACTGTTTTAAGTACTCTGGCACTAAAACACTCGATTTTTTTACGAAAACATTGCGAGAGATGAAAGAAAATTGTACGCAATGATGAGTTAAATCGTTTTTACAATACCTTAGATACAGTCCGAGGATAACGACCAAACCGTATATATGATAAAGCGGCAAAATAACGGGCAAAATTTCTTGATGACTCGCTGAAGTTTCGTTTGCTATAGTTACGCCTTTCACGGCAAGCTGCATCATATTTGCGACCAAATTTCTGCAATGAAAATCGCCATTTAGGAATAAATTCAAGATAGAACAAAAATTATTTATTGTTATCAGAGACGGAGACATTCGATGATACCTGTGAGATAGTTCAACACCTTTGGGAAGTCCGGTCGTGCCACTCGAGTAAGGCAATAAAAATGTATCCTCCGCATCGACACCGGTCTTTTCTCCGGTTTTCCTGAACTCCTCGATATCGTTATTTATCAAATCCGCAAACTTTATCGTTCCCTCCGGTGCGCAACCGTTTCCGTCTTCGATCACGATTATTGGTAGTCTCACATTTGCATTATCGGTGATACTCGAAGCTACGGTGGAATGTTTTGACGGCACAGTGAAAACAGCTGAAGTTTTAGACTTTTCCAGCTGCAACCCCATCTCGTCCACTTTGTAGGCTGGGTTTATCACCGTCATCTGACGATTTATAACGATCGTTGATTGATTTTTTGATTGGTCTGCGATCATAGATGGGCGCGGCTAATATTTTATCCACTACAAGCGACTGTCGTCGAGATTATTGTTAAAACGAGAATATACAATTTTACGGTCTAAGATTATTTGTCGCATATTTGCTGTATTGGAAAAACAGCTATTTTTTATTAAATCTTTTTAATATTCATAAAAAAAAAAAAAAAATCGTGCAAAATTTGTCGAATAGAAACGTACTCAAAAGAAACCTTTTCTAGCAGAATATCACTAAATTTTTTATTCTCTGGTTATATATAAAACAAAAAATTACCCGAAGCCCAGCTTCACTCGCAGCCAAGAGCAGGAATGCATACTCGGGTATATTGGGAAGCACCACTGCGATTGTATCGCCCGGACGAAGATTGCTCCTTCTCAGAGAAGTTGCCAATCTTCCACAGATCTTTCTCGTCTGGGCGTAAGTGTAGGCTCTTCCAGTCGCGGAGCATATCTGTCGTAAGAAAAATCATTCTTTTTTTTCGTCACAAAAAAAAATATATATCTGTACAGCAGCGGTTCGTTGCGGTGACGAATGTCTCACCAGGGCCGTCTTGTCGTGCCACTTGTCCAGTTTGCCGTAAATGTGTTCGTGCACGTAAGTGTCGGTGAAGCCACGAATGTCGGGAAAAGGGCTGCTCAAGACATTGTTATCGTCGACGTTCGCCTTTATCGACGACAGGGTCAATGGCCCGGTACCGAAATGCCTGCCATTGCTGGAACAACTATTTTTCGCCTGTTTCAGAATAACGTTCGACTGACGCGAGTCAATTTTTACTCCACAGCGGCGACGAATCGCGACGGCGAGATTTCCGCAGACGAACGACCTTCCACGGTTGAGCTTTATTTCCTTCGGCGTCGCTCTGAACATCGACCCGACGATAAACAAACCCGACATATCGTTTAAATAAAAAAAAGTATTTCTTTCAAACTCTGCTTCGTTACGCGTTCGAGCTGCTACTGAATCTAGCTTCTCATTCTAACGATAACAGTATTCACTATATCACTGCGCATACGACACATTGCCCAAGCCAGTTAAACGGTCAACGCGACATTATATCCCGTCTGCTTAATGCACGGTGCATACGCATTATTATTTTTTTAATCTTCGTATAATGCACGAGCATACATACTGAGAACGGCTTATCTTATCAGCGATTCCGCGAACTTCGAATGGAATCGAGGCATTAATTCTATATCGAAAATTGAGTCGCAATGCAAATTATTTCACTCGGCATCGACGTTTTTTCTAAACTCTCAACGGCACGCGAGTTTTCTCGCTGCAAATAGACAGTTTTACAATTCTCGTGAGTGAAACAGTGCTGTGAAATGTTTGGCGTCGAGGAGCTTCAAGGATTTCGTGGGTTGCTAAAAGTTGCTCTATTGCGCCCTGATAGACAAAGCAGCACGAAACGCAGCACATGACACAATAATTATGGCACGTGCTGCACATGCTGTAATTGTGTCATGTGCTGCGTTTCGTGCCGTTTGTCTATCAGGGTGAGTGAGGACATCGGCAATTTAGTCAAGGTATGTATACTTAAAAATGTCTCTAAGGCTGATCGGCTCGTCTTTCGAATAAAATTATTAATAAAAACATTAATAATGTTTTCTTTTTAGTTTTATGGTTTTCAGAAAAATTAATTCATCGTATTAATGAAAGGTGTGCCGGAAGAGCCAAAGTGTGGTTATCAGTAACGCGGTCGTACAGATATTGCGAACGCACGGCATCAAGTATGACGTGCACGACGTAGGTATTGGCGAAGGAAACGCTCAAACAAGGTTTAGAAATTTTCATTCCCGCTGCAAAAGCGTATACAAATTTTTTACTTATCGATTTATTAAGTATCTTCATAAGATATAAATATAATTATTTTAAAAATAATTAGAAAAATGTGAAAAATGTCCTCAATCTTGCAGGTATAAAGGACTTCTCGAATTCGTCGGTGGTTGCGAAATCATGCTGCACATGCATCAGACTGGGGAGCTCGTCGAGGAGCTCGAAGAAGCCGGAATAACGAGCGCTCTTCTGTTAGCTGAGGAAGACAGCTCCATCTAAAAAGAACCAAAGAATAAAATTGTAAATAATCGTCACGGGACGCATCTCAATCTGACAGTCAGTTTTCTTTTTTTTCGTTATAAAAATATCTTGACGCGCATATTTTTTACCTTCACATTTTTTCGAGCTCTCTCCGTAATATCTTTCCCGCCGCACTCTTCGGTATCTTGTCGATGAATTCCACGTGTCCCAGCTGCTTGTACTTCGCGACGCGCTCCGCCACGTATTTCTTTATCTCGTTCGCTTCGAGCTCGGCCCCTTTTTTCGGGACTACAAACGCTTTCGGAATTTCTCCATATTTCTCGTGAGGGACGCCGATCACGGCGACGTCCGCTACTTTCGAGTAACCTTGAATCAGATCCTCGATTTCCGCAGGAGCTACTTGGAACCCTTGGACCTTTATCAATTCTTTCAATCGTCCTCGTATGTATACGACTCCTGAAGGAATATCGCGGGGATTACTTAGTTGTCATTTGAATCGGTCGCAAGTTTGTACAATCAATAAGTTTCACATTGGCCTATAACTGTCATTTTCAATTATTCATAGATCTGTAATTTAGATGATCTAGATCATCTATAGAAGCTTCTATAAAAAATCAATAATATATAGACCTATAATTAAGATCCTTCATCTATAGATCGATACATCTATACAGGTCCGGTGATCAATCAATCTGTAAATTATCGATATTTTATAAACTCTCGAACACATTACTTAGATGGTCTAAATTAACTGCTGAATATATTCCTACGTGAAGCTAAATCTATAGATACATAGATCTATAATTCACGATCTATTGTCAATGATATTTTTAATTGCGTTTTTTTTTTAATTTTCTGATTTCGTTACCGCTTTTGTCATAGCAGCCCAGGTCCCCGGTTTTAAACCATTCGCCCTCCATGCAATTAGCCGTTGCTTCTGGATTCTCGTAGTAGCCCTTCATCAACTGCGGGCCTCGTACGTAAATTTCGCCCACCTCATCGACGCCCAAATTGTTTCCCGCGTTCTCAGTCTCGTATCCGACGATTCGAATTTGAGCATTGGAAAGAACATGTCCGACCGATGTGTGCGGACTAACCGCAGCTAGCGAAATAGCCGGTGCACACTCCGTGAGGCCGTAGCCCTGTACCATTTTTAAGCTCGGCGGTGTTTTGTTAAGAAATTTAGCGAGAACTTCTTCGCCGATCGGTGCTGCACCAGAAACTACGGTCTTTATCGTTTCAAGGTGACGTTTTTTCAATCTCTCGTCATTGGCGAGCAACTGGACGAGCGGCGGCGCAACGTACAGCAGAGTCGAGCGGTTGTCTTCCAAAACTTTAAGGAAATTGTCTGCTGTGAATTGCGGCACGCAGACAAGCTTGCCGCCCAAACTATGAATATAATCAACATTTTATGTGAAACGACAAATATTTATGAACACAAGGGTAATGGCAATGAAATATTAAAATGAACGAATGGCGAGAGATGAAAGAAAATTGTACGCAATGATGTTAAGTTAAATCGATTCTACAATACCGTAGATACAGTCCGAGGATAACGACCAAACCGTATATATGATAAAACGGCAAAATAGCGGGCACAATTTCTTGATGACTTGCTGTACTTTCCCTCGCTACAATTACGCCTTTCGCTGCAAGTTGCATTATATTTGCCACCAAATTTCTGCAATGAAAAAAGTTCCTTTATAGGAATAAATTCAAGAAAAAAAAATGATTAATTGTGATCAGAGACAGAGCTTTAATGATACCTGTGAGATAGTTCAACCCCTTTGGGAAGCCCGCTCGTGCCACTCGAGTAAGGCAATAAAAATGTATCCTCCGCATCGACACCGGTCTTTTCTCCGGTTTTGCTGAACTCCTTGATATCGTTCTTTATTAAATCCGCAAACTTTATCGTGCCCTCCGTGGCGGTACTAGTTCCATCTTCAATCACAATTATCGGTAGTTTCACGTTTCCATTATCGACGATACTCGCAGCTACGGTGGAATGCTTCGACGGCACAGTGAAAACGGCTGAAGCCTTGGATGTCTTGATCTGTAACCGTATCTCGCCCACCGTGTAGGCTGGGTTTACCGGCGTCATCTGTCGATTTATAACGACTGTTGATTCATTTTTTTTTAATTGATCTAGCATCATAGATCCGCGCGGCTAATGTTTTATTAACCAGAAGCAACTGTAGCCGAAATTATTCTTAAAACAAGAATAAACAATTTCTCGATCTAAGACTATTTGTGGCATATTTGCTGTATTGGCAAAATAGCTATTTTTATTACATATTTTTAAAATATTTATGACAAAAAATCGTGAAAGATTTGTCAAATAGAAACATATCCAAAGGAAACTTTTTCGAGCAGAATGTCACCAAATTTTGTATTCTTTGGTTATAGGTATAAAAAAAAATTACCCGAAGCCCAGCTTCGCTCGCAGCCAAGAGCAAGAGTCCGTACTCGGGTATATTGGGGAGCACCACTGCGATGGTATCGCCCGGACGAAGATTGCTCCTTCTCAGAGAAGTTGCCAATCTTCCGGAGATTTTTTTCGTCTGGGCGTAAGTGTAAGCTCTTCCAGTCGCAGAGCATATCTGTCGTAAACAAAAAACTTTCATTGTTTTTTTCCGTCAGAAAAAGAAACATGTTTATCTGTACAGCTGCGGTTTGTGCGCAGACTTGCGTTCAACGAATTTCTCACCAGGGCCGTCTTGTCGTGCCACTTGTCCAGGTTACCGTAAATGTGTTCGTGCACGTAAGTGTCGGTGAAGCCACGAATGTCGGGAAAAGGGCTGCTCAAGACATTGCTATCGTCGACATTCGCTTTTACCGACGCCAGGCTCAGTGACCCCGTACCGAAATGCCTGCGGTTACTCGAACAAGTGTTTCTCGCCTGTCTGAGTATAACGTTCGACTGACGAGCGTTAATTTTTATTCCACAGCGGTGAGTCGCGACGGTGAAGTATCCGCAGACGAACGACCTTCCACCGTTGATCTTTATTCCCTTCGGCATCGCCCCAAACCTCGACCCGACGTTAATCAAACCCGACATATCGGTAACAAAATAAAGAAAAGTTCTTCCAAAATCTTCTTCCTTACACGTACGAGCTGCTACTAAACAGTGTAGCAGGTCATCCTGACAATAACATTGCTCACTGTATCACAGTATTAAGACCTGCGGATGGTAATTAATGATTGTGTACGCTACGACGATATTATCCAAGTCGATGTAAGATTTGAAGCAAACACTATATTCCGTCCTCTCAATTCACGGTAAATACATATAATTATTTTTTATATTTTTGTATCATGACTGTGCATTCTGATAACGGCATGGTAGGGCATGATCTCAGCCAATCTCATCTTTGACAAAGTTATTCTTCGCCAAAAAGGTTCTAGATTATAGGAACCCACGAAAGTGCCGCTTATATACGTTAGATGGCGCCATCAGTCTTCGCCGATACCGCCAAATTGAATTCGCGGGAATTTCTCCCTATCAAATTATCCAGATTGATCGGCTATTACGTTATTAAAGTGGTAAGGTATATTAACTGGATAGAAGAAACCACATGTATCCGAATCTTATATACTGTAGACTTCGCTGTAAGGCTGCTTCGCATTGAATGGAACTTTTATCCAATAGTATAAGTAAGCGTGCGAATAAACATAAACCGGAAACATTTCTTGTTTTCTTTAAACAATTTTTGGTTGTGCGAACTACAGCCTGTGATTGATAATCGAAACATCGTGCGTTCGTGCCCAACTTCACGTCATTTTTTTTCGTTTTGTTTTAACTGCCCTAGTAAGATTTGATCGTAGCAAAAGTTTTATTATCTGAAGTGAATGGACTACGAATATATTATTTATTTATTTACTGAAATGATTACTGAAATAAGGTGGTTTACATGCGTCCTATGTAAAGTTTATTTTTATTAGCATTGATTTATGTAAATTACATGTAAAAATAAATGCTAATAAAAATAAATTGTACGTAGGACTCACAAACACTTTTTTTTTTCAATAATAACTTCAGTAAATAAATGAATAAATAATGTATTCATTGTCCATTCATTTCGGATAAGTGAACTTTTGCTACGTTCAAATCTCAAATGATATGCTCATTGATATTTAGATGCCTTGTTGCTCCTAATACATGATACACTGGCGAAATCGGAGGCTTTACGATCATATTTAATACTGCCGCATCTGTGTCAAAATTGTTGTCCATTTTTATCTTGCAATATCAAAGCGTTCATTGTGATTTCCGTCGTTTTCAACGCGTAAAGAAATTTTGTGAAAAATGAGACCTGTGAGATAATTTTTGATACTGCCACATCGACGTTCAAATTTTCAAAATCGTACTATTGATTTAGTTCATAATTGAGCTTTAACACAGCTGGTTATTAAGGCATTAGTAGTAGTAGTAGTAGTAGTAGTAGTAGTAAGAGATTTGTTGCCAAATTTTTATATTTATACAGTTATCTTTTTATACTAGCTTTATTCCTAATGATAGTTATACACCTTGGCAAAGGACCATCGACCTGAGTTCTTCAGTCCGAGATTTTCTTTGGTATTTGGAAGGGTTTTTTTTTCCTTTCCTCAGGTTACAATTGAAAGATTTGTAGATTTTATTCCGGGGTTCTTTCATAGGCCATTAATTCAAATTATTGATAAATTGTGTGTGTGAAAAATTTGTGTTTGCGGGTAACATGTTATATCGGTTGTCTACATAGTGGCTTAATATTATCGATTCGGTTTACGGCAAATTATGTTGTGAGTACCTTAGATCTTTTAACTATTCAGATGATTTCTGTCGTTGAGTGTAAGTGTGTATTTGGGGAGTTGTACAGAGGGCTGATCGGGTGGCGGATACGCGTCAGGCGGTTTAGTGCGCATGTTTCAGCCGTTTTCATTTTTTTCGCGGTCTCCTTGCAGTTGACAAAAACTGGGTGGCCATACTCGATGATTGGTCTGCATATGCTTTTATAAATTTTGGTTAACTGAATTATGTGAAGTTTGTGATTTTTTAAAGTAATACTTCTAAAGTGGGAGGCTCTTGTTGACATTGCTAATTTACACTGTTGTAGGTGGTAGTTGAAATTGAGTTTTGATCGAGATGTATTCCGAAGTATTTTATCTAAGAACATACGGACTGTCGGAGATTGTTAAGGAATTAGTTGTTTCTATAGTAAGTATATGTCCTACAAAATCGGGGAGCTGTACGTTAATATATAATACTGCATCTATAATAAAATTTTCACATGGTTGATATAAAAAAATCAGATAGCTCATGTAATTAATGATTTTATTTTCATGTAAAAATGATATACACGAAAATTGGAGCATGCACGATAATATTTAACACTGCTGCATTGAAAAAAAAGTTGAAAATATAAATTACCATAGGCACTTTCTCATAATGTTTCTTTATTTGCTAAGCTTCTCCTATGAGAGAAGATTTTCTCTATTTTTTACTTCCTCGTAGAGGAAGCTCACGAATAAACGAACATTGTAAGAAAACAATATGAAAGTTCCAATTTTCAACTATTAAAAATGGTAATTTGAGTTAAGTATAGAAAAACCATGTGCAAATTACTTTGCACCTGTTTCCGTAACATAAAAAAGATTCTTCGTCCCATAAAATGAAAACCGTTAAAATGTACACCAAAATTGATTGTAACAAATCGCAAACTGAAATTTGCAGATTTCATCATTTCAAGGCGATTTTTAATCTGTTCTTCGCCGCAGATTACAAAACTATAACACATTTTACTCTTACCATGATATTTGATTCAGAAGTTCGTGCCAGACTTAAAAAACAAATTGTTAAATAAAATCCAAATTTTGAAATTCCTATAAAATTTAAACGTCAGGTCATTTTTCGCCGAATTCAACATGAAATCTTGTACAGTGTTTAGTTCATTGCCGTATTAAATTTAAGCCTGATATCTCCACGTCAATAAAGTCCCATAAAATCTGATCGCTTGGATAGATTTGGACCAATTTCAATACCAAAGGTCTTTGATCAAAACGTTATATTCGTGTGTAGTTTCATTCGTCAGACTATTATTTTTTTCTTTCACTCTACACCTGACTTATTCTCGGCTATGAAATGAGCGTTATACGGATGCGGCAGTATTTAATTTTTTTTTTAAATTTTCTGCTGCTGTGGTCGATGTGACTATTGGATTTATCGAAGGATTTGTATATAAAATACCAAAAGAAACTTCAAAATTTGAAACCACAAAGAAACAAACACATCACGACAACATTTACAACTCTGAGGAATTTCTACACGCTGTTGCGTCACAACGAGAGTTAGTAAAATTCGATAATATACTAGAGATTGCAGAAAGTAACATAATTCAAGACACAAACAGTAACATAGCGAACAATGAGATCTTTGACCCGTTCGGTGAAATCAAACAGAGAATGGATAACAATAATAATGGGAATAGTAATGGTGGAAGTAACCGATTAATGAACCTCACCAAAACGGAGGTAGACACAGATGTCAATTTACTTTTTGCTTTGGGACCTAAGTTTTGCCTTCCCTATCTCAACAAATACGATACACAAACCTGCATTCACTCAACAATAGCGGTATTCGAATCGACATCAGCCAATCTTATTCAAGAAAATAAATTAGATGACGTATCGAAAAAAATTCACTAGAATACTCCATAATATTAGGAACCCCAGAAATCGAGCACACATAATTTTAACACACGCAGGCAAAGGAAACACAACGGTCATAATATCACGAGAGGATTATGTAAAGAAAACACTAACATTATTCAACGACCAAACAACTTACAAAATAATAGACTTAGTACCACAAAAGAAACATCCATGTGATAAACTTTAGAATGATTGCACAAAACTTTTGCGAACATGGAAACATTTTGAATACATAACAGAACAAAGGTTTAAATATCTAAAATAAGGGAATGGAAATGTAGTTAGACTTTACACTCTCCCGAAAATACACAAAAAAGATATTCCCATGCGACCAATAGTTTCGTCAGTTGGCATTCCCACACACTAACTGGCTGATTTTATACAAAAAATATTAAGCAAGATAATTCCTCTTCCTAGGTCTTACGTGAAAGATAGTGTTGCGTTTAAAAACTTAGTAAACGGCGTACAAATTCCAGAGAGTCATTCAATAGTTTCAGTTGACGTAATATCGTTGTACACTAATGTTCCAATCGAACTAGTAGAAAAAGTCTAAAAGAGCTCACTGACATGATCCCCATAGATGAGATCATCGATCTGGTTAACTTCATGATGACCACAACATTCTTTACCTTCCAAGACGTGATTTATAAACAACTTGACGGTTGAGGGTTGCCTATGGGTTCACCCTTAGCACCAATCTTACCACAGATAGTCATGGCTGACCTTAAAGAAGATTGCTTGTCTAAACTACCGTTCACACCTGGATTGTCACAGGTGTGAACGGTAGTTTAGATATGTTGACGACTTAATTTTCATGTTACCAATCACGGAAATTAATAACACTCTAAACGTATTGAACAACTATCATAGAAAACTGCAGTTCACAGGAGAGACAGAAAAAGAATCTCGTTTACCGTTTCTGGAAATCTTACTTATCCACGAAAGTAATAGGATATACACTGATTGGTACAGAAAACCGACCTGGTCGGGAAGGTTTATAAATTATTTCGCTCACCATCCAAATCAGCAGAAAAAAGGAATCATCTACATGCTTGTTGATCAACGAATCAAAGTAGCTGACCAGATTGTTAAACACGCTCACGCAGCCGAGCGCCGAAACGGTGAGCGAGGACCAAAGAGGAGAGAGAGAGATTCCGTAGGGAGGGGGGAATAGAGCACGGATAAGGCGAAAATGATTTTCGGAGCAGTGAGCGTGTAGATAGGCTACGGGAACGGTGCGTGTGCGATTGAGCGAAAACCGAGCGAGAGGCAGAAAAACCGAGCGTGTGCGAGAACGAAGAGACGGCGAATACCGGAGCGCAGGCTCCGCCGTGTTTTGTAAAATTGTAACGTGTTTTAGGTTTAAGCAGTTCTTTTGTGTGCGAAGATTAATAAACCGTTTGGGAGTGTGCTTTTTTCTATCCAGCGTGTATGTGTAGTCTTTATTGGTCCGTCCTGACCCCACCGTTCGAGCTACGATTAGCACGACGGACAACATTAACAAGATGTTCCACAAAAAGTATCTGGATCTTATAGAAAACACGTTAAAACGGAATTGCTATGTTATATCCGCAGAAACTCAGTTAGCTACTCTGGATTCTGCGGGAGAGCCGTTAGCTTTTATGATTCGGGATTTATCCAGTTAAGGGTTAGAACCCAAGAGAATTATAGTCGCACGATTTATTATTTATCATAGTTTATTAGAGAAATGTTCCAAATAGTTTATTACAACAATGTTTATTAGAGTTTATTACCAATCGTATCGAGTACACCTTGTACATTGGTCTTCTTGTAGAAGAACTTAAACTTGTCCGAACTAGTAGTATCACTTACTACCGAATTCCGTGCCCTTGCACAAATAATCGTAAACGTAACGTAACGAACGGAAGGTAACCAACCGTACAGAATCAGGAGTTCCGAAGAGACTGGTGGGTCCCTGCTCCCGGTTCCCTATACATGGATAGAAGAGCAGGCACGTCAGCTTAATTTTAGTCGATGTCAGATATTTCGTCAGATTGCTAATTGTTTAAACAATTCTCGCTTCCGGGTAGAATACGATATCGTCGATAATTTCCTAATACCCGGCTCAGCAATTCCTGAGCTGATGCGTTACTTGCCGAGTCGCCCGCGATTGCTTAAATGCTGCGTTAGGTGTCGAGTTACACGCGTTTGCCTAAATGTTGACTCGACTGTACGGTGGATTTCGTTATTATTTCGCAACGACGCGTGGTCGTCGCCTGCTGCTGCATACCTCGATTACGGTGCAATGAGCTTGCCTTAATAATCGAGGTATTAAAATACCCGGGGTACTACAACAGCTATTCAACTGAATTTATTTAAAAAACACATAAAAATCAGACTAAACTCGGTGCAATTAAAACAACAAGGTAATGAGGTTCCAAAGAAAGAGTTTGACTTAAAAAGACTGGTCAATTTCCTTATGGGGAAAATACATACAACGAAATTTACAGATTGATGAAGGAACAAGATTTATTTACGGTCGCCAACAATAAACATAACGTTTCCTCAATCACAAGGTTGGCTAAAGACAAAATTCCTCCGTTGAATAGGTCAAATGTGGTTTACTCGATTCCATGTAACAACTGCGAATTTGTTTATGTGGGGCAAACACTCAGATATCTTTATGAGCGATTGAAAGAACATAAAAGAAGCTTAAAGACAATACAGAAAAATAGCTGTATCAACAGATTTTTCCGATTAAATTAACACGTTATGACAAGTTTGGGCTCTTTTTACCCGAGAACAAAAAAACTCCTTTATGAACAATTAAATAAACAATCTATGATTATATTCCCTTTCTCTAGAACTGATAATGCTTGATCTCTAAATTTGGGCCCTGGCCGTCCATAAATGCAGAAACTTTTGTTTAAACGATTTTAGTAAAAAATTATTGTCATATTCCTTGTCCTTGGTTTCGACAATGCATGTCTTCCAAATTTGAACTTTTATGAACCGAAAATATAGGAACTTTGTCATAAACCATTATGACGACAATTACCCTAGAATACCAATTTCAGGCCTTCGTTGTTACTTGCTCCTTAGATTTAACATTATTCTATCAAGGTTTAAGCGATAATGACGTTGGCCGCCATTGGATCGTTTTGCCGGTAAGTATCTCTTATCTTTTTTCTTTCAGGTGTGGCCGCCTCCCGGATCGCAACTCAGGTAAGTATACATATATGTGTTGTATTTAATTATTATCTTTACTCTCAGGTGGACCGGGTTCTCCCTTGGATTCTCCCCAAAGGTACGTATGCTATGTAGCTTTGCGGTTTTGCTTATTACTAATCTTTCCCTTTCTCCCTCTTTTAGATGCTGCATCAGTTATTGTAACGGCTTGGTCCTTTCGCTCGTCGGTTCCACAGACCAGGGTCTTTACAACGCATAAGTCTCGTTTTTTTACCCTAGCGGGCAGTAGCGAGTAATAAAAAAATAGTATAATCCATTAGGAAAATAATTAGACAAATAAACATTTATAAACATTTGCTCCAATCTTGAAGATTCATAAACGGCGATGACATCGCTGGTTGCGAGATCATGCTGCAGATGAATTAGAACGACGAGCTCGTCGAGGGGCTCAAGAAATCCGGAATAACGAGCGCGTTTCTGGTATCTCAGGACGACACTGCTGTATCTAAAAAAACCCAAGAATCGTCAACAAAAATGTATTGTTCATCTAATGGATTGTAAATAATCGTCACGGGAAACACCTGTATCTGCCAGTCAGTTTTCTTTTTTTAATTATAAAAATATCTTGATGCGCATATTTTTCACCTTCAAATTTTCTCGAGGTCTCTCCGAAGTATCTTTCCCGTCGCGCTCTTCGGTATCTTGTCGATGAATTCCACGTGTCCCAGCCGTTTGTATTTCGCGACACGCTCCGCGACGTATTCCTTTATCTCGTTCGCGTTGAGCTCCGCTCCTTTTTTCGTAACTACGAACGCTTTCGGAATTTCTCCGTATTTCTCGTCAGGGACGCCGATCACCGCGGCATCTGCTACTTTCGAGTAACCTTGAATTAGATCCTCAATCTCCGCGGGAGCGACTTGGAAACCTTGAACCTTTATTAGTTCTTTCAATCGCCCCCGTACGTATATGAGTCCTGAAGGAATACCGCGGAGATTACTTAGTTATCGTTTGAATCAGTCGGGAGTTAGTAAAACTAATAAGGTTCATATTGGCCTGTACGTATCATGTTCAATGTTTCATATATCTACAATTTAGATGAGCTAGATAATCTATAGAAGCTTCTATAAAAGATCAATAATCTATAAACCTATAAATCAGATCGATTATCTTATTACTTATTACGATCTATGAACCATCGATCAATATCTGTAAAGATGTATGGAGATCCGTAGATGGATAGATCTATACAGATCCATACATCAGTAGATCTATAGACATTTGTAGATCGACATCGATAGCAGTGCGCCGATTCATGGATCTTTAAATTCCAGACCTTTTTATAAACTCTTGAACATATTCCATATTAATGAAGCTAAAAACCTATAGGTACATAGATCGATAATTCACGATCTATTGTTAATGATATTTTCAGTTGCGTTTTTTGTTTTGTTAATTGTCTGATTTCGTTACCGTTTTTGTCGTAGCAGCCCAGGTCCCCGGTTTTAAACCATTCGCCCTCCATGCAATTAGCCGTAGCCTCAGGATTCTCGTAGTAGCCTTTCATGACCTGCGGGCCTCGTACGAAAATCTCTCCCACCTCATCGACGTCCAAATTGTTTCCCGCGTTCTTAGCCTCGTTTCCGACGATACGAATTTGAGTATTGGGAACAACGTATCCGGCTGATGTGTACGGAGTATCCGCAGACAGCGAGATAACCGGTCCACACTCCGTGAGCCCGTAACCTTGTATTAATTTCAAGCCCGGCTGTGTTCTGCTGAGAAATTTAGCGAGGACTTCTTCGCCGATCGGTGCCGCACCGGAAACTACGGTCTTTATAGTTTCCACGTGATGTTTTTTCAACCTCTCGTCATTGGCGAGCAACTGGACGAGCGGAGGCACAACGTACAGCAGAGTCGAGCGATTGTCTTCCAAAACTTTGAGGAAATTTTCTGCAGTGAACTGAGGCACGCAGACGAGCTTGCCGCCCAAACTATGAAAAAAATCACCAATTTACGCGAATCCACAAATATTTACGGAAACAAGGATTGTAATCGAAAAGCAATTATAAAAAAGTTGAAAACGAAATGCTCGTATTGATTCCTCATAAAAGTTTTAAATTGAAATTTTTATATCGTTTCCTCATAAAACTTACAAACTGACATTTTCATATGGCGTTCTCACAATGTTCCTGTATTCGTAAAGCTTCTTCTATGAGAAAGCCTTTTCTGTATTTTTGACTTTCTCATAGAGAAGACTTCGCGAATAAAGGAACATTGTGAGAAAGCTGTATGCAAATTTCAATTTTCAACTTTTTTCAACGTAACGTCGTGTTCGACGTTCATGCAAAACGACTAACCGGTTCAGGTTTAGCGCTACATAAAAAGCTGTGCGCAAAACTGTAATAAATAAGGAAGCCATGTGCCAATTACTTTGCAACGTTTTTCGGAACATAAAAAAAGGTCTACATATCATAAAATTGCAACGGTCTAAATTTCCGCAAAATTCGTTGTAGAAAATCGCTGACTGAAATTTGCGCAATTTGTGGTTTTGAGGGCATGTCTTACGTATTTTTCCCCACAGATGACGAATCTCTCCCTTATTTTACTCCTAGGGCAACATCTAATGCATAAACTCGCGGCGAACATAAAAAACAAATTTTGTTTTAATTCATAAATTCCCATAAAATTTAATCGATTAGATCTATTTACGTCAAATTTAATACCAAACATTGTTCAGTGTTACTCCATTCCCGTAGCAAATTTGGGTTCGATATCTCCATGTTTACTGGAATTGGACCATTTTTGGTCGTTTTTCAAACAACTCAAAATCTCATAAAATCTGACCGCTTGGATAGATTTCGGCCAAATTCAATACCAAAGGTATTGAATCAACATATTATATTAATGTGCAGTTTTAGGACAATAGCTCAACATTTACGTAAGTTAGGGGAACAACAAACGTTTTTCAAAAAATTCAAAATCCGATAAAATCTCCAATTCGGGCTCAATCTTCATAAAAATTGCACTGAATGAAAAGACCACACTACTAGTATCTCAATTTTTAACTGGCTATCTCCTACCGTTTATGAGTTATAGTCGTTTTAAATTATGCTAGTCTGCCTCTCTCTCTCTCTCTCACACACACACACATACATCCGGACGCCAGGTAAATATCACATTTCTCTACGTTTCAGACTACTTTAAGTATGTACTGTGACACTAAAGTTTCGATTTTTTTTTACGAAACCATAGTTTTCTCTATGAGGAAGCAAAATGAAAGAATAGCGAGAGAGAAAGAAAATTGTACGCAATAACGTTGAGTAAAATCGATTCTACAATACCGTAGATTCAGTCCGAGGATAAGCATCAAACCATATAAATGATAAAAAGGCAAAATGACTGGCAAAACGTCTTGATGACTCGCTGTAGTTTCGCTTGCTATTGCTACGCCTTTCGCAGCCAGTTGCATCATACTTGCGATCAAGCCTCTGCAATAAAAAAATTTCCCATAAGGTGAACGGCCCAGTTTGTGACACTTCTAGAGCAGCGGAGTGGGTTTTCTATCAATTACGAACGCGTAACATTGTCAAACTGAAAATGAACTGTCTCAACACGTACATAAAAACCTTCTGAATGAAATTCACCTATCATACAAGTCAATTAATCAAGAATTTTGATAATAATATTGATTTAATGCTTGTCTACTGCCGGAGTTTCTGACACTGTGGACCCACCCATGTCCCAGTTTGTGACCCTCGCGTGTACCCGGTTTCTGACACTCATGCCGCAAGTTCATGACCCACGCGTGAGCCCGGTTTCTGACACTCACGCAGCAGTTACTTACCCAGTTTCTGAAATTTCGCAATGTCAATTGAAATCGCCCAGATAGAAAAATGACGGCACGGCGGAGCAACGGTGGCGGTACCAATGGTAAGATACCCGTTTGACGGCACGTTTTTCTATCTGGGCGATCTAATTGCATTTCTTATGTAATGTTAGTATCAAATTTCAGGTAGAAACAATGAAAAAGATTTAATTGGCTTAAAGGCATTATAATTCCATTAGATGTGTAGAAAAATCGAGGGTCAGAAACCGCGGCATAACCTTAATTATGTGACGGACTTCTTGACCCCGCGAATTTAACGAAACAACTGAACAAAAGTAGGATTTTCTTCATCACATCAATAAAGTGGTCCGTGCTGACCATTGTAACGGCCGCAGCCTAATTATTTAACTTTTAAGCTTTAATATTTATTGATGCGTATCGACGTAGCGTTTCCGTTCGATACGCTCTTCGAAGAAGCCCTTAAGGTTATCGCGCATCCGGACCGCCGTGAGCGACCACTTATCTAGCTTAGTCTAAACACCGACGACTCTTTATTCCTTTGTAACAGCGAGCGCGAAGCCCTCAGCCCGCTTCAATCAGTTCAGCTCCGACCGACACCGCGAACGGTACACTCTCTCCGAACAATTACACTCTCCGACTAATAAAAGACTTGCATATTTTTCACATCATCTTCGACTCGATTCATTTAACACAGTGGCGACCCATCGACCATCCGTCACACCATTGTGATATAAGGAAGAGCGGGGCAAAATGGAACAGTGGGGTAAAACGGGATAATGGGACAAAATGCAATTTTCCAATAAATTTTGCACGGTGGCGGTGATGATAAGTGGGGCAAAACGGGGTTGAAAATCCGGATGTATTGTTGGGACAAAATGGGGCATCCACAAATTAATGGAAAATTGAGTTGTGCGCACGATGTCCCTTTTTGCCCCACTGTCCATTTTCGCCCTGCTCTCCCCTAAGTTTCATGTGCTTAAATATGTACTTGAGATTGAAAACGCCCTACTCTGCAACTGCCGAAGCTTGTGAGCCATGGTCTTCCGAGCCGACTGAAGTCCAAATCATACTATTCGCGGATAAATTTAATTACTAAACATTTAATTTAAAAACTATGTGTATCGTCAAAATAAACAACATTTAACGCTTTTCAATTTGCCGGTAATGTAATAACGGTAATTTTTGACGAAAACTGAATTTACAGCAGACAAAAATGTGCCGTCGGGGTCACAAACTAGGCCGTTTACCTTACAGGAATAAATTCAAGAAATAAACAAAATTAATTGTTATCAGAGACAGAGCTTCAATGATACCTGTGACATAGTTCAACCCCTTTGGGCAGTCCGCTCGTGCCGCTCGAGTAAGGCAGTAAAAATGTGTCCTCTGCATCGACACCGGTTTTTTCTCCGGTTTTGCTAAACTCCTCGATATCGTTCTTTATCAAATCCGCAAACTTTATCGTTCCCTCCGGTGCGCAACCGTTTCCGTCTTCGATCACGATTATCGGTAGTTTCACATTTGCATTGTCGGCGATACTCGCAGCCACGGTGAAATGCTTCGACGGTACAGTGAAAATGGCTGAAGCTTTAGATTTTTCCATCTGCAACCGTATCTCGTTCACCGTATAGGCTGGGTTTATCAACGTCATCTGACAATTTATAACGATCGTTCATTGATTGTTTTTATTGGCCTAAGATCATAGATCGGCGCGGCTAAAATATTACCCACTGGAAGCAACTATTGTCGAGTTTATTCTTAAAACAAAACATATAACTTTTTGATCGAAGATTATTCGTCGCATAATTGCTGCATTGACAAGACAACAATTTTTATATCATGTCATCCATGAAAAAAAATCTTGAAAAATCTGTCGAATAGAAACGTACCCAAAGAAAGCTTTTCGACCAGAATTTCATTAAATTTTTTTCTCTGATTTATATATTAAAAAAAAAAATACCCGAAGCCCAGCTTCACTTGCAGCCAAGAGCAAGAGTGCGTACTCGGGTATATTGGGCAGCACCACCGCGATCATATCGCCTGGACGAAGATTGCTCCTTCTTAAAGAAGTTGCCAATCTTCCACAAATTTGTTTCATCTGAGAGTAAGTGTAGGCTCTTCCAGTCGCGGAACATATCTGTCGTAAAAAACCATTATTTTTTTGCATAAAAAGAAGTGTTTCTATACAAAATATATCACTGACTCAAGTAAAATTCGCTTACGGGCTGACAAAGAAAAGAATGTGTATTTCAATTCTACTTTCAATTCCATACAGGCTCGAAACGATAACACGTCACCTTGACAGTCTTGCCGTCCTTGTTTCTATTTCATATGGAATTACAAGAATTGAAAGTAGAATTGAAATTAAAACAAATGTCTTTGGCAGCCCGCAATCAAATTTTTTTTTCCGTTGCAGACCTGCACTCGACCCATTTCGTACCAGAGCCGTCTTGTCGTGCCACTTGCCCAGGTTTCCGTATATGTGTTCGTGCACGTAAGTATCGGTGAAGTCACGAATGTCGGGAAATGGGCTGCTCAAGACATTGTTATCGTCGACATTCGCCTTTATCGACGATAGGCTCAGTGATCCCGTAGTGAAATGCGTGCCGTTGCTCGAGCAAGTGTTTTTCGCCTGTTTCAGAATAACGTTCGACTGACGCAGGTCAATTTTTACTCCACAGGGGCGACTCAAGGTGGCGAGTTTTCTGCAGATGAACGACCTTCCACAGTTGAGCTTTATTCCCTTCGACGCCGCCCTAAACCTCGATGCGACGATAAATAAACCCGACATGGCGTTTACAAAATAAAAAAAGTCTTTCTTCTTAACTGCGGTTCGTTACGTGTTCGAGCTGCTACTGAACAATGTAGCTTATCATCCTGACGATAACTTTGTTCACTATATCACTGTATTAAGACATGTGCATAGTAATTACTGATTGTACGCACTAGGAGAACATTATACAAGCCGGTGAAAGTGTCAACGTGACACTAAATTCCGTTCACTTCTTCTTTTTTTTTTATCTTTGTATAATGAACGCGCATTCTGATAACGGCTTATTAACGAGTCCTTGAACCTTCAATGACATCGAGGTAGTAAGACTGTAGAAAATTTAATCGCGAGCAAATTAGTCTATTCGACATCAACGTTTTTGGTAACCTCTCAACGGGATGTGAGTTTTCTCACTGCAAAGAGATACTTTTACAATTTTGGTTAGTGAAACAACGCCGTGAAATGTGTGCCGTCAGAGAAGCTTCAGGCTCTCGTGGGTCGCCAGAAGTTGCTTACTGTGAGTGAGGACATCGGCAATTTAGTCGAGTTATGTATACTTAATACTTAGTCAAGGTATGTCAAGGTATGCTGTATGTAATCGAATTAAATGATTAATGAACATATGACTGATCCATTTTTGTTGTTGTTTTGGATTACGAAAAAATAAAGTCGGCGTATTTGTGAAAGATGTCCGAAGTGGGGCTTCAGTAACGCAGTCGTACAAATATTGCGAGTGCACAGCGTCAAAAGTACGACGCGTACGATGTATTGGTGAACGAAACGCTCAGACAACGTTCAGAGTTCTTCATTCCGATTGCACGAGACTGTACGAATTTTTATTTATCGATTTATTTACCTATATGCATAAGATATACAAATAGTATAACCCGTTAGAAAGATAGTTAGAAAAATGTTAATATTTTCCTCAAACGTGCAGATATAAAGGACTTCTCGAATTGTCCAACGATACCTCGAGTATTCATTAATGGCGATTTCGTCGCTGGTTGCGACATCATGCTGCAGATGCATCAGAACGGTGAGCTCGTCCAGAAGCTCAAAAGAAAGCCGCAATAACGAGCGCGCTTCCGTTAGCTGAGGACAACACTGCTGCATCTAAAAAAATAAAAAAAATAGTCAACAAAGATTCGTTGTTCATCTATTGAATTGTAAATAATTGTCACGGGCACATAGCACCAGATAGCATTTTGCCAACAAACTGCCAGCAAATAGGCAGCATATGTCCGCACGAGATGGCGGCAACATTGCGGCATGTGCGTCCGCATTTGCCTATGTTTTTGGCAGCTTTCAATGCCGAAAATTCTTAGGATCATATTGTCAGCAAGTTGTCAGCTAGGCTTGCTGTCACTTTACGTCTCACTACGAAGATTGATTTGCTTGAGTCATTGTTATTTTAGGTGAAATTTAGAAAAATTCGATTTCTTATAAAATTTAAGTGACTTTATCGATTTTTACAAAAATTCAATTCCAAGAATCGCTAGTGATAATCCATTTGTGTATCATATTTTAGAAACATATATCGACACTAAACGAACCCATAATTTGACACAACTTCCGAACAAATTGAAAATCCAAAAACGGGTATTATTTTGTATGGTTATAGAAGTTTAATGTCGACGAGTCGAGTCACATACATACATACACGGGTCATTGAACTATAATTTACATCGTTCGAAGATCAATTAATTCGCTTTTATTCCAAACCCCATAATTGTTGCGTTATTCATTACTAATCAATTACACTTAGGCAAACAAACTCTTAAATAACTCATTAACACGTAACGTAATTCATTATCAACTCATTATCGCATGAAAAAATAAGCTTTCATTATCGTTAGCAATAACGCTGATTGAGGAAATGTGTAATCAGAGGTCGGCTGCTGATGAGGAGGAATTTTTGTCTCTTTCACGGCTTCTAAGAATAAGAAATCAGCTTGTAGTAACCGTTGTTGGATTTTTGCTACCAATATGGTGCAAGCTCGTGCTCGTGCGATTGTTGCAATATTGCTGGCAAGCAAACAGCAAAGCTTGGTGGCAAGAAATTGCCCTTGTTTGCCTGTGCTATGGTTGGCTATCTGGGTCTCTATCTGCTAGTCGGTTTTCTATTTTGGCCATTATAAAAATATCTTGACGCGCATATTTTTCACCTTCACATTTTTGCGAGCTCTCTCCGAAGTATCTTTCCCGCCGCGCTCTTCGGTATCTTCTCGATGAATTCTACGTGTCCCAGCCTCTTGTACTTCGCGACACGCTCCGCAACGTATTCCTTTATGTCATTCGCTTTGAGGTCGACCCCTTTTTTTGGGACTACGAACGCTTTCGGAATTTCTCCGTATTTCTCGTGAGGGACGCCGATCACCGCAGCGTCCGCTACTTTCGAGTAACCTTGAATGAGATCCTCGATTTCCGCAGGAGCGACTTGGAAACCTTGTACCTTTATCAGTTCTTTCAATCGTCCTCGTATGTATATGAGTCCTGAAGGGATACCGTGGAGATTAATTATTTATCATTTGAATCGGTCGCAAGTTTGTAAAATTAATAAGTTTCACATTGGCCTATAACTAATTTTTAATGATGCATCGATCTATAATTTAGATGATTTATACAAGCTTCTGTAAAAGATCCGTAATATATAGACTATAGACTTCTAATTAAGATCCTTTATCTTATTACTAAGATCGATGGATCTATAAATCGTAGATCTTTTATAAAATCTAGAACACATTACTCAGATCGTCTAAATAAAGTGCCAAAGTGGATATATGCCGTGAAGCTAAATCTATAGATGTATAGATATCGATAATTCACGATCTATCGTCAATGATATCTTCAGTCTCATTTTTTTCTTTTCTGATTTCGTTACCGTTCTCGTCGTAGCAGCCCAGGTCCCCAGTTTTAAACCAATCGCCCTCCATGCAATTAGCCGTAGCCTCAGGATTCTCGTAGTAGCCTTTCATGACCTGCGGGCCTCGTACGAAAATCTCTCCCACCTCATCGACGCCCAAATTGTTTCCCGCGTTCTCAGCCTCGTATCCGACGATACGAATTTGAGTGTTGGGAACAACATGTCCGGTCGATGTCTGAGGACTAACCGCAGCCATCGAGATAACCGGCGCACACTCTGTAAGGCCGTAGCCCTGTACTAATTTCAAGCCCGGCGGTGTTCTGCTAAGGAATTTAGAGAGAACTTCTTCGCCAATCGGTGCTGCACCGGAAACTATGGTTTGTATCGTTTCAACGTGATGTTTTTTGAACCTCTCGTCATTGGCGAGCAACAGGACGAGCGGCGGCGCAACGTACAGCAGAGTCGAGCGGTTGTCTTCCAAAACTTTGAGGAAATTTTCTGCAGTGAATTGAGGCACGCAGATGAGTTTGCCGCCCAAACTATGAAAAAAAAATCAACAATTTATGTGAAACAACAAATATTTCTAGACGCAAGGGTAATGGGAAAAAATTATAAAAATGATAGAATGCCGAGAGACGAATGAAAATTGTACGCAATGATGTTAAATTAAATTGATTCAACAATACCGATACAGGCCGAGGACACAGATCAAACCGTATATATGATAAAACGGCAAAATAGCGGGCAAAATTTCTTGATGACTCGCTGTACTTTCGCTCGCTACAGCTACGCCTTTCGCTGCAATTTGCAATATATTTGCCACCAAATTTCTGCAATGAAAAAAGTTCGTATACATAAATAAATTCAAGAAAGAAAAAAAAATTGCTCGTAGACAGAGCTTCAACGATACCTGTGAGATAGTTCAACTCCTTTGGGAAGTCCGCTCGTGCCACTCGAGTAAGGCAATAAAAATGTATCCTCCGCATCGATACCGGTCTTTTCGCCGGTTTTGCTGAACTCCACGACATCGTTACTTATTAAATCCGCAAACTTTATCGTTCCCTCCGGTGTGCAACCGTTTCCGTCTTCGATCACGATTATCGGTAGTTTCACATTTGCATTGTCAGCGATACTCGCAGCCACGGTGGAATGCTTCGACGGTACAGTAAAAATGACTGAAGCTTTAGATGTCTTGATCTGCAAGCGTATCTCGCCCACCGTGTAGGCTGGGTTTATCGGCGTCATCTGTCGATTTACAACGATCGTTAATTGTTTTTTTTATTGATTTAGGATCATAGATCGGCGCGGCTAATATTTTATTCACTAGAAGCAACTGTCGTCGAAATTAGTCTTAAAACAAGAATAAATAAATTTTCGATCTGAGATTATTTGTAGCACATTTGCTGTGTTGGCAAAACAGCTATTTTTTATCAAATATTTTTTTAATATTCATTTTAAAAAATCGTGAAAGATTTGTCGAATAAAAACGTACTCAAACGAACCTTTTTGGAGCAGCATTTCCCAAAAAATTGTATTCTATGGTTATATATATATTTTCAAAATTACCCGAAGACCAGCTTCGCTCGCAGCCAAGAGCAAGAGTGCGTACTCGGGTATATTGGGGAGCACCACGGCGATCGTATCGCCCGGACGAAGATTGTTCCTTCTCAGAGAAGTTGCCAATTTTCCGGAGATTTTTTTCGTCTGGGCGTAAGTGTAGGCTCTTCCAGTCGCAGAGCATATCTATCGTAAAAAAAAACTTTCATTGCTTTTTCATCAAAAAAGAAATATGTTTATCTGCAAAGCTGCAGTTCGTGCGCTCAATGAATTTCTCACCAGAGCCGTCTTGTCGTGCCACTTGTCCAGGTTACCGTAAATGAGTTCGTGTACGTAAGTATCGGTGAAGCCACGGATGTCGGGAAACGAGCTGCTCAAGACATTGTTACCGTCGACATTCGCCTTTATCGACGGTAGGCTAAGTGATCCCGTACTGAAATGCCTGCCGTTGCCCGCACAGGTGTTTCGCGCCCGTCTCAGTATAACGTTCGACTGACGCGAGTCAATTTTTACTCCACAGCGGCGAATCGCGGGGCCGAGGTTTCCGCAGACGAACGACCTTCCACGGTTGAGCTTTATTCCCTTCGACAACGCCCCAAACCTCGACCCGATGATAAACAAACTCGACATATCGTTAAAAAAAAGTCCTTCCAAAGTCTGCTTTGTTACACGTTCGAATTGTTACTGAACATTTTAGCTTCTCATTCTGACGATAACATAGCTCACTATATCATAGTATTATGACATGCGGATTGTAATTAATGGTTGTATACGCTACGAATATATTATCCAAGTTGATGCAAGTTTTAACGCGACACTATATTCCGTCTCCGCAATTCACGGTACATACATACTATTTTTTTATATCATCGTATCATGACCTTGCATTGTGATAACGACATGGTGGGGCATGATCTCAGCCAATCCGCCAATCCAACTTTGTCTTCGACAAAGTTGATCATCGCTAAAAGTTTCTAGATCATAGAAAACCATGACGATGCCGTTCTGTATGTTAGATGGCGCCATCAGTCTACGTTAACAACGCCAATTTTAATTGGTGAGAATTTCCCTCTATCAAGCTATCCGATTGAATGGCTATTACGTTCTGCGCGGCACCTACGTTATTAAAGTGGTAGGATATATTTACGACAACATCGTTACAGCTATAACTCGTCTCCGCGAAACAGTAACTAGGTAGAAGAAACAACATGTATCGGAATCTTTGATACTGTAGATGACGCTGTAAGGCTGCTTTGAACGGAATTTAATTTTTATTAGATAGTTTAAGCAAACGTGCGAATGAAGATAAGCCAATAACTTTTTTTTTTCTACATCCTGTGATTGATAATCGAAACATTGTGAATTTGCGGCCGATGTTATGCAATTTCTGCCATCAAATAGAGGAAGCAAAAATAAGCTTATAAAGGAAGCTCATAGAGAAGGCTTTGTTTTTATGAAAAGAAAATCGGAATTTTAATGAAAACGTGTTCAGAATGTTCCAACATATGGGAAAATCATATGTAGAAAAAATTGCTGGGTCTGCGTGTGCGTGTGTGTGTTGGAGATCTGAAAAATTGAAACTCCTATAATCTGGGAACCGCTTGAGCTATCAAGCTAACATTTTTAAAGTCCGTAGAGGGGTCAATTCTCAATGTTAGGTTACATTTTTAGGACAAAGGTTTCAGTCCTAAAAATGTTACGCGGTTTTGAACTTTGCTAAAAAAAAGTCTATGCGCACGCCAGCTATTACAATTTTTGAGCTATCGGGCTTAAAAGTTGTACACAATGGGACTATTATCGACCGATGATTCCTATTTAATTTAGCGAGGATCGATCGAACCCTTCAAATTTTATGTGATTGCCAATTTTTCGAAAAATCAGTATTTTCTGTCTGATGAGAGTTTCCGTATCAAATATTAAGTTAAGAGTAAAATAAGTGGCAGTGTCGTGATCAGTGAAAACATGGGTTTTATACAGTCCCAGAGCGACGAATAAAGAAAAAAACTTTTTCGGCCATTTTATAATCAATATTTCAAAAAGGAGTGATTTTGCGTTATTTTCAAACAGCGATTTCTTTGCTTCTCGAAGGCATTGCGGAAAAACTCAGGTATTTATAATGTTCTACGATAAGAAATACACAAGATGATGTATATGACGGGGTTGGAAAAACTAGATAAAGAGGTATCATTTGAATTTCTTGAGTAAAAACAGACAAGGCCAAACAACATTCAAAATCGCATAATTCCATGTATTTTACTCGCGCCGACCATAAATCCGTCGAAGTGCGATGTTGATGTATTTTTCGCTCTGAACCTGAATCGACAAGCTGTTTTGCATAAAAGTGCAAACATAACGATGATGTTGAAAAAAGTTGAAAATTGAAATTTTCATATCGCTTTCTCATAAAAGTTGAAAATTAAAATTTCCATTTCGCTTCCTTATAAAAGTTGAAAAAAGAAATTTTCGTGTGGTTTTCTTATAATGTTCCTCTATTCGCGAAGTGTCCTCTGTGAGCAAGAAAAAAAATACAGAAAATTCTTTTTCATAGAAGAAGCTTTGCGATTGAAAGAACATTATGAGAAAGCGATAATGAAATTCCAATCTTCAACTTTTATGAGGAAGCGATATGAACATTTCAATTTCTTTTCTTCGTTGTGTTTTAAATGAATGTCGCCAACGTTTCCAAGACGTTTAACCTACATTCTTAAACTCTACCGCTTCTGTCATTTTTTGACCAGAAGGTATGTCATCTGGGGGAACGTCATTTCCGGTTTGGAAATCTCATTTTCCGACCATAAGTGACGTTACACCGAAAATACCGCAGGTAGACAAGTGCCACGAAAAGTAACAGTTGACGCAATAATTGCGACATGTGCTTCATATATATCGCAAGTATTTGCGCCAATATTGCTACTTTTCATGCAGCTTGTCTATCTGGCACGATTATGTACTTCAATACATTCAAAATTTGTCGATTGAAATAAAATGTTTGTTGTACCAACAAAATACACTTTTAAATGTATATCAAGATGCATTTTCTTATCCAACCATTTGTTTTTCTCAGTGTATGGAAGACGCGTAGGGACATTCATTTACAGTGATATTCAGCATCGTCGGATTGGTACTAAAACGACATGCACTATGGGTATTGGCGCCGAAATTACATTATTTCCGAGCATTAATCGCTAAATAATAGGCACATTTATATCTCTACCGCTCACAACTCTACCAGATAACAACTCTACCAGAAAACATCTCTCCCCAAACATCTCTACCAGAAAACAAGTCTCCCGGATAATAACTCTACCAAAAAAGATAATTCTAACAACGCTACCAGAAAACATCTCTACCGCATTACAACTCTACCGTATTAGAACTCTACCAAAAACTCTGCCGGAATTTAAATAAAACTCTACCCGAATTTAAATAAAACTCTCCCCGAATTTAAATAAAACTCTCCCCGAATTTAAATAAAACTCTCCCCGAATTTAAATAAAACTCTCCCCGAATTTATATAAAACTCTACCGGAATTTAAATAAAAATTCGTTTTCTTATCAGTGTACTGGAACGTGATATAATTGCACTCCAGTCATCAAGCAGCTCTGCAACGTTTTCATTTCTCATCATTGCGTTTGTTGCAAGATAGGATTCTTGGATTGGAAAGGCAATCTTTAGACTGAATATTGCATACGGAATCTACGTAGAGGTAATATACAAGACATAGAGATTATTCTGCGACGTGATGTCACTTGATCTCATATACGGATAGTGTATGTCGGCTTAGTACCAACCCGATGGTACTGACTATCACTGTAAGTGAATGTCCTTACAGAGCTTTGGCAATTTAGTCAAGGTATGCATACTTCAAAATTTCTCTATCCGCCGATTGGCTTGTGTTTCGAATTTTTTTTGCATTTGAGAAAATTAAAATCGTCGTATTTATGAAAGGTGTGCCGGACGAGCCAAAGTGCGGCGTCAGCAACCCCATCGTACAGATATTGCGAACTCACGGCCTCAGGTAAGACGAGCAACGACGTATTGGCGAATGAAACGCTCAGACAAGGTTCAGAAACTTTCATTCCCGCTGCGTATACAAATAAGTAATGAGTATATGAGCGTATACAAATTTTGATTTACCACTGTGCATCCGATTTATTTACCTATATGCATAAGATATAAAACTAGTAGAGTCCGTTAAAAAAATACTTAGAAAAATGTTACCATTTCAACCATCTTGCAAGTATAAAGGACTTCTTGAATTGGCCAACTTTAGCTCAAGTATTCATAAACAGTGATTTCGTCAGTGGTTGCGACATTATGCAGCAGATGCATCAGAACGGCAAGTTCCTCCAGGAGATCAAGAAAGCCGGAATAAGGAGCGCGCTTCCGTTATTTGAGGATGATACAGTTGCGTCTAAAAAAACCAAAGAATAGTCAACAAAAATTCGTTGTTAATCTATTGAATTGTAAATAATCGTCATCTCTATCTGTTAGTCGTTTTTCTTTTTTTTCATTATAAAAATATCTTGACGCACATATTTTTCACCTTCACATTTTTTCGAGTTCTCTCCGAAGTATCTTTCCCGCCGCGCTCTTCGGTATCTTCTCGATGAATTCAACGTGTCCGAGCCACTTGTACTTCACGAGACGCTTCGCGACGTATTCTTTTACCTCGTTGGCGTCGAGCTTGACTCCTTCTTTCGGGACTATGAACGCTTTCGGAATTTCTCCGTATTTCTCGTCAGGGACGCCGATCACCGCGGCGTCCGCTACTTTCGAATACCCTTGAATTAGATCCTCGATCTCCGCGGGAGCAACTTGGAAACCTTGGACTTTTATCATTTCTTTCAATCGTCCCCGTATGTATATGAATCCTAAAGGAATACCGCGGAGATTACTTAGTTATCGTTTGAATTGGGTCGCAAGTTAGTAAAACTGATAAGTTTCATATTGGCCTATACGTATCATTTTCAATGATAGATAGATCTATTATTCAGATGATCTAGATAATTTATAGAAGCTTTATTATGAAACATCAATGGTCCATGGCCCCATATTTAAGGTATTTTTCTTATTATTAAGATCCATGATCCATTGATCCATATCGATTGATCTATAGTGATTCGTACATCGATAAGTCCATAGAGATCCGTAGATCGATAGATTCATGGAGATCCGTAGATCGATTGATCCATAGAGATCTTTTAATCGGTGGATCTATAAATTATCAGCGGTTATGTTGACTCGTGCGCGAAAGTGGATCGCATGGTTCATAGCATGTGGCAATCCATTTCATATGGAATCGAATCTCGGAATTTTGAACTTTATTCCATATCGTTAGCTTCTTCGAAAGGGTGACGCCGCTGGGAGCGAGGACGGTCAAATCTCGAACACATTACCAGATAGTCTAAAAGTGCTAGATATATGCCAACGTGAAGTTAGATCTATAGATGCCTAGGTCTATAATTCATGATTTATCGTCAATGATATTTTCAGTTGCGTTTTTTTCTTTTCTTATTTCGTTACCACTCTTGTCGTAGCAGCCCAGGTCCCCGGTTTTCAACCATTCGCCCTCCATGCAATTAGCCGTCGTCTCAGGATTCTCGTTGTAGCCCTTCATCATCTGCGGACCTCTTACGTAAATCTCTCCCACCTCGTCGACCCCCAAATTATTTCCCTCGTTTTCAGCCTCGTGTCCGACGATACGAATTTTAGCGTTGGGAACAACGTATCCGACCGACGTATGCGGACTAGCCGCTGCAAACGAAATCGGTGCACACTCCGTGAGGCCGTAACCCTGTATAAATTCTACGCTCGGCGGTATTCTGGTAACAAATTTAGCGAGAACTTCTTCGCCGATCGGTGCGGCACTAGAAGCTATGGTCTTTATCGTTTCAACGTGACGTTTTTTCAATCTTCCGTCATTGGCCAGCAAGTTGAGGAGCGGCGGCGCAAGGTACAGCAGAGTCGAGCGATTATCGCTCAAAACTTTGAAAAAATTTTCCGGCGTAAATTGAGGCACACAGACGAGTTTGCAGCCCAAACTATAAAACGAAGAACAACAATTTACGTGAGACAACAAATATTTACGAACACTAGGGTAAAGGCACAAAACAAATTAATAAAATGAAAGAATTGCTAGAGATAAAAGAATATTGTACGCAATGATGTTGAGTTAAATTAATTGAATGGTACCTTAGATACAACCCGATGAGAGCAGCCAAACCGTATATATGATACAACGGCACAATAACGGGCAGAATTTCTTGATGACTTGCTGTAGTTTCGCTCGCGATAGTTATACCTTGTGCGGCAAGTTGCTTCATAGTTGCGACAAAATTTCTACGATGAAAAAAGTTCGCGAATAGGAATAAATTCGCGAAAGAAAAAAAATGATTAATTGTTATCACAGACGGAATTTCAATGATACCTGTGAGATATTTCGACCCCTTTGGGAAGACCGCTCGTGCCGCTCGAGTAAGGCAATAAAAATGTATCCTCCGCATCGACACCGGTTTTTTCTCCAGTTCTGTTGACCTCCTCGATATCGTTATTTATTAAATCCGCAAACTTTATCGCTCCCTCCGGTGCGCAACCGTTTCCGTCATTGATCACTATTATCGGTACTCTCACGCTTGCATTATCGGCGATACTCGCAGCCACGGTGGAATACTTCGACGGCACAGTGAAAACGGCTGAAGCTTTAGACTTCTTCATCTGCAACCTTATCTCGCCCACCGTGTAAGCTGGATTTATCGGCGTCATCTGACGATTTATAACGATCGTTAATTGTTTTTTTTATTGATTTAGGATCATAGATCGGCGCGGCTAATATTTTATTCACTAGAAGCAACTGCCGTCGAAATTAGTCTTAAAACAAGAATAAATACATTTTCGATCTAAGATTATTTGTAGCACATTTGCTGTGTTGGCAAAACAGCTATTTTTTATCAAATATTTTTTTAATATTCATTTTAAAAAATCGTGAAAGGTTTGTCGAATAGAAACGTACTCAAGAGAACCTTTTTGGAGCAGCATATCCCAAAAAATTGTATTCTATGGTTATATATATATTTAAAAAATTACCCGAAGACCAGCTTCGCTCGCAGCCAAGAGCAAGAGTGCGTACTCGGGTATATTGGGGAGCACCACGGCGATCGTATCGCCTGGACGAAGATTGCTCCTTCTCAGAGAAGTTGCCAATTTTCCACAGATTTTTCTCATCTGGGCGTAAGTGTAGGCTCTTCCAGTCGCGGAGCATATCTGTCTTAAAAAAATGTATCTGTACAGTTGCGATTCGTGCGCAAACCTGCGCCCGACGAATTTCTCACCAGAGCCGTCTTGTCATGCCACTTGTCCAGGTTACCGTAAATGTGTTCGTGCACGTAAGTACCGGTGAAATCACGAAAGTCGGGAAACGGGCTGCTCAAGACATTGTTATCGTCGACATTCGCCTTTCTCAACGACAAGTTCAGCGAACCCGTGCCGAAATGCCGGCTGTTGCTCGAACAAGTGTTTCTCAGAATAACGTTCGACTGACGCGAGTCAATTTTTACTCCCCAGCGGCGAGTCACGACGGCGCTGTTTCCGCAGATGAACGACCTTCCATGGGTGAGCTTCATTCCCTTCGAAGTCGGCCTAAACCTCGACCCCACGACGGACAAACCCGACATATCGTTTAAAAAATAAAAAAATCTTTCTTCCAAACTCTGGTTCGATATGCGTTCGAGCTGCTACTGAACAATCTAGCTTCTCATCCTTACGATAACATTGCTCACCCACTGTATTAAGACATGCGCATAATGATTAATTATTGTATGCGCTACGTGAAAATTATCCAAGACGGTGAAAGTTTCGAGGCGATACGCATTTTGTAGACTTAATGCACGATGCATACATAATAACATTTTTTTTATCTTCGTATAACGAACGGCTTATCGGCGAATCCTTGAACTTCGAATGAAATCGGAGCAGTAAGTCTCCGGCGAAAATTTAATCGCAAGGTAAATTATTCCACTGGTCATCGACGTTTTTTCTATTCTCTCAACGTGACAACGTGTAAAATTATCTCACTGCGAAGAGATAATTTTACAATTTTCGTGAGTTAAACAATGCCGTAAAATGTTTGCCATCAGACGAGCTTCGAGGCTCACGTGGGTCGTTAGATGTTTCTCTACAGTGAGCGAGGACATCGGGAATGTAGTCAACGTATGCATACTTCAAAATTTCTCTACACGCCGACCAGCTTGTGTTTCGAATAAAATTATAAATGAAAATATGGATGATCAATTTTTTCTTTGTTTTCTTTTTCATACAAATCTAGTCGCTGTATTTATGAAAGGTGTGCCGGTAGAGCCAAAGTGCGGCTTCAGTAAGGCTGTCGTACAGATATTGCGAATGCACGGCGTCAAGTACGACGTGAACGAGGTATTGGCAAACGAAACGCTCAGAACACAAGGTTCAAAAATGTTTATTCCCGCTGCACGAGCGTATACATATTCATTTACCTATACAGTGGGACCGCGTTTATCCGACCTTCGATTATCCGAGTCTCCGCGTTAACCGAAGCAACCAACTCATCCGAGCCCTCCGCGTTAACCGAGGTGTAGGCTCGGATAATACGGAAAACACGGGTAAAAATGATAAAGCAGAATGCCCGCGCGCCGAGTAGTCTGTAACTGCTACATTGTTGCATACGCGCTTAAACCTATACGTTACAGATAAATTACGTCGGCGATGCGAATTTCAGTGATTAAAATGAAGATAATAACACAAAGAACGAATTGGACACGACGAAGATGCAACCATAAAATAAAATAACTCAGAAATTCGGCTATGACAAGAAGTTTAATAAAGTGGGAAGAAACAAAGAACAACGAATTTTGTTACCTAAATTAGCCGAGAAGAAACAACTATGACTATACAAGGTTCCTGATATATACCGCGTCATACCATTTCATCATACGTTCACTCCCCAAAATCATTCTTACAAAATTCTAATCTCGTCGCTCAAACCAATGATACAGAACAAGTATATAAACAAGTATAAGAAATTACTCAGCTGAGTTTTGATCGGGCTTCCTCGGTGGCTCTTTCGGGTATCTCTGGGGCTCGCTGATCACCACGATTAAAAGATTGTAGGTCCAATAGAAGAAGAATCGGTTGGCCACACCAATTCGGGACTACAGACACGAGAATCTCGCTAGTTCCCGGACACAAACGGACGTCACGACGTCCCCAGAACGAAAGAGTCCGAACTGTCGCAATTTCGGAGTTTCTCTCCTCGTTCTCCCCTCTTTCCTTTTGCTCTAATTTCGAGTTTACACCTGTCGCGGCTCTCACATCGGCAAACCCCCCCATGGAAATAAAGTATATGGATAAATGCATTTTATTATGTATTCAATAATATATCTCAGATATATGTCACATATATACGATGTATCGGTTATATAACTCACTTATAATTCAAATATATTTTAAATGACCAACTTTTCGGCGCAAAATACATCCGAAAAATATATCTCAGATATATCTCGGGTACATGAATGGCTATATATTTGACATACATAAATTATAGATTTTCAATATATCTCGGTTATATATTTTTTACAACCGATATACATTAATGGATATATATTGTCGATAGATGAATTATACATAGAAAATATATTATGGTTACATATTTTATACAACCAATTTGTACTGCCAAGGGCAATGAATACGGGTATTCATCATCGGCAATTTATACGGGGTGACTCTAAATTGATACCGATACGAAAAACTAGGTTCTAATTTCTCGCGGAGTTTACGGCCTTTCCGGGGCCTTCGAATCCGTTGTTTCTCGGCTATCAATGCTGACAATTTACTAGTGGGATATGGAGTAATAATTGATACGCGATTGCCCAGCGTGAGGCGTTGGTGTGTTTTAGTTTTTGAAATGATTTTACAATTCACGCGAGAGGGAGTCCGTCGCGTGGAGCTGTTTATACTCAGAACAAATAATGCTTTTAATGGATAATCCTTCTAGAATTTATTTACGCGCGTTTTGGAAAGCTTCTAAATTGATAGTTTCATCGGAGACTTATGATCGCTCATCATCGAAACAAGTTATCGTTTTCGTATGTTTGCTATCTGACTCGACTCACGTAACGGCGTCACTGTGGTTTGGAGTGTCGCGGCCACGTGCCCACTAAAACAGGCGTGGAACCTTGGTGCTGATTTTGCACTTCTCTGTAATCCCTGTGAGGATGAACGTAAAGCCTGCACTATGCAGGGTGTACGGTCAGGAAAGGGCAGGTTGGCTAGAAAGTTCGTGTGCGACCTGGTGGCCGACGTGGGATCGCGTCTGCCAGCAGCGTTATGGATTTTTCAGGATTTCTTCTCGCTTTTGTTTATGGTCAGCTTTCAGCCGACACAATGTCGAGGTTCGAGCCGCCAAGACCTGTCACACCGGAGGTGGCACAATGTCGCGGTCTGGTGTAACAAGATGGAGATAGGAAGGAGATAGGTCCATATTCTTTATTTTACAAACAGGTAAACTCAATGCAAGCCTTTGCGCGAGCGCGCACGGAATTGAGCGCGAACAGATCGAGATGGACTCTTTCTTCGTGAGGCAAATCTATCGAAGAAAGACAACAAAAAAAAAAAATTGTATAGTTCTGTATTCGCGAAGTTAATCGAGCGACGAAAAAAAACAAACTTGATTCTTCACTCGCGAAGCTAATCTAGCGATTATAAAGATAAAGACATTGTATCTCGTTTGTATGCAAAATACATGCAGTTTATATTTTTGGTACATTTTTGCGCATATTTCATATATATTTCAGTTGTCTCATTAAGTATATATACTGTGCATATTTGATATATATTTGTATATATGTATATATGTATTAGAAAATGTATAAATTATATACCCGCGATATATTTGCGCTATAAATAATATATATTTAGTATTAGAAATATATATATATATTAAAAATTATATAAAACATATATTCGGGATATATTTTCGCTACAATTAATATATACTTGCTTATATCCAGATATGTACGTTAAAATATATTTAGGGGTATATCTCAAGATATATCTGTAAGACAGAGAGAGAGAGAGTCTCAGCCATATGTGTGAATGCGAAAAAGCCAAAGAGAAGATCGCCAAAGAGGTCGTAGAGGCCATGAAAAACTGGCTGAATTATACGAGAAGAGATGAGGTGGAGAGGAGGATAAACGAGTGTTTAAAAGGGGAACCGGTGATAGAGTTATGTGAATACGTGAGACAATTTGAAAGAATGGTACAGTTAATGGAACGAAAAGAATAAAACATAGAATAAAATAAGGAATGAAAATGTGTGAGAGGGAGTGCAGGAGAGATAAATGCACAAATTATATTAAAGAGCTATCTTAACTATAAGGTTAAATCTGTATGTATAGTTTTTAAGAGGGGGATATGTATAGAGGGGGAGCGATGTAAAAACCCACGAGGGTATACACGAAATAAAGATTACTACTACTACTGCTGATCATCTAAGAAAAATTACCATAGCACATAGTAGTAGGGCACCAGGGCGCCACCTATGGTTGAAAGTCTCAGATTATCCAAGAATTTTAACCATAATATCTAAAAAAAATTCTTATAAATCCGGTACTTCCTACCATAGGTGAGCCCTAGCGCCCTACTACTATGTGCTATGGTAATATCTCTCAAGCGATCTAGTCATTTTCAATAGATCCTTCTCTCAGTGTATATTCATAAGATATAAAAATAGAATAATCATTTAAAAAAAATAGAAAAATGTCCTCAATCCTGCAGGTATAACGGACTTCTCGAATTGACCAACTATACTTCAAATACTTCCCGTGAAGAAATTTTTTAGAGAGTTCCGACTTACGATCGGATTCCGGTCGGCATTTGTTAGGGATTCTCCAAAAGGGGCGTCCTCTTGCAGGTATAAAGTACTTCGTAAATTGGCCAACTATACCTGAAGTATTCATAAACTGCGATTTCGTCGGTGATTCCGACATCATGCTGCAGATGCATCAGAATGGCGAGCTCGTCGAGAAGTTCAAGAAATCCGAAATAATGAGCACTCTTCTGTTAGCTGAAGACACAACTACGTCTAAAAAAAACCACAGAATAGTCAACAAAAATTCATTGTTCACCGATTGAATTGTAAATAATCGTCAAGGGACATATTTCCATCTTCTAGTCAGTTTTACTTTTTCCATTATAAAAATATCTTGACGAGCATATTTTTCACCTTCACATTTTTTTCGAGCTCTCTCCGAAGTATCTTTCCCGCCGCGCTCTTCGGTATCTTGTCGATGAATTCCACGTGTCCCAGCCGCTTGTACTTCGCGACACGCTCCGCGACGTATTCCTTTATCTCGTTCGCGCTAAGCTCGGCTCCTTTTTTCGGGACTACGAACGCTTTCGGAATTTCTCCGTATTTTTCGTGAGGGACGCCGATCACTGCGGCGTCTGCTACTTTTGAGTAACCTTGAATTAGGTGCTCGATCTCCGCGGGAGCGACTTGGAAACCTTGGACCTTTATCAGTTCTTTCAATCGTCCTCGTATGTATATGAGTCCTGGAGGAATACCGTCAAAATTACTTAGTTATCGTTTGAATCGGTCGCAATTTAGTAAAACAAATAAATTTCACATTGGCCTACAACTATCGTTTTGAATTATCCATATATCTATAATAATTTAGATGATCTAGAGCATCTATTGAAGCTTCTATAAAAGATCAATAATCTATAGATCTATGGAGATCCGTAGAGCGATAGATTTAGAGACATATGTTTGTCGATGGATCTATAAACTATAGATCTTTTTAAAAATCTCAAACACATTACCTAGATAGTCTAAATTAAGTGCTGTATGCATGCCAACGTGAAGATAGATCTCTAATTGATGGTTTATCGGCAATTATATTTTCAGTCGCGTTTTCTTTCTGATTTCCTTACCTCTCTTGTCGTAGCAGCCCAGGTCCCCGGTTTTAAACCATTCGTCCTCCATGCTATTAGCTGTAGCCTCAGGATTCTCACTGTAACCCTTCATGAGCTGCGGGCCTCGCATGTAAATCTCTCCCACCTCGTCGACACCCAAATTGTTTCCCGCATTCGCAGCCTCGTATCCGACGATACGAATTTGAGTATTGGGAACAACGTATCCGGCCGATGTGTGCGGAGTATCCGGAGACACCGAGATAACCGGTCCACACTCCGTGAGGCCATAACCCTGTATCAGTTTTAAGCCCGGGGGTGTTTTGCTGAGAAATTTAGCGAGAACTTCTTCGCCGATCGGTGCTGCTCCGGAAACTATCGTCTTTATCGTTTCAACATGACATTTTTTAAATCTCTCGTCATTGGCGAGCAACTGAACGAGCGGCGGCGCAAGGTACATCAGAGTCAAGCGATTATCGTTCAAAACTTGGAAGAAATTTTCCGGCGTGAATTGAGGCACGCAGACGAGCTTGCAGCCCAAACTATGAAACAAAAAAAATAACATTTTGCATGAAATAACAAATATTTACAGACAAAAAGGTAAAGGAAAAACAATTATTAAAATGAAAGAATGGCGAAAGATGAATGAAAATTGTACGCAATGATGTTGAGTTTAATCGATTTGACAATACCTTAGATACAGTCCGAGGACAACAATCAAACCGTATATATGATAAAACGGCAAAATAACCGGCAGAATTTCTTGATGCCTCGCTGTAGTGTCGCTCGCTATTGTTACGCCTTTTGCCGCAAGTTGCATCATATTCGCAACTAAATTCCTGCATTGAAAAAAGTTCCCTTGTAGGAATACATTCAAGAAAGAAAAATACTTTGATCATTGTTATTAGAGAGCTTTAATGACACCTGTGAGATAGTTCAACCCCTTTGGGAAGTCCGCTTGTGCCGCTCGAGTAAGGCAGTAAAAATGTGTTCTCTGCATCGACACCGGTTTTTTCTCCGGTTTTGCTGAACTCCTCGATATCGTTCTTTATCAAATCCGCAAACTTTATCGTTCCCTCCGTGGCGGTACCGCTTCCGTCTTCGATCACGATTATGGGTAGTTTCACCTTTCCATTATCAGCGATACTCGCTGCCACGGTGGAATACTTCGATGGCACAGTGAAAACGGCTGAAGCTTTAGATTTCTTCATGTGCAACCGTATCTCGCCCTCCGTGTAGGCTGGGTTTATCGGCGTCATCTGACGATTTATAACGATCGCTGATTGATTTTTTTTAATTGCTCTACAATCATAAATCGGCGTGGGTAATATTTTACCCACTGGAACCAACTGTCGTCGAGATTATTCTTCCAAACAGGATAAACAATTTCCCGATCTAAGATTGTTTGTGGCATATTTGTTGCATTGGCAAAACAGCAATTTGAAAAAATGAAATCCCTACTTAATGTTGATAAAAAAATTCATGAAAAATTTGTCGAATAGAAACGTACCCAAAAGAAACCTTTTCGACTAGAATTTCAATACATTTTTCATTCTCTAGTTATATATATTTTTTTTAATTACCCGAAGCCCAGCTTCGCTCGCAGCCAAGAGCAAGAGTCCGTACTCGGGTACATTGGGAAGCACTACTGCGATCGTATCGCCTGGACGAAGATTGCTCCTTCTCAGAGAAGTTGCCAATCTCCCACAGATTTTTCTCGTCTGGGCGTAAGTGTAGGCTCTTCCAGTCGCAGAGCATATCTGTCGTAATACAACAAAAAATCGTCAACAAAATAGTTATTTGTATTGTAATAGAATGGCAATGCGGGTTTAAATGATTCAAGTAACTCCGAGGTGAATATCTATTGTTCGATGGTTTATTAGAATCGCAGCAATGAATTTAGGAGAGTGTACCATTCGGCGATCGGAGCTGGACTGACGTGAAGCGGGCGTGAAGCCGAGGGCCTGACGCGCGCTTCACAAAGGGACAAAGTCGCGACAGAGTGTCGCGACGCTCGCGATAAGGCCCGTCTCACGGCTCTAAGCCGTGCGGCCGGATGCGGATAACCCGGGAGGGCTTCTGCGTATTAGAACGCAGCGGAAAAGTAATACCGCTGCGAAGGAGAAAAGTAATAAGAGGCTGGAGCCGTTACAATATGGTAAGGGTGTAGAAAGAGAGTTGACTAGACGAGTGTAAAAATGTCGCACGAACCGACGGCGAGTCTGGCATTCACACGAGTCAAAACTCCCTTTTTACGCCCATGTCATTTACATAATTTTTGCTAACAAATTCACGAAAATCACGCTTTTCGTTTTTAAGAAGTGTGCATAGAAAAGCACTTTTCCGCACTAGTGCGGGAAAAAAGACCATATTGCGTTTATACGCATGAGCAGTATTTTGCCCGCACGCGATGCGAAAATAGTACATTTTTATACGAGTGTGAAATAGTACATTACTCCACGAGGGCGAAAAACGTTTTTCATCACTTGGTGCGGAAATGGCCACTTTTCCACCCGCTTAGTGTGCGTAAAACCGCCATTTTCGCACCTTGTGATGAAAAATTTCGTACATCCCTCGTGCGAAACACTTTTTTTAAATCGTGTGATTACAGCACTCGCCTTCGACTCATGCTGCAAACTCACACTCGTTACACCGAAAAAAAGGTTTGGTAATATCAACTCACAGCTGCGGTCACGGAAAATTGGTTTAAATCGCTCCAGGCGCATTTAAATCGACTGCACCGTTGTTGAAACAATAAAACTGGTGTGGTTGTGTCAATTGCGTATAGCAGTTACTGCGATTACAACGTTGATGCAAAGTGAACTAAAATTGCATTAAAGAAATAACTTTTTTCGATTCAATCAGATGTACTGTCAGCACACAGAAGGTATATTATTATTACTTGAACATATATTGGGTCGATTTATCGGGTCGTATCCGTATATATACGATATATACGATATAACATATATTGGGTCGTATCCGTATATATACGAAGATTGTTCATCTTGAAAATGATGTTATTCAATCCGCCAAGAGGTCAATTTAGTCATTCACAAATATTATGCCCATAATAAACAACGTTCATGATGTTTCCATATTTCAATACCAAATCATGGAAATTGAGTCTAAGTTAATGACGGAGAATAACTTATATATCCGATTCAAGATTGCATATATCAAGAAGCGATCGTTGCGTAGTGGTAAGGTACTAGGTCAGAATGCGTTAGTTTCGGGGTTCGAGCCCCGCTAGGAAATTTAGAAGTTTTATTTTTTTAAATTGTATTATATTGATAAGTAGCGGTTGTACTGATAACAATTGAAAATGTAACGACGATGCAACGATGCATAGAATTAATTAGTAACAAATAACGCAAATAACAGTACCAGGACCCAACTCCAGATTGAGTTGGGCCAAACTTTTTTTCCATTGATATAATTGCTTATTCTGTTCGGTCAAACATATTCTTAGTTGGGACAATGAAATGATTTTTTAAATGCTGTAGTAACTTTTTAGTCAACTTAACTAAATATTTCCTTCGCCACCCGCAACCGCCGGATGTGGTTGATTCAAACCAATTTTTTTTATCTTACCAAACCTTTTTTTCGGTGCATGCGTTAGGAAATAGTACATTTGGATACGAGTGCGATAGAACTTTGTCTGACGAGTGTGAGTTTGCAGCACGAGCCGACGGTGAGTGTTGCAATTACACGAGTTTAGAAAAGTTTTTCGCACGAGTATCGAACAAAATTTTATTTCACGAGGTGCGAAAATGGGGGTTTTCGCACGTGAAGCGTGCGCAAAAACCGCCATTTTCCCACCGAGGTTTTTGCGCAGACCAGCGCTCGCCGATTTTCTCACCAGAGCCGTCTTGTCGTGCCACTTGTCCAGGTTACCGTAAATGAGTTCGTGCACGTAAGTACCAGTGAAGCCACGAATGTCGGGAAATGGGCTGCTCAAAACATTGTTATCGTCGACATTCGCCTTTATCGACGACAGGCTCAGTGATCCCGTACCGAAATGCCTACCGTTGATCGAACAAGTGTTTCTCGCCTGCCTTAGAATTTCCTTCGACAGACGCGAGTCAATGTCTACTCTACAGCGGCGAGTTGCAACGGCGAGGTTTCCACAAATGAACGACCTTCCACGATTCAGCTTTATTCCCTTCGGCGACGCCCTGAGCCTCGACCCGACGATAAAAAAATTCAACATATCGTTGCTGAATTAAAAAAAAAAGTATTTCTTCCAAGCTCTGCTTCGTTACGCGTTTGAGCTGGTACTGAACGATCTTACTTCTCATCGTGACGATAACGTTCCTGATTATCCAACTGTATTGAGATATGTACATAGTAATTAATAAATGTTTGCAACACTACCATATTATCCAGGCCGGTGAAAGTTTCAATACAACACTACATTTCGTCCACTTAATGCACCGGGCATACAACGTAACATTTTTTTTATCTTCATATAATGAACGTACATTCTAATGGCGTCGTATCCATGAATTCTCGAACCTCGAACGGTATCGAGGCAGTAAGTCTCTGTCAAAAATGTAATCGCCAGGCAAATTATTCCTCTTGACACTGAAAGAGGAATGGTGCGATAGTGCTAAATTGCGTTGCTTTCTGTACGATATGCTGACGACCCAAGGACAGTGTGGACGGAGCGCGATATCGCTACATATTCATGTATCGACTGCTAAGAAACAAAAGGGCGTGACCCGCACGCTTTATCTCCATTCGATTTGAAAAATAATTCTGAGGAAAAATTATTGTTTAATGAAAAAAAAAAAGAAATGAGAATATTAAAGCGTTTGGGACAGTTTTCCTACGGAGCCGATACTCAACTTTTAATTTTAATTTTTAATTATATTCGTATTATGTTACGATTAACAGTCTTAACTTACTAGCTAGAAACTATTTATATAAAAAGGTCTAATGTTGGTAAAATCGTCTGACCCGTACGCTGCCGCCATCTATGAGTATTCTTGCAAATCTCAACGGACTACGAGCCTTAACGATTAAAGTCACAAGGGCCTATCTTTTATGCTTGCGGACGTAAGTATACGTACTTTTGGCTTTTGCTCGTCGATTCACGTATCTACACGTATAATACAATTAATGTATGACTCTCTCTCTCTCGAGAGAGAGTCACCCGAATCCCCGAATCATCTTTTACGTCTCCCTGTTATTCGTGGAATTCCCGTCTCTCGACATCACTCTGACCTAGTTTTTTTATTTATTTTTTTTTAGAAAACAAAAGACATTTCAATTGACTCTGCAACGTTCCGGCTCCTAATTTCTCCTACCGTATTCGATTCGATGGGCCCTCGCTCTGTCCCACCGCGTCATCGGCTATCCTGCAAACGGTAACGGGGATTAGTGTGGAGGACGAGATCACTCCAACGCCATGGGACTCATTCGTCACGCTGAGCGCACATACGACTAATTAATACAGATCTCTTCAATGCTGCGATGGACGGCAGCGGGGGGGGGGGGTGAGACAGGAACCGTTTCACAATTAGCCCGTATATCTCGGGCTGTATGTAACCTCGAACAATTTCGTGAGTTAGATTATACTATATATATGTAACTAACGTCAGGCCAGTGGATGAATGCAACGTGTTCCTCTATCTACCGACGATCATCAGCCTCGGGAGGGGCGGGGGGGGGGGGGGGGGGGCTCCAAGTGACGATGCGAGTTCGCGATAATAACGACCACCATTCCGACGACGAACTCTCACGGACTCCTGCACCCGAGTCGATTTTCCTAAATCGCCGAGTACGACCGGGCGAACAAGCGGCGAATTTTCGGATGATTAATTACCCGGTGCCGTCGAGTAAACGGGAGATAACTGGCACGTCGAAATTATCTTCGGCGATACGAAGAGCCGGAGCGTGAAAGAAAACAACAACAATCCTATGCAGACGAGAGGTGGCAAAGTCGGGTATGAAAGACAATTCTGAGGGGTTTATAGGTACTCGGTAGAGCGGATGGAGCTAAATGGGCCCATTGCATACAATTTTCCCATTGGGCACGATTAGGGAGGATTGTGGGGCAAAATGAACCATTAAATTTTATGGTTTGGCAGGCTACCCAGATTCATTTTGTCAACAACCCGCCAGCAAATATGCAGCTATGTCCGCGCGGGATTGTGACAAAATTGCGATAAGGTGCGTCAGCATTGGCCCATGTTTCTGCCAGCATTTAATGCCAACAATTCTTGCGAGCATATTGCCAGCAAGTTGTCAACATGGCTTGCTGGGGCTTTGCGTGTCACAACACCCGATGACATAAGCGTATGCAAGTATATACAAGGGGACAAATTATACGTCGCTGCTCGACGCCTCTCGTAACATACGCAGCATTACTTTCGTAAATTGTTTCCCGAATGTTTTCTATTACTGCGTAGGAATGTTGTCATTTCCATTAATTAGAAAATTAATTAGAGCGACTAAAAAAATCCATAATCTGGTTCCATTATGAGTCCACATGGGCCTACATGAACATTAATAAAATTTAATCCTAGTGCCTTTTTACTCAGTGAAATACAAAATTTCAACTGAAGGTAGCTCAATATTTATTTGCTTAAGCAATCGTTAATTTGGGTTAAATTGCTGAAATTTAGAACAAAAAATCATGTCTTTTAAAATTTTAATGCCTGCATTGATTCTTAGAAAATTCAGTACCAAGGATCGTTTAGTGCTGATCCGTTCATTTATTTATTTATTTATTCATTTATTTACGGGGACCAGCCCCTTTTACATAGTTTTATACACGTTTCTAAAAATAATAGTTTTTATAACAAGAAAATAACAAAAAAATAACAAATTACACAGGATCGTCTCTGGTATAGCTTTAAGAAAAATGGGTTTGGGAAGAATCTGCATGGCTGCATGAGAATAGTTGAGGATGCCCGAGCCCTCTACTCGTAACGAAGAATAACATTCCGCATGGTGGTTTTAAACTCTCTAATTCTAACGTTGAATGGTTCCATGGGAGGAAGATCGTTCGCCGATGTTGCTATTCGGCAAACTGCTGATCGGGCTGCAAATGCGCTGCGGGTGACCGGAACGTGGAACGTCTGCATCGACCTCGTCGACCTGACGGGCGCGTGAAGGGAAAACCTCTCCAGGAGGAACGCACAGTTCACGTGGTTCGAGAGAAGTTTTGTCAGGAAGACGATATCGTCGAATAGCCGCAGAGTTTCCAGGCTAGGAATTTTCAACGTTGATGCGATTTCCGTATAGTCATGGGAGTCTCGTGCCATGGAACTCCCCCTCTTGAAGGCTGCTGTCCGTAGAAATTTGTGCTGCACCCTCTCGATCTTTGCGGAGTACGTTTCGAAGTTAGGGTTTCAAACCTCGGAAGCGTAGGTCAGGACCGGTCTGACCAGTGCTAAATACAGATACTTGAGCGTCCCCACTGTACGAAACTCCGTGCTAAACCGCGTTACAAACCCTAGGAGTCGGTAAGCACGTAGCACGATTGCCTCTATGTGGCCTGTGAAACGTAGTTTGCAATCGAGGAGGACCCCTGGGTCTTTAATTTCAGATACCCTCTCCAGGTGTTGACTTCCGATTTTATATCTGTATTCTACCCGACTACTCTGCCTCGAAAAGAAGATGGCTTTACATTTTGCGAGATTTAAGGGAAGCCTGTTTCGGTTGCACCATTCCCACAGAGTATCGAGGTCCACTTGGATTTCGCCTGATCGCGGTCATTCTCGACCATGCCATAGATCTTAAGATCGTCCGCGAACATTAGGACATGCGAGTAGACTAAGCATGGTGATATATCGTTAATGAAAACGAGAAATATCCGCGGTCCAAGGCGACATCCCTGGAGTACTCCCGACGTCACTGCGATGGTCCGTTATCGGTAATTTTTATATTGCACTGTCTTGGACCGTCCCGTGAGATACTCCGAAACCCACGACAGAAGGCTTCCGAAGATCCCAATAGCCGACAGTTTGCTTATTAACAGGTCGTGGCAAAGTTTATGTATCATATTTTAGAATTATATATCGACACGTGCACGAACCTGAGCGTTTATACAATTTTTTTACAAATGTAGAAAACCCAAAAAGGCTCATTCATTTGTATGGTTTTAGAGGTTTTATTTCGGTGAGACGCGTCACATACATACCCTCGTCATTGATTACTCAAAGCTACAAGGACGCATTGGCTATGTATAAACCTAGATGACACACCCTTTTTGGGTTTGACCCACGTTGTTGTATTCAATTAAACGGACGCGCATGCACTCTCAAAAGAAGCGTCTTGTCAAATATGTTGAATCAGCTCACAATACAGATATTGCATGTGTTGCGCTAACCAATTGCATAAATAAAATACGTGTTGGTCGGCTTGCCTGTTGAAACAACGCGCTTGCAATGCGTCTTTCCTGTATTCCCTGTAGAACACACTTTTTAGCGTTTCGCTATAGAACACGCTTATTATGTGTGTTGTTTCAGCACGTTTAAGGCCGAACAACTCACTTGCTGTACAGGTACACGCTATGTAGACTACACACTTAATTAAAAAGAAAACACTAGGAAAAGGACACACTTGCATGTGCGTTGAATCAATCGCAATATGGCGGATTTGTATATGACACGATGATAGACAGGCCGCCCGACATCTTCAAATATCGTATGTACTGTTTTGAAGTTGCATCGTATAATCAACAATTGAGACACGTTGTTCGACATCGGTTAAAGTGCAGTGCACCTAATATAGATATGAAGCAGCGTTTACGAATTGGAACTCTTTCAAGCAGCATGTCTTTCGAAAGCATCTTCTCATCGACATTAACGAAAAAGCTGCAGATATCCCTGATGTGGAGAGATATGACGAGATTGAGATGGAAGGTAAATCGTTGTAATTAATTTGTAAGGTACAAGAATACAGACAATTTCATTAAATGCACATTCTTTGAATATTTGTTTTTGTGATGTATGCACACTTTAATATGTGTTGGGGGTGGGGGGAGAGGGTTGAACACACCTAAAATCGTGTAAAAAGTAACTACATGCGTGAATGTGTTTAAAGCGAATCGAAACAATGCACGTACAACGTGCATTTAAACACTTCGATATGCGTTGAGAATCAACACACTCTAAAGCATGTAAAAAGTGACTACACCATTTATACGCGTAAGACGTGTTGAACCAATACCACTGTTTCTAGAGTGTGAGTCGTGCATATTTCCACCTTCTCAATAAGTGCGTTACATTTAATAGTGTGAAACGACTTAATTCGCCCTACTGCAGCATAAGAACCATCGGGTGTAATGCGTTATAAACTACTCTCTGTTTAAGAATCAGGAACCAGCAACCGTATAGCAACCGTTGTTAGATTTTTCCCACCTATATGCCGGAATTTCATGCTAGCAACTATCGTTGCAATATTACTGCCAATTTTTTGGGTCATTTGTTGACAAGTTGCTGTCCCCGTAATTTCATGCGATGCAGGCATATTTATGGCACGGAGGAAGCAAAGCTTTGCAGCAAGCAATTGTATTTGTTTGCCTGTGCTACTGTCGGCTATCTGGGTATATGGGAATAAAAAGCCTCTTCACTGATGGGAGGTCCTCTCTGCCTCGAGCTTTTTTGTATGAATGCCTTTCATGAACGAATAATCCTCATCAACCTACACATTAACCCTCATAAAAATATTCCGCGGGGTATTTCTATTTTTATAACAGCGCTGCGATTCTATTTAAAATGAATTATTAATTGCCCTCCCGATGTTATATATTTTCAGCCCCGCGAGACATGCAACGCTGAACCTTCGTTGCGAAAAGTGTTATAACCGGCGAGAGCTCTGCGGCCGACAAAAACAAATACGCAGAAACTTATCGCGTTCCCAATTCTCTAGAAGTCGCCTCGGGTACACATGCAGTATATACCGTTAAATCTCCTTGTACCCATACTATGCAAATTAGTTTGAGTTTAATTTCGTACGAGCTCCCTCTCATTCTCTCTGTTTCTCTTTCTCCCATTCCGACGAATCGGAGCGTAAGAGGGAGGGCGTCTTTCATCGCCAAAACCCTTTGCAGCCTCGTACCCCAGCGCCGAGACGTCTGGTACCACTGTGCGTCTCGAGTATCCTGGAGCCATCAAGAATAATGCTCTCTTGCTGAAAACTCTACGGTGAGAAAGGGAGAGAGAGAGAGAGAGAATGAAAAATAGAAAAGAAAATACTGAAAATCGACCGGGGGGTTCGCCGGAGCACAAAAGTGGCAAAACGATATATAATACACGCGTTTTTCTTCAACATCCAAGGTCGAGGTTAATAACGTAACATTAACCGCGAGAGCTTTAAGAAAATAAATGATGCCTGTGGATATATGCATATGTATGCATATATGCATATATAGAGTAAAAGGGGTGAATATGGCCCACCTCTATCAGCAAGGAGGTCCTTTTTACATGGACTGGTCCATATTACCCTCTTCCACCCTACATGACCAAGGTCACGCGATCCAGTGATTTGCCATATACGAATTGCAACGGCGGAGTGACGAGCCGCGTGCCGTGTCAAATGCTCCCATTTATTTCTTCCGTCGTTGCTTATCCAGCGTTAAAGTCGATACACTCCTTACTTCACCCCGCGTTCACGCCGCTGCAATATTTAATGCAAACTTTTCGCGCACTTTCCCGCTGCGGCTGCCTCGGTCACGTGTAACGTTAAATGGAATGAAAGACAGATTTATATATTTTTCAAAGTAAACCGGATATAAGTGGTGCACCTACAACGAGAGGCGGAAGGGCAAGACGACGCAGTGGGGAGGCTAATATGCATTTTTACGAGGGTTGCTGCGAGTAAGATCGCGAAACGCGACGTCCCTCGAGTTACCCTCGTAAGGTCTAGGGGAAATAATAAAAAAAAGAAAAATAAAAAAAATTAGCGTGCAGAGGCTAAAAGCTCGATCGCGCCTGCATAGTTCTCCGCACGCGAAACTTACTTTACCCAACCGACGATAATAACTCTCTTCTAGTATATTAGTTGAAACGTCGCGAGCAAACGAAACCTTGATCCACTTCCCGTCATAACGCTTTTTAACTGTATTCGTATTATCGTTCGTATTCTTTTCCGTTCTCGGGGAAGGCCTCTTGTAAATCTCACCGGCACGATCAATTCGTCTTGCCGGGTAAGAGAAAAAAGAAAGAAAAAATGAAGGGAAAAAAAATTCAAGTAGTTGGAAGAAAGAATGAAAAAAACAAGAAAAAACGAGGCAAATTTGCCTCGAGGCTATCGCGTGGCCCACTGGACTCTCCCGACGGTCACCGAAACTTCCGGAAGCGCTTATTCCTGTTTCTTTAGTTTCACTCCTCTCGCTACTCGTGCAGTGAGGAGCCTCGACCCTCTTCGCCCCCTTTTCTTTCTTTCTATTCATCTTTTTTTTCGTTTTTTTTTCTCTCTTTTTTACCTACAGTATACGTTGCAGAAAGATGGGTCGCGCGACTCCGGATGTAAATCGAGTTCTCCTTCTCCTCCATATACACACCTTCATCTTACGCCTCACCGTACGATGGTACGACGAAACTTTTTTCCACTGTTCACTACGAAACATGAGTGGAGGGTGTCGTTTTTAATTAAAATTTATTTACTCTACCGGCGAAGTCGGTTTAGCGATGCGAATGATCGAGGGGGATAAATTTAGTTCTAGTGAGCTGAGGGGCGAGGGGGTTGAAAATGGCGGATGCGAAAGTACGCGAATGAATAATGTACATCCTTGGCGGTTTGCGGCAGTTCTGACGAGAAGGGGGTTCCAACGGGAAAATCACAGTGAAATAGAGAGAGGGGGCCCGAAGGGGGGTTAGTGAGAGCTTCGTGGCTTCCGGTTGCGACTGAGTTTACTGTTGCTCGTTAACGCTCTCCTGAAACTCGTTGTACGGCAAAGTACGACTACCGAGTAGTTACAGAAGGGTTGGGACGGGAGGAAGGGGGGGGGGGGAGGGGGGTAGTATGAGCGTCGTTCTCTGGTCGATTGAACGATTAGGAAGTATATACTGTTGCAGCATCCAGTACACAGTGTGTGTGCGGGATACTTATATATAGAGGACCGCGGGGCAAAATGGAACAGTGGGGCAAAGCGGCGTCCACCCGAGATAATTTGTTTAATGGGAAAATGTGTTTTGCCCCCGATGTGCCATTGTACTCCCCTCCCAACGCTCGTTCTATATATATATATATAGTATATAGATATATATATGGGGCATTCTATCCCAATTCTGGTATCTCTTATGGTTTAAAAGGTATACATTTTTAACTATTTCATCAGGCAATAATCTTCTAAAACTTCACGGCTATGATTATTCCTTTCTTTCTTGAAATCTGTGTTAATAAAGAATAACGATATTAACATTTATTGTGATTTTTATTTGCTTCATCAAATATCAATTCTGTTTACTATTTCGGCTGGGCAATCGCGTTTTCGTATGATTTTTTAACATCTTTACGGCGATAAGCCTCGTTTCGTTTTGTGGTTTAAGAACGAAACCAGTCATATAGGTTGTTAAACTCTTCATTTCCCTGCATTTTTATGATTTGCTTCGTTTGATAATTTGGATTTCACATATCTCGGCGTCGCTGTACATTTTCGTTTTAATCTTCCCATTTTTTTCAGGTAATACCCAATGAAATCCTTGCGCGTGACTTATATTTTCAAGTTCTGTAAGGCATACAGAAGTACTTCATTTCTCGGTGACGGATCTTCAAATAAAAAAATTTTAAATATTTTTCTGTTTAAACGTATATGACAACAGGAAAAAAGTTTTGCTCGAATTAAAAGGGGTCGAGCCCGAGGATGGCTGAATTGGGATGGAATGCTCCATATATACATTTTTTTCTTTCGTATATCGAAGTATCTGTGGAATTTATACTGATAGGATTAGGGATGTTTTGATTTTTTATTTGCATATAGACACATGCACAAAAAAATAACAACGTATATTGCACAAATTTAAAACTGCTTCCCTCTCTTTAATGGCATTGCATAATCAAAATGATTCAGGGCTCCACAGGAAGTTTCTTTCCCTGGTACAGAACAAAACATTTTACGTAAAGTCATTACTAACATAATGGATCGGGATAAAAGTCAACATTTTGCTTCATTTCTTAAATTTATTTATATTTGTTAGATTAAAATTTTGTCTACAATACAATATCTTCGTAAAGTCTCAAAGAGTTGAATTTTTATATTATAGTTCCAAACTATAATGTCTGTTACGGTGCAGAGTACTGATCTAGAGACGCCCGAATATAGTTTACCCACAAGTTTCACGAACCTCTAGAGTTGCATTCGAGTCGTATTTCCTGATTTTCTGAGCTTTTCAACGTCAACGATAATTCTTCACTCGAACACCGAAAAAAAGGTTTGGTAAGATAAAAAAAAATTGGTTTGAATCAACCAAATCCGGCGGTTGCGGGTGGCGAAAGAAATATTTAGTTAAGTTGACTAAAAAGTTACATCAGCTTTTAAAAAATCATTTCATTGTCCCAACAAAGAATATGTTTGATCGAACAGAATAGGCAATTATATCAATGGAAAAAAAGTTTGGCCCAACTCAATCTGGAGTTGGGTCCTGGTACTGTTATTCACGTTATTTGTTACTAATTAATACTATGCATCGTTGCATCGTCGTTACATTTTCAATTGTTATCAGTACAATCGCTACTTATCAATATAACACAATTTTTACAAATGAAAATTCTATATATCCTAGCGGGGCTCGATCCCCGAAACTAACGCATTCTGACCTAGTACCTTACCACTACGTTACAATCGCTTCTTGATATATGCAATCTTAAATCGGATATATAAGTTATTCTCCGTCATTAACTTAGACTCAATTTCCATGATTTGGCATTGAAATATCGAAACATCATGAAGGTTGTTTATTATGGGCATAATATTTGTAAATGACTAAATTGACATCTTGGCGGATTGAATAACATCATTTTTAAGATGAACAATGTTCGTATATTTACGGATACATCGAATCACATTTTTTTCAAATCGACCAAATATATGTTCAAGTCAAAATAATATACCTTCTGTATGCTGACAGTACATGAGATTGAATCGAAAAAAAAGTTATTTCTTTAATGCAATTTTGGTTCACTTTGCATCAACGTTGTAATCGCAGTAACTGCTATACGCAATTGACACAACCACATCAGTTTTATTGTTTCAACAACGGTGCAGTCTATTTAAATGCGCCTGGATCGATTTAAACCAATTTTCCGTGACCGCAGCTGTGAAGTTGATATTACCAAACCTTTTTTTCGGTGCATACCTCGGCGATCGTGACGGTGATGAGTTTAATGAAGGCCTCCAGCCACTTCCCAAATTCCAGAGATTGGATACAACTTACAAATGCCGCAAACGCCGACTAACATTTCAATTTTCGCCAGTAAAGAACCATGCTCGATAAACGGATCGTAAAGATTGCTCAGGTCATGAATAATATCGAAAATTCCGTCAGGGTCGTTTCTGTTAAAAAATGCTTAGAATTACAAAACGCGGTTGTAGAAATAATTGAATAGATTTTGACGCAATCTTTGCTGAATCATCGTTATATTAAGGGGAAGTTCGGTACTTTCATTCGATGCACTTCTTTCGCTAATGCTATGCGACGAATCATTATTTGTTTTCATATTTGATTCATTCGACTCCTCGCTAGTATCGCGAGAATCACTTACCGATTTATCGCTGTATTGGTTTTCCAGATAATTTTCAATTCCGTGCAGAATTGCGGAGATAGGAAAATAATTCTCATCGAGATAAGTCAAGTAATCCCGAATTTGCGGCAGAGTTTCAATATAGCGAAGGATTTTTATAAAGTCGTCGAATTGAATGGTATCGATGATTTCGCCAAGTTGTTGATTTTGTAGGGCGTATTGTATCATGTTGGCCATACCATGATAAGAGTCCAGGGGGCTCGAACAAGTAGGAACTGCTCCCAACACGACCAGAATTACTGACAGGTATGTCAGGAAAAATTTCATCTGTTGCGGAAAATTTGTTTTATTCGTTTTTTGTTATTTTATTGTAAATTTTTTATATTTATCGATGAATATGTGTTATACGCTATTATGTTATGTGTTATTGTGTTATATGGTATTATATCTTAATCACCGTGACAATGTTGCCGTCCACTGCGAACGATCGGCTTCGATGGTTTGAGCTTGTAGCCAACGATAAAGCCGGGTAGGAACTATCCCCACTTTGAATAAACAATTATTCGAAGATAATTCTTATCACTAGCTATGAATCGTTGCTATTACCCATGTACCGAGTTTCCGCAACGTGATGTAATTTTCAATACCTGTGGCTTACCGGAGATTCTGAATTGTCGGTACAAAACAAAATGAATGAATGTACAAAACAATTATGAATATACGCATTAAATTTACCGATATTTTTTTTATCAACAAGGACGACAACAACAACGTAAAAGTAAGATCATTAACAAAATTGAGGATTTACGGGCACATTGAAACAAGTTTTCTGAACTCAAACTGGATATTTCTAAATCGATTTTGTCTCATATCGAGGCGATCACCCCCACGGGCATCCGTACAACATGGGTAATTAATAATAATTGAGGAAAAATATAAAAATAAATCGTCGACTGTGACCGATTATTTATAAGAAACACGAATTACGTTTTTTTCGAATCGTGCATTGACAGTAATAAAAATCGGCCGTATCGCGAAATGAAAAACAATCGTCAATCTCGATTGCACTGACATAGCTTTATTTACACAATCCACCCGAAAAAAAAATGAGAAAAGAAAATGTACTAACATCGATTAAATATTTTACAAAATTATGATTTACTGTGTAAAAAAAAAAAAAAATAACAAAATCATTCATACCGAACCAATGTGTCAATAGTTCAATGAGATATGAGTATCGATGAGATCAAGAGTTAAACAACCTGTATCGCTGAATTTGTTCTAGCAACAGAGAAGAAAACAAGGCTTATCTCCATAAAATTTTTAATAAATTACACGATAATGCGTTTTCGCAGCCGAAATTGTAAACAGGTTTATATGAATTTATATGACGCAAATAAAAATCAGAATGACTTTTAATGTTATTTTTTCTTATTAACACAGATTTCAAGAAAGAAAGGGATATTCCTAGAGGTGAAGTTATTGAACGTTATCACGTGAAAAATCTTAAAAATGGCTATCTTTTAAACCGTAAGAATTACCTTAATTGCCGAGGTCCTAGAATTTCCGGAATTCTTCTAAGATCTTTTGAAAACATTTTCAAATAAATAAAAAATGTCTAGCACATTAAATAAATCATTTTTCCTACTTTAAATCGATTTTTAGCATGCCAAATGTGTTCGAAAAATTACGGATTATTTTTATTTGTCAAAGTATGATTGAAGGCAAATCCATTGCACACCTACTGTGTCCAGATATCCGAGAATGTCCCTATCCAATGCAGATATTTCACATTGAAAGTTTTTTTTCATAAATTCTCATTTTCAATTAACAATAGCTCGGTGATCAATCCTCAAAATAATCTAAAAAAATGTTATGTTTCAGTTCAAACGTATATGGAAACAAGAAAAGTTTCGCTCGAATTAGAAGAGGTTTGATGTTCGAATTGGGATGGAATGCCCCATATAGATGTACATGTATCTCGTACGTTTAATTGGTCCGAGAATTTGTTCGTGTCCGGGTGGTTGGAGGAGGGCTGGGTGTTCTCTTGCAAGGCTCTCATTGCCGGAGTGGAACGCTTCGAGTTTCGTTTGAGAGTATTGGATTTTACCGAGTTTGGAGTGCATGGGGAGTAGCGAGGAAAAAAAGTAGAATAAAAATTTACTTAATTTTATGCACTAGCTGCAATATATAAATTTTATTGGATGAATATTTTTAACCCTTCAAGTACCGGGAACTTTTTGCCGATCGCAAACGTCCATGCCCTCTTTTAAGGTAGTTCTGTCGCTTGGTGTTCATTTCGCATAAGTTCGGGAAAAATTAGATAATATTGCAAATACTTCTCGATGGTACAAAAATCTGAAAAAATTAATGCATATTAAAGGTACTGAAAAGATTATCTTAAGCAGAAAAACGATACGGGTGTTCATAATAAATTTTCTTCTGGGTTATCAAAAAAAAAAATTACACCTCATGGTACGTCTGTCGATTTTTACCGAGTTTTTTTTAGCATATTTACTTGTTACGCGAATTTTTCGAAGGTTAGTATCAGTTCGCCATCGTTAAAAAAGTTGAAAATTGAAATTTTCAACTTTCATGAGAAAGCCATATAAAAATTTCAATTTTCAACTTTATTAAGAATTTGGTAAAAATAACGTCGCTCTTCGCTTTGTCGGATCTGTGCTCGGCATGAAAAAATACATGGAATTGTGCGCTGCCGAATTTTTTTTTGCACTTTCGATTTTTACTCAGAAATCCAAGTGATCCCTCTTTATCTGGCTTTTTTAACCCCGTCATATCCATCGTCTTGTATATGCCTTGCTGCAGATAACAATAGGCACCTGGGTTTTTCTGCGATCCCATCGGAAAGCAAAAAAATCACTTTAAAACACATTTTTGCAATTTTGGCTATAAAAATATCCGGTAAACTTCTTCATTAGTTGTCGCTCCGGGACTGTAATTCCATGTATTTTATCACACTGATCACGAATTTGACACTTTTTTAAATTCATAGATGAATATTTAATACGAAAAAATGAGGCGAGAAAACAAATTGCATGAAATTCAAAAAATTCAAAATGACATAGAATTTAAACGGTTCAACCGATTATTCCCAAATTCAATACCGATCGTTGGTCGATAACAGTCCATTTATGTGCAAGTTTTTAGCCCGATATGTCAAAAATTGAGGGCGCTAGAGCGCGCACAGACATTTTCGAAAAAATTCAAAACCGCGTAAAATCTGAATGACTGCATAGATTTGGCCAAAAATTGGAACGAATAATGAGGATCGACCCCTCAACATGTGTGATGAATTTCACCTCGATATCTCAAGCCGTTTTCAAATTATGAACGTTAAATGATTTATACACACGATGATTAAATGATACATACACACACACCCACACACATACATCCAGACATTTTTTCTAAATGTGTTTTTTGGATGTTTGGGAACATTCTGAACACGTTCACATCAAAATCTCGAAAACTAATTTTTTCACGAAAACAAAGCTTCCTCTATGAGGAAGCAAAAATAGTCAATTTTATACAGTAGCTGCCCACATTAATTTTATTGGAAAATATTTTTATATGACTAGGGAAATACTGAAGAATATTGCTTATGGACTTTTGTACTTTTGTACCGTAGGATTTTACGTACAAAAATGCTGGTATTTACTGTTCGGGTTTTGCGTAGAGCAGTTATCGCGAGCGACGCGAGAAAGTGTAATTGCCTGTACACCTAACTTCCCTCCGTGGTTATAGCCGGCGGGCACTAGTACAGTGGAGCAATGCCGTAAACAGGCTTGGTAATACGGGCACGGGGCGTAAACGGGCGGCGGGACATCTCCATTTCAAATAAGTCTGAAACCGAGCGTAAGGTCGTTCGCGAAATTGCTAAGCTGACTTATCTGCATTTACCGTGTACGCGCCACTTTCATCCAACAACACGACAACCGGAAAGTCCTGTGTTTCCTCCCAACGTGTACTTTCAATTCGACTCGACGCGCGATACGATTACTCGATAAGGCTGAATTTAATCATTTTCAGAAAAATTCGCCGAGCTTATTAGCGTAAGAATTTCTCGCGAAATTTTTTACCGTTACACGGGAGGATAACGGCATTGTAGAAAATTAATTTTTTTTTTATACTGCCGACAAATCGTTTCCATTATTCACACCTTTTTCGGTTCTTGCTTTGAACGTTTAGTTTTTTTTTTTTTTTTTTTTTTTTTTTTTACTAAAATTGGCTCGTTTTCCCCAGATCGTTTTGTTAATCTTTTCACGATACTGCGAATATATTCATTTTTCGATTCCGAGGATGTCTTCTATATCGAATATTGGGCAACGTAAGTGTGTCGGCAAAAATAATACACGGAGAAAAAAAATTTGTTGGTTTAACAAGATTTTTGTTACGGTAACAAATTTAGTTTGCTAATATCGGGATAACTAAACCAGCTTGTAACCATAGCAACATTTTTCGCTTGGAGTGATTTGCTACCGCAACAAAACAGCCTTTTTTACTGTAACAAAAAAATTTGTTATGTGAGTGAGTGGGACTCGCTTAGTGGGGAACTATTGAAATTTGCTGTATATGGATGCATAAACTGCGAAAGGTAACACTTTTCGCAGTTTAATATATCCATATACAGCAAATTTCAAGAATTCGCAATTGCAAATACAGACATTATTTTCAATATAATAAAATGATGAAATACAAACGCAGTGAGTTAATCTTCAAATGAATGTATGCACGTATCTATAACTCTCCTATTACCAGTCATTACTCAGCCGTCAAATCACAGCAGGCGACGTTTGTTCTCATAGCAAACTAGATAGTCGCAGTAACAAGAAAGTTTTGTCATGATAGCAAACCCAATTGCTTCTATGTAGTAATTTTTTGCTGCTTTTACTAATGGTTTTGCTGCGGAAACGAGGTCATTGTCAGCAAAACTTATTCTGTTAGAGCAACTAAACCGTTTTTCTCCGTGTAATAGTAATAGTAAGATAATACATTTTCGAAAAAACGTTTCGACATTTATTCAAAAAATGGTCATTCCGAATTTGTTTTCGAGGGGTCGATTCAGAGTGTACCATGCGCGTCGAACAGACTACAGTTTGCATAGACGATCCGTCGCCCGAAAAGGATTTCCTCCGAAAAAAAAACAAGACAAAACAAACCGACATCCCCAGAAACATATCCTGATTCCCAGATTCTCCGTTGTCAAAAAATCTCTCTCCCCCGTCGTGAGTTCGACGGTAGAATGAGCTATACATCACCGTTGCGGAACAAAGTCGTATAATCCCCCAAGACACGGAGCGCCAGTGTGCCGTTCGAGATTCCCTCCCTCTCTCGCTCGCGATAGTAGCCAAACGCGACCGATCGATCGGCGAAGGTCTCGTATCGTTTCGCCGAGAGAGCGGTATAACGTCCGGCAGTAAAGCAGAGAGCTCGAGGGACGACGATGAGGTATATAGATATAGGGACGAAAGAGAGAAAAAGCGAGAATAGCGATAAAAAAAAAAGAAAAAAGAAAGATAGTATCAAGAAACGGGTGAGAGGATAGTACGCCAGTAACGACGCACTTGCACACGTATGAAAGAAGCTGAAACGCGTAACAGCAGCTTTCGACCACAGTACCAACCCTCCCGCCATCCAACTCTTCCATCTCGTTCTCCTTCGGCTCTCGCCTCGCGATCTCTTTCCTTTTTCACCGCCTTTTCTTGATTCCCTCGATACCCACGGACGCGCTTTAGTACTCCCTGCAACTGAAACTCGGGGGAATCGGGACGGTGCGCCTCGCTTGACGCTGTCTTCGTTCCTTCGTGCAGACTCTTCGGGTTCTTCGGGCTCGTGTCTCCCACAATCGGCTGATACCCCACCAACCACCTTCTCACACCCACCCTCCCGTCGCTCAAAGCAGCAACAGCAGTAGCAACGAGTAACGCAGACACTCGACAAGATACACAAAAGATACCATGCCTTTGGGGATTCCCCTCGAAGCTCGTACGCAGAGGAATAAAAGAAAAAAAAACGAAGGGAAATAAAAGAAAAGCTTGAATACTATTCTCGAGCATCTTCTCTAAAAGCGGACAGTAAAATTTGCATAAATCATTGAACACCTTTCGAGATATTGCGGTATTTGTTATTTATATTCTTCACCCAGTGAAACTTTACTGGGCGCACGGAAACGCGGAGAAAAATCGTTTCCTCCGACACAATACGGATCTTTAATTTATTGTTTTGACTTAAAAAAAAAAAAAAAAACAAATGCACTGCTCGGTAATAAATGTGGCGTTTCTGTATCGAGTAGATGAATTATTGGCGGCAATGAAAATCTTGCTGTCCTGACGAATTTTGGTCTCCGTGCGGTCAAAGGGGTCTTTTACGTTTAACAAAGATTGCTTGTCCACGATCTTGTTCTTCCGATAATTTAACAATAGTTATTTCCGTCAAAGGAACATATTGCACCCCTAGAACAACATTGTAAACGTCTCTTATGGGATTGCCATATAAGTTGTTACACTGTTGTTTTAAGGGTGCGATATAATATTTTTTTTTTTTGTAAAATTAGCAAAAAAAAAAAAATTGGAAAAGGTGTAAATTTGAGAACAGGACGTTTCTCGAGCAATCGAAAAGTGTCGAGATAATTTATTATTGGGACAGCAAAGAAAAAAAAACAAACAAAAAAAAATCTGTTACGGTACAAAAATTTGTCGATCCTGTGTTGAGTAGATGAATTATTTGCGGCAATGAAATTCTTGCTGTCCCGCCGAATTTTCTATTATATAATTATTATAATTATATAAATAATAATCTCCTACGTTTCACAAAGATTTATTGCCCACAATTTTGTTTTCCCGCTCATCTAACTATCTTTATGTCCATCAAATGAACGTATTATAATTTTTTTTTTTCATTGCAAAAACAGCAAAAAAAAGGAAATGGGATATTTTGAAGAACAAGAATTTTTCAAGAAATCGACAAGTGTCGAAATAGAAAGGGAAAGTAGCGAGAGATTAAAGAATCTTAAGGGACGCAGCATCCCTCCCGAGAGAGTCCACTACGCGTCTCGGGTCCTCCGTCAACTCTCCCGTTCGATGCTCCATCACGATGGATAGATCTTTTTCGACTTACCTCCCGAAGTTTGTACACATACACATCTCCACGATTTATTTTCTTAATCTCACATGTACATAAAACCCTTTACATTTTTAGCGAAAAATTTAAATTCTCTTCCTCTAATATAGGAAGATTCTCAAAAATAGTCTTCGTTTTTACGTTCTTTTTTCAAAATTATTTGTAGAACAATTTTTATTTCCGCGTTACGTACATTTGTTTTTGGTCCCGTGTATGTGTCTCCATGCTCGTGATTATATTCCATTCAGTACCAGGCCATCGACCAGAGTATTTCAGCCTTTTTTAGTAGTAGTAGAAGTAGTAAAAGATATTTATTGACCTCCCATACAATCATACCATATGGTGGGCCAATAGGCCATTGACCGAAGTCCTTCAGCCAGGATATTCGCGCTGCATTGTACAGTGTTTTACAGTTTGGCACACAGATAATATTAATTTCTATTAGTTAAAAACAACACAATAAATATAAAGTCTAGATAGAATTGCCGGTGTGTGTACTCTCTACGAAAATCACGTGTTATTGTAAGGTTCCTTGATGTCGGAAATTTGTGTCTTCTGCGGATCCCCGGCGGGATCGTGTTGCATAAGGGGGCAATTGTTTCGAAATATTCTTTAGCGAATTTTGTACTGAGGATTTCCGCTCTTTCAATGATGCAGCCTTTTTTAATTTTCTTAAATTAATTTTTATTTTGAGTGAGATACGAGTAGGAATAATAAAGCGTAGCCCGTACTAAGTCGATACACCCAGAAAAAAGATTTTTCATCACTCGGTGCGGAATTGGCCACTTTTCGGCCCGCTTCGCGTGCGTAAAACCGCCATTTTCGCACCTTATGATGAAAAATTTCGTACATCCCTCGTGCGAAACACAAAAAACGTTTTTTGCCCTCGTGGAGTAATGTACTATATTAAAATAACATAAATTTCGGTTTTCAAATGACGTTTATTAGGATAAAAGTAATGTTTTCTTGCCTTAACAAAATCCTTATTAGATTCAAATAACGGCTATTGTTTAGTGTAAGTAAAAAATGTATTCCAAGATTTGTACTTTAAAATATATATTTATTCGCCCCAAAGAAATAATATATTTGACGTCAAGACAAACGCGGTTATTATTCGGTAGCGCGCATTACAGAGTCGTCACCGCGTCAGCCGTTTGAAAACATTGCCATAGAAAGGCAACTCATCGGTTCATTTATATGAAACTTTGTTCACTTCAAGCTGTGTACATCGATCGAATTGTGGTTCTAGAATAAGTCCTCGAAGAATCAATTTGGAAATTGGTTATGTTATGAGTATAACTAATGTGCAACGTGATTAGTGAAATCATGGATCGATAACGGATCTGTATGCTTATTTAATAATAGAACATTGCTTGTTAATGCTTTGTTGATAGTAAAAATGACTTATTCAACAAAAAATTCATTTCTACATCATTCATATATCACATTATTCCCATACGATCAAAAATAGCAGGTCTGTCACGAAATAAATAACAAAATTATTTGACATAAATATCTGTTTATTAGGTCCAAATAAACATTATTAAATAATAACAATAATACTATCAAACAAATAAATATATTACAAATTAATAAACGCTCTATTAGGTTATGAAGCAAGTAAACATTTTTCTTCGTCCTTAATAAATTTTCTTTGATTGGCATAAACTTTTTTCTGGGTGTAGGGTCCATTTGCTCGTTGGCTTTTCTTTCTTTTGTCCATATGGGTACATTTAATCTTTTCTTGAAAAATGTTTGTCTTATGTCTTATGTGTATGTTCAAATCTTACATGGCTCTTCTTTTCGATTCACCGCTTGTAATTTCGGTGCAAAGGAGTTATTACGTCAAATAAATAACAATAACAATAACAATAACAATAACAATAACAATAACAATAACAATAACAATAACAATAACAATAACAATAACAATAACAATAACAATAACAATAACAATAACAATAACAATAACAATAACAATAACAATAACAATAACAATAACAATAACAATAACAATAACAATAACAATAACAATAACAATAACAATAACAATAACAATAACAATAACAATAACAATAACAATAACAATAACAATAACAATAACAATAACAATAACAATAACAATAACAATAACAATAACAATAACAATAACAATAACAATAACAATAACAATAACAATAACAATAACAATAACAATAACAATAACAATAACAATAACAATAACAATAACAATAACAATAACAATAACAATAACAATAACAATAACAATAACAATAACAATAACAATAACAATAACAATAACAATAACAATAACAATAACAATAACAATAACAATAACAATAACAATAACAATAACAATAACAATAACAATAACAATAACAATTACAATTACAATTACAATTACAATTACAATTACAATTACAATTACAATTACAATTACAATTACAATTACAATTACAATTACAATTACAATTACAATTACAATTACAATTACAATTACAATTACAATTACAATTACAATTACAATTACAATTACAATTACAATTACAATTACAATTACAATTACAATTACAATTACAATTACAATTACAATTACAATTACAATTACAATTACAATTACAATTACAATTACAATTACAATTACAATTACAATTACAATTACAATTACAATTACAATTACAATTACAATTACAATTACAATTTTTTTATTAAATCTCATAAAGAGGTATAAAAGTATAGATTTCGAGCGAAAGCAGAAATTCTCTTCCATCCCCGTATCTCCTGGGGAAGGGTGGTTCGTAAAATGGGGTTGCCAGCGAGGTGGCGCCCTCCCTCATGCCTTCGATCGACCCTGTCCCCGGTCTTCCCTCTTCGTTTATCCGACTCTCTTCCTCTCCGTCTATCGCTCCACACCACCCTTCATCCCCCTTCGAGCGCTCTCACCCTCCGCGACACATCGAAACCTTAATACAGATACTCACACGGAGAGGGAAAATTCGCTGTGGAGCGAGCGAGCGAGCGAGCGAGGAAGCTAGCAAGCTCCTTCTCTCTGCACACAGCGATCCAATGTACGTTTCGGTAGTCCCGTCGTCCGTCGTCGCACCAAGTGGCGTTTTGTAGTCAGCGCCACAGCGACTCGACAGTCACCACTCGGTCACCCTGCGATACGGAGGGGTTGCACGATCGTGGTCCGGGACGGTCTCGTTGCCGAGGCGGTAGGTATACCCTCTCCTCGTCACTAAAACCTCACCGCTCGCTCGATCGCATCGTCACGCACCTATCACGCGACACACTGACATACCGGACGACCCCTTTATTTTTTTATATTTTTTTCTTAATTTTTTTTTTTTCATACCCTTTCCAATAGACTGGTTAATCTCGTTGACCGGAAAAAAAAAAATTTCGTTGCTCGCTTTGCAGTCGAAGTTTTGGCCTTTGCGTCTCGAGCTCACCTTTGGTATTCGAGCGACGAAAATCATCGGGCCACGATGTTCTCGGACATGTTTGTTTCCGGACGGATTACTCGCGAGTAAAAAAAAAATGTTCGATAGTGGGTAGATTATTAATATTTTTTATTTGGTTTTTCTTTTTTTTTTTTTAATAAAAAGTTAATTATTCGAAGTGTGAAATAAGAGGAGAGCGCGAGAGTGAACAGTGCGCGAGGAAGAAAAATAAAAAGAAGAAAAGGGGGCATCGGGAACTGAATGGGGAAATTGTGCGGAGGAGCAGATGAGCGGAGAGTGCGGAAGAGTGGACGCGACAAGAGAGGCGAGATCGTCGGTGAAGACTCGTTCCTTCGTCGTCCGGTTGTTCCTTTTGTTACCGTTGAAAAGTGAGGCGGCCCTGCCGCCCACCTTTATCATCCCGCCGTGCCTCGAAGTACTCGGTGGGCTTTTTGTTTCTCTCATCTCGTCGACACCGAGAGAACGATCGTCGAACCGCGATGAGCCTTCTCGTCGCCGAGCGAGACAATAATTCTTTTCGTCCGGTCATACCTCCGCGAGGAATACAAACGATCCCGGTCCTGTGGCTGCTCAAGGTGCTTCATCCGCTCGTACCTGGAAAATCGAGTTTCCGTATTTTAGCTTAGTCGTACGGAGAAAATTAATTCTGGGATGGTTTTGTGTTCTTTTTTCTCGTTCATAAAAAAAAAAAAAAAAAAATTACGTCTCGGTACGAAAATATCCTGTGGGATAGTTCTGTGTTTTTTGCCATTAAAAAAAATTACATCTAGGTACAAAAATATCTCAAGGGATGGTTTCGTTTTTTTTCTTCAGTAAAAAAAAAAAAAAATTACGTCTCCGTACGAAAATATCCTGTGGGATAGTTCTGTGTTTTTTGCCATTAAAAAACTTACATCTAGGTACAAAAATATCTCAAGGGATGGTTTCGGTTTTTTTCTTCATAAAAAAAAATTACATCGCGGTACAAAAATATCTCATGGGATTGTTTCGTTTTTTTTTTTCTTCATTCAAAAAATAAATTACATCTCTGTAGAAAAATATCTCATGGGATGTTTGTTTTTTTTTTCTTCATAAAAAAAAAAATTACATCTCGGTACGAAAATATCTGGCGGGATTAATTGAGAGTGATAAGAGTACGGATCGATGGAATTCGGTAGATAATTAACGTTGAATCGTGAACGGCTTTGTACGCGGGGTGATTAATCGAATCGAGTAATTGGCACGAAATTGGCGTGACGAGAGAGAACCGACTAGGAGAATGCGTAACCCGCTTCCCTCCGGCTTTCGCCAGTCTCGAGGTTATCCGCGTATCGAGAGAGAAAGACAGAGATATACGTACGTACATATACGCGTGAGACATTCGAACGGTGAACGTGAACGTTGAACGTGACGCGCGCGCTGAGGTTTCCGGTGCTTGTAAGTGGAGCGCTCGGATGAACACGTGTCCAGCGTATCGGTTACGAGGCCTAGCCGACGATGCGCGCCCCCGCGCCCTCCCCCCCCCCCCCCCCCCCCCCCTCGCCCCGGTCCGCTTCTACCCCGCGCGACCTACCCTCATACCGCCGCCTCTCGCGCGTGGGGTGAACTCTCCCCACGAGCCTATCGAGCGAAACAGCCGCGTGCGCGAGGGCTTCGGTAAGCGATTTAATTTTTTTCGCGGCTTTTCCACACTTTCCGCCAATGTCTCGGCAAACATTGGCAAGACTACGTTGTACAACGGAAATACGGACACGAAAATTGTGACCGTGTTTGAACTTGAAAAGTTGACAAATGGGTGACTTTTTTTCTCGACATTTCGATAAAAAAAATTTATAATGTTATATTATAGGATTACATAGGGTAAAATTGATAAACGGGCGGGATTCGGTTCGCGAGTATGTTTTTCGCGGCATTTCCGCACTCTCGGCCAATGTCTTGAATACCATTGGCGAGCAAGTTGTATAATGGAACGCGGAAACAAAAATTATTTCGTCTTTTTTTTCAATTTCTTTTATTCTCTGCTTGAGGAGTTGGCATTTGGGGCATTTTTTCGAAAATTTAATAACATTAAAAATTAATTTTATATTATCTAGGGTAAAATTGATAAACGAGCAGGCATCGATACGCGGTTACATTTTTATCGCGGCACTCTCGGCCAATGTCTCGCAAACCATTAGTGAGTAAGTTGTGCAACGGAAATACAGACATGAAAATTGTTTCGTTGTTCTTTGAAATTTCGATTACTTTGGACCCGGAAAGTTGGTAAATCGGTAAAATTATTGTTTCGAAATTTTGATAATGTTATATTATGTAAGGTAATATTGATGAACATGGTCCATCCCGATCAGCACGCAAATCGATGATGCATGGCCCGAGTCGTATTCACCACTTTTACCCTGTACGAATAACATGTATTTGTAATGCGGAAGAAAAATCATCAAAATTCTATGCCGAGTGCAGACCGCAGCAAACTGTTTTTTGCGTAGATCGACTTTCTTGGATACAAAAACCGGAAGCAAAAATGGTCTATTTAGATGGTCGTCACCCTAGAATCATCTTTCGTTACGAAACTGCGTCCACCATTCCTTTTCATACAGACTTAAAATAAAATGAAAAAAGAAGAAAAAACAATGCTAAACCGTTCTCCTTCCGAGTAAGAAAAAAGTAACCTACAAGGAAACAGAAGAGAAAAAAACGTACGTAGATCGACTTTCTCGGATACAAAAACCGGCAGCAAAAGTTGTCTATTTAGATGGTAGTCACGCCCGAGAATCATTGTTCGTTACAAAACTTTGTTCAGCATTTCTTTTCATACAGACTTAAAATGAAGTGAAAAAACGAAGAAAACACAATGCTAAAACGTTCTCCTTCCGAGTAAGAAGAAAGTAACCTACAATGAGACCGTTCAAGGAAACAGAAGAGAAGAGAACTTACGTTCTCTTCTCTTATGTTTCCTTGTACGTTATTTTCTTACTCTCGTTCCTCTGGCAATTGCACGTATAGTGGTACGATGTGTTCCTTTTGTTCCGTGTTACTGGACTTGGGATAGGTCAGGTTGGGGGGGGGGGGGGGGGGGGTGTATATGAAAGCAAAAGGCGAGGAAGAGAACACGACGTCGTCGGCAACGACAACGTACGACGGCGCCGGAGCTCGTAAAACTTTTTCCTCTTCCGCCGCTGTATTATATAGCCGGCACCCATAGCGTCTCAAAACGTAAAGGGGTCAGCGTCAGGGACAGTGTCGGCATCGCATGCACTCTCGACCACCCCCCCCCCCCCCCCCCCCCCCGAGCTTTTCCCTTCCGACCGTCCGTACGAGAAACGTGACGCACATTGAACATCTATCGTGAGTTGCACGAACTCGAATTTTCAGCGCTTATCCTCAATTCGCTCGAATTTTCAGCGCTTATCCTCAAAGGGCGGGTCCCAAATGGTGCTTCGACGAAGGAAAACCATTTTCGAAGCTCGCAGTTGAAAATCGCAAAGAAAATTGAAAAACCTACCCTATCGCTTTATCTAGCTCGGGACACTCTCGGGCACGAATTAATCGGACCGATGGAAATACCACGAAGGAAACTGCGTGCGGGAGCAGCCGTTCAAAAAAAAACCTTTAAATAAGATAAATTTCGTTCATTTTTTAGTTTCTAAATTTTAGTTCCTAAAACCTCCACTATTTTTTTATTTTTATTTTAATTAATTTCAGAATTTTTTGTTTGCTAAAAATACGGTTTGATGTCGAAAGCAAAATAGTGAAAAAAAAAAAAAATGTACCTTGGCGGACGAGAAATCTCTGTTAAAAGTGCAATACCCTTTTACCGTGTGCTGAATAAGGCCGGTAGAATTTTGATTTCTTTTATTAAGTGAGGAAAAATAGAGATCAGAGGAAAATGGCGCGTGGGTAAGATTCGAATTTGGGAAGGTTCGGTTAACATGATAATTCGCAGATAGGGTGGCTGGAGTCCGGTGGCCGGAGTCGAGAACTTTTGTTCCCCCTCATTGCAGTAAAACCGGAAGCTTTAGCGATCCTCGAGTGCGAGGGAGCATTTTTATGAATTAGAGCATTTTCCTTGCAAATGCCCGTCCGGCGTGCCTCTATTTGCAGTATTTGTGCGTCTCTCGTTTTTTCCCAAGCGCTGGGCCTGGCACTAGGCGGAACTCTTTCTCGCTTCTCGACGAGTTTATCGGTGGGCAGAGAAGTCGATCGGTGTGTGCGTGTGTGTGAATGTGTGTGCGAGTATGAGCGCCATATCGGAGAATTGGATGAGCCGTGGCCGAGTCGGAAAACCGGCTCCGGTATATCGAGAGGTAGAGGGAGGAAAAAAGGGGGAAAAGCGAGCAGTGGATGGCTGTTTTTTGCCTGCCGATCCGGAGGCTCGCACGAACAAAAAAAAGAACAAGTGGAAATGAGAAATAAAAAAAAGGCGAATCGAGGGAATCTACGGGAAAAAAATAGAGTTTTGGAGGAGAGTGGAAAACATCGTTCGAATAAATATACGACACGGGTATTTGTCAACACTCCGAATCATTGATTCGCTCCATCATAGCCAAAAAAAAAATAATTGAATTTCTTTTTTTTTAACTTTACTTCTTGTCCCGTAGCTTTTGGAATAGCACGAAACATTTGGCACTTTATTCGAGATAGAAAAAAACCTTTGGCTCTTGTTTCCATCTCACAATAATTTTGGCTCTTGTTTCCATCTCACAATAATAACAACGAGATCGTAAAAAAAGTCTCGAGAACTGCAAATAAGAATAGAAACAATCTATTTTTTTATATGCCCAAGCCATTTCTTTTTTTTTTTCATCGCACATATTGCGATTCAAGGGTGTAAATTTACCGCGGGACAATCAATGCTTGAACTATGCCGCGAGAAAATAAAAATCTCTGTCTCTCCAGCTGTGCTACGAGGTAGGGGTGAGGGGTGGATAGGGGGGGGGGGGGGGGGGTGGTTCGGGTGCGAGCAAACAAGTATCACGTCGCGCGATGCGCGTCCTAGCGTGAGACGGTTCTTCGGGATGGTTTCGTGTTTTCGCGTTTCTCGATGCTGATGGAAAAGAGAGAGGTCCTTTGCCGGAGGTGGGAGAGGGGGCCGAGAGAAAGACGAAGGTCTTGATCGATTCTGGAGCGAGATGTAAAAGTCTCGTTCCAGCAAGAGGAGATAAGAAGTCCCGGAGGGGGAGTGTCACACACGTATATATGTGTATATATATATATATATATATATATATATATATATATATATATATATATAGAGCAAGTATAAGAGAAAAGGGATGAAGGAGAACAAAGAGTAAGAACAAGACGTAGAGTGTAACGACAAGAAGATCCCGAGCATTGGGTCCAGTTTGGGCAAAGAGGGATGCTGATAGCGTGTCCGTACAGTGAACCGTGCCAAAAACCCCGCCCTCGAAAAATGACTAGAGTATTAGTGAGCTCGGTTGCTCCGACTTTCGTCCACGCGGCCGACGAGATCTCGCGCCGACACACCTACACGAAGATCGACCCACACTCGCACCGTTTGTAGCGTGCCGGTAAAGCCTGCGCCATGAGAACGCCGAGCCTCGTACATTCTGTACTACATCGCGCGGCTAAAGTCGTAAGGGCCCATCTTCTATCCAGAAACACGCAAATTAAGGCCTTGCGATTTTTATCGCTCTACATAGCGCACGTGGTACGTCAGTCGAGGAAATCGCGGTAACCTCTTTCCAACGGTGGCGCCTCGCGACTACCTATTTCCATTCTGTCCGTATATTTCTCTATCACTTTGGAGAATTTCGAGATACGGCGACAGCTTTCGACTTCTCGATTGCACTTTCTCTCGGCTCGGAGAAATTTCACAATTTTGTTTGGCTCGAAGCTGTGTTTTCCATCTCGGCGATTCTATTCTCTATTATGGCTGACTGTGTATATGTGTTTGTGTATGTTTATGTACATGAGATTTGAAGTGGTTGAGGGAATGAGAAAAGGCGCGGTTGAGAGGAGATCCACGCTCCGACGCTTCTGCCAAACTGCTCTGCTGCTGGTGGGTTTGCTGGTTCTTCTTCTTCGAGAGAGGAAGATCATTAAGGTCTGTGGCCTCTTCGTACCGGCTCGAGAGTCGCGCGTTTATCTAGATATTCTTGAGGGTTCTCCTAGGGATGTGGAGATGAGAGCTTCCCCCGCGGCAGGGAGACTCCTCGATGGGCGAGTAGATTAAGTCGATACTTGGTCAGACTGGGGATTAAATTTGCTCGAACGTTACTAATTGTTTTTTTTTTCAATTTTGTTTAAACTCGTTTGTATAATAATACAAACGAGTTTTTATATGGGGTGCGAAGTGATGATGGTGATGGAAGGCGGACGAGAAAAAAAGTTAACGTGGACGAAGATTTCCATTTTTCGAGGCTGACGCTTTGCAGGTCAGACTCGGAGTCGTGACTTAACTTTGTTAACCCTTTTTCCACGTCAATTTAGAGTCGCGATTTTGAAGAGAAAAAGTTGACGATTTTTTTTTTTTCCTCCCGGCAACGCATTTTTCGGTGTCGAACAATTCGTCGACCGTCAAAGGCAAAAATAGAAAATATATAAAATATAAATTATTTATAATAATATCATGAATAAAAATATAAAATATAAAGATTTTAAAAAGTATGTTATTTACATTAAATTGTGTGCAAATAAATGCATCCAGACGGAGAGAAAGAAGGATGTTACCCATGGGTCACGATGTCTATCTCTCCGCGGTTATCTCTAGGTCGACGACACCACGAATTTTCATGATACACGCTTCCCTCGCGACTGGAAGGCTCGTCGAAGCGCGAGTAGATTATGTCGATACTTGGTCAGACTAGGCGTCAAGTTTGCTCGAACGTTACTAATTGTTTTCTTTAATTATTTTTTTTAAGTTCATTTATATTATAATATGGCGCGCGAAATAAAGATGATGATGGAAGACGGAGAGAAAATAAAATTTAACGTGCACAGTAAAAAATAATTTCGTAAAATGGGAATTCAAAGTTTTGAAAAAATTATTTTTGTTAAATAAGTGACAAACTCGTTTGCTCAGGTTTCAATGTACAAACGTATCCTTTTATTTCCCGTGTCATTAACAATTTTAGTTTGTCCCTTTGTTTGTAAAACAAGTTGCCGGATGGTGCGATCGAACAATTAACAAATAAAAAATGGTGGAGGTTTGTGGACAACAAGTTGTTGTAAAAAGTACAAACTTTTCTTAAGATGTGGGCGAAAATGTAAATTTTTCCGGGCGTAAAGCAACTTTGGGCTGCTTTGGAGGTGAGACTCGGAGTCGTGACTTAACGTTGTTAACCCTTTTTCTTCTTCAATTCGGAGCCATTATCTTTTTATTTATTTGCCGAGTAGTAATGTATCCTAAAAGCATTTTTGCGACCAACATTTGATGATTTTTTAATTTTTTATCTGGTTAGAAAAAAATTGCACATTCTTCACAAATTTGGATGCAGAAAAGTGCAGTTTCACGAGCGCGCCTAAGAACCATAATGTTTTTTCGAATGCAAAGTGCATCGATTCTTTACTCTCATATGGCAGACGAAACAAAAAATACAAACTCAACAATATAAATGATAAATTATATAAATTATTTATATAATAATATTATAAATAAAATAATAAAATATAAAGATTCTAAAAAAGTATGTTATTTAAAGTAAATTGTTTGAAAAAATTTCATCGAGACAGTGACAAAAAAGAGATGTTACCGACGAGTCACGACTTCGGTTTCTCCGCGGTTGTGTCTAAGGTCGACGGCACCGCGAATTTGCACGATACACGCAGAACCCCGTGTCTATCGCCGGGGCGATGCGCCGAGCGCCAACGGACGGCTCCGCGCATCGGGCGCATCATCCCGTCACTTTACGCAAAATTGAGTCTGGTAGACCGCGACAGAAGTTTCCATTTCGCTTCTCTCCCGTAACACCGTCCCGATTCGGCTCTCTTGTGTGATGAGCCAGCTGTTTATGCATGTGACGTCTACCGTTCTATGTATATCCAATTAGCCCAACACGCGGAGGCTTCACGGGTCTTACCGCATACCTCCCCCCCTCTTCCACCCCTCGTTTCCCAACCCTTTCAACCAAGTCGGATTCTCTCTCTGCCATTTCACCGTTTCGGCTACGAGGGAAAACGAAGAGGCACCTGGGACGCTTCTCCATCTCTCCTGTTACTCCGCCCTGGGAGTTCCAACTCGACTGGATGCCACCCCCCCCCCCTCCCCCCGGCGCCCCGGCTAAACTCACTCACCCTCACCGACTGCTCCAACTTCCGGACAACCCGAGAATTCTCTCTCTTACATTCTACTATCTACCGATTCCTCCCACGCTCCCGCGATATCTCGGTCCCCGAACCTCGCGCGACTCGTCTCTTCACCGGCTTTCATCATCCGTCTTCGTCCTCGTTCAAACTCCAACCATCCCCGAGGAGACTCGATCTCTCGCAGCCTCGTCTCCCCTCCGTTCGTCGCCGGTGGAAAATCTCACTAGGCTACGAATCGGTTTTCGTTGGGGAAACTCCGTAACTCGTTAGACTTCCGCGTACCCGCTGTTGCTTCCATATTTACCGTGGCTGACTCATCCGACTATCAATCTTCATTGGTTTAAGTAATTTTTAAGCGCATTCGATTTTTTTTAAATTTTTACGTAGGGCGAGAGAGTGATGAATATGTCGGGCCCCCAAATAAAATGAAAATAAAATTGTGGAAAAATTCCACAATTTTAATCCTTCGATTGATTCGACAATAAAAAAAAATTGACAAATAACATTTAAAAAACGTGGACGTCTATGGCCAAGAAATTTATCGAACGCCCAATCCGTTGTTTTTTTTTTTTACAGAAAAAAATGAAAAAGCACCGAGATACAAAGAATTTTTTATTATGCCATTTCCCTCTCGTTAATAAAACAAAACAAAAAAACCACAATTTTAATTCTACGATAAAAAAAATGTCGTCATGTAACATTTAATAAAAAAATAGTAAAATCGAACGCACAATCTGATTTTTTTTTACCATGTGCGATTCCATTCTCTTTTTTTTTGTTCCCGATCGAAACAGGGTCGAATAATTGGCATTTGGGCGTGAATCACTCGACCGTTCGACCGGCGTGAGTTGGCGGTTATTGGATGGACAGAATCGAGATTGATCGTTGCGTCACGAGAGCCCGCTACCTTATTCCGGTTTCCATTAGCTTGGTTAGAAACGAGGTAACCCCCTTTGCCGGGACACTGCCCTCGCCGGCTAAACAGCGAATCGTCTCTTCGCGACCGGGAAAAGTTTCGAGCTCCGCTCGACACCCCGAATCCTTGAACGCGAAACCCGCGATAACGGCGAGACCCGCGAAGGAGGACCGGGGGAGCGAAAACCTAACTGAGACTCTTTCGACAGTTCGTCCCGATCGTTATGTCGTTCCCCCTTCGCGCTCGAGTTTTCGCAACAAAGACACCGATCGAGCAGTGATGTAGAACGCGAATAGAGAACTCCATCCTAAAGCTCACCGCGGAGGCATCGAGTCTGTATAGTCGCGTCCAACGGCCGTCACTGCTTCCTTCTCTAGGCCAACTCGTCGTCGACGTTGGCTAGGGGCCGGGCCGACCCCCTTTTCGTTCATTCTTTTTTTGCCCTCGTAACTTTTCTATCGATCACGGCGTCGCGTATATCGGGGGCTGAGATAGAGCCGGGCGTATACTGCGGCCTTTAAGGCGCAAAACAACCGCAGATAAGCCCTTTTGTTTATCGAGGGTTCTTGCACACGAATAGAGACAACGAGCCTGGAGCTGTGTACGCGTGGGTGTGTGCGAAGCATGCGTTTACTTATTTCCCTATCGCAGAAGTTCGCCTCGCGAGAAGGTCAAGAATGATTCGGTCACAGGTAGCGAGGAAGGGGGGGGGGGGGGGGGGAATATCGTACAATATAAAACGCTCTGAATCTCTAATTATTTTTTTTTTAGCATAATGTCATGATCGTCGCAAGCTTTGTAGTACACGCGAATGACTTTGAAAAAAGTCCATTTGCCACCGGAGTAAAATTGAATACACGTCAGTTTGATTGATGACCTTCCGTGTGGATGATAAACGCACACAAATATGACGGGCTACATTTGGCCGGGAGATGGCCCGGCCAAATGTAACATTATTTGCTGGGTTTACAATTCGGCGTATTTTGTACGGGTAATTGGGAATACATCGAATTTCAGGGTGCATTATTGGACGAATTTGCGGATGGGGCACTCTGTGGGAATATTGACGAACTGGAGATTAGGGGACGAGGGAGGCTGCGAGTGGTTTTCGGTACGCAGATAGACAGATGAATTTATCGTCCGACTAGGACCGCGGTTCCTCCAGGCACGTATTCCCCGATAGATATTCCGTTTAGGGACTAGAAATAAATTAAAAGTGACCCCAAATCACCAAATATATTTTTTGATACGCGATCCAATTTTTTTTTTTAATATTTGATTTGATTTTTCTTAGTTTGAATCGAAACTGAGCAGCTGAATACAAAAAATAATGTGAAGCTCGCTTTCGAAGAGCAAGTTCATCACGTGACCTTGAAACAACCCCTTCCTCAGAGCAAGGGCAAGTGGAGGTACAAAAAAGTCTGCATAAACCGATACATATTCATTTTAGGGACTAAAAATAAATGAAAAATAATCCCAAACCGAAAAATATAATTTTTGGTGTACAAATTTTTATTGTATAAAAAAATGCTTAGTTTCTATCGAAACTAATGAGCCTCATACAAAAGATAACGTGAAGCTAACTCTCGAAACAATCCCTTCCTGAGAGCAAGGACAAATGGAGATATAACAAATTCCGCACGACTGGTCCAATATGACAAAAAGCATGCCTCAGCGCAATATTCGTCGAGAGGAATAGAGAGGGAGATTCATATAGGAAAAGGCATATTGGAATTATAGGGTAAAGTGGGCAATATGGCCCACCAGATTAGCCAGTAAATCAATGATATATGGACTGGACCATATTCGCCGAAATAAAATAATATAAACAGTTGTCATGAAATATATCAATCAATTTATAAAAAATATTTTTTTAACTCACCACTGCAACCCTAGATTAATTTAACCCTAGATTAATTGCCTATGTCGGTAATTGGGGGCGCCCACAGTAGAAGAAGTTTGTACTTTTTACAACAACTTATTGTCCACAAATCTCCACAATTTTTTATTCGTTAATTTTCAAATCGCTCCATCGAGCTCTAGTTTTACAACCAAAACTACGAACTAAAATTGTTTATGACACGGAAAATAAAAGGTTGGTTAAATTCAAACCTTAACGAACGGATTTGTCACTTATTTATCAAATGTTTTTTTTACGAAACTTCGTATACCGATTTTACGGAATTATTTTTTACTGTGCAAGCTGCGAATTATTTCTCGCGGACACTTTATCCTATCGCTGATCGAGCGAAGTTCAATAGTTCCACGAAGAAACCTAGAATTCCGTCTGCAGTCACGGGGGTGACATCTGAGTGAAAAGACCTCGAGCGCATGCCACGGCGAAGCACAAATCTCATCCCGCTATTACCCGGCCCGTACGAGAATATTATTTTGCGAGCTACATATGCGCTATGTACATATATATACACATCTTTGTATGTAGTACAAAGATTCGCATTCTTAGGGTCTGAGACCTTCACCGAGCGGCCCTTCGGATATAAATAGAATATACGCGAATATTTCCATTTCCATCGTGAGAGAGTTTTAGATAGGAGAAACGAGAATCGTAAAGATATACTATATATAGCGACGATGATTGCTTCACTATTCCTGGATGAGCTCAGGTATTACGATGTATAACAGTGCGCTACGATGTATAATAGCGCGCCCCACGGATGTATAAACCGAAGAAAATTACTCCTGTATTGTTCGCGTTTCATCGTCTCCCGCGGATGATCGCAGCTCGTAAATCGCGGCCTCGTCTCCCCTTACGTGCCTCAATAACACCAAACGTGAGGCAGAGCGGAAATCGGTTATCGGAAAAATAATAATAAAAATAAAAATTACTGCAATTATTGGATTCATTCATTTATTAGAAACCGCTTTATTGGGAATGATTTGTTCGATTCAAATTAAGGTATCTTAATTAAATGTTATTTATTTAAATGAAACGAATCATTTCGATGGCGTAAAATAATGAGGGCGTGTCAGGTGTGCACTACACTTGTACGCCCTTTTCGAATTGGACCATCGATTTCCTATAGCGCGGTTACATTGACATTCGTATATAAAGATGAATCCAATCACTTTATTGTGTACGATATGAAAATAAAATACTTATTACGAAGTATACAATTAAATGTATTAAATAATATTTTTTGCAAGCTCTGGTGAAATAATATAAATAATATAAATATGAATAGATCCTGTTTTATTCGATCAAATTTATTTCGTTAAAGTAAACATGCGAACAGAAGATCCACAGTTATTAAAACTTTAAATTAAAGTGCATAAAAAAAAAATTGCAGTTCCCGTTATTCCTCGAGCTCCGCGAAAAAGGATGTTCCATTTTACCCCCAGTTTCCAACAAAGACAATCGAACTTCCACAATCGAACTAATGAAGCTTCCCCGGCGGAGCGTCGTCTATTATCCCGCGATTTACCGGAAGTAGATTCCGACATACGTTTGCCATCGTCTCCTCTGCGGCAACGGTGCGTTATAACCGAGCGGGGTGTACCGTACCCCCCTACCTGCATGGTCATACGAATTAGGTATCTACAACTGTCGCCGGGGTTGGATAGCTTGCCGGCTGGCTGACACACAGAGAGAGTCGAGTTTCGTGAAAAGGGGAATCGCGACCTCCACTTCCGCTCCATTTGCCTCAATGAAAGCGGTATTCCGCCGGCGGACCAGCCAGTGGCAAAAGCGATGCCTTCCCAACACATCCACACGTACCTTTTGCCTCGGCTGCCAACACAAGTTGAGCATACGTATAACCACACTGGTTCGACAATGCTCAAACCGTGGAAGTGATCGGAACGACAGAGTGCCTCTCGTTTCGTCTCACCTCACTCGCGTGTATTCCACTCTACGATGAAAAATGTTTCATTGTTGTATGTACTACGCCGTACCCGAACCGAAAGCACATCCAGCAAAACATTGTACGCGTGCTCCGCACATAATTTTTTTTTTTTTTTATGAAATTATTAAAATAAAATTATTTCAATGATTTCATTACAATTAATTATTTAGCAGTTTTAGTGAATTTATTGACGATACATAACAAGGAACAGTTTTTGATGCAAAACAAACTTAAAATATTATACATTTGCAGATTGCCAATTGGCCATCGACCGAAGTCCTTCAGTCAAGATAAAATTATTTGTATAAAATTATTGAAATTAAATGATTTCACTGAAATTATTTGAATTACATAAATATTTATTTGAAATAAATAAATGTGTGTTAAATTTAATAAATATTTATTGACAATTTATTTATTAACAAATGATTTTTCTGGGTGCAGGCGTTCACATAAGTTTTATCATTCGAATAGTTACGAATCAGTATAATACTCTCGAATTGATCGACGATTAATCTCGATATATTTTTTTTTCTGATCCGCAGCAACCCGGCTTCCGGTAACCAGTACGCCTGTTAATCGACGGAGTCGAGGAGACAGAGAGATAGCGAGAGCGCGCCCTCGAGAGGTGTTCCACTCGATATAATCAGAGACAACGCGCGGCCCGGCCCATGCTCGGATCATCACGGGAGAGAGGCTCAGGTCGTTAATCTTCCACCGTCGGTCTGGCCTTTGACCTTAGTTTCAACCTCATCGAATATTAAAACACTTTAATCGAATTAATAACGTTATTTTTCGATAACCGGAGCGATACAGTATCGAGGACAACGGACGATAACACAGAGAGAGCAAAACCTAAACTTTGCCAGGATGTGAACTCTTGAGGTGTTGATAAGGAAAAAAAAAAAAAAAAAAACAACAACAAAAAATAAATTGAAAAAAAAAAAAAAGAGAAAGAAAACCTCGCCCGGGAGCGAGCGAGCTATGTCTGCATCGGTATCGAGCTGCACGGACGAGGAGGACGCCGAGGATGTCGAGAACAATCGCGGATGGCTCATCAGCACGGGCATTAAGAAGAACGCTAGCAATAAACTGTGCGCCGAAGAATTCAGCAGCCTCCGGTCATCTTTGTCGTCGTCATCGCGGAGAGTCGACAGTGAACTCCTGTGCGTGGAAAGACTGCGGGTAGATGATAAATTCCGTCGGTTGTACGAGAACAGCGTGCACTCGCCGAGGAGAGATCGTCGGCACGTGCTCGATTATTCGGGTCGAGCGTGGAGAACGAAAATCGTTCGCGTGTAGAAGAATATTTTCGACTAAGCTTCGAAGTAACCAAAGAATTATTGTAATAACAAAACAAATAAAATTACACTAATGAAATAAAATAAAATAACATAAAATAAAATAGAATCAACAAAAACTCCACTTCGTCGACTGATAACGATACCTGGAAAATTCTCGTGCCCCTTACGATAGAGATGACGAGGATGTCGTCGATGAGCGCTCGTTGCACCTCGCTGGGATTCAGGTGACGAAAAAACATCGTCAAGCGCCCACACGGGCGTAACAACAAAAAATACAACAACAACAAAGCAAACAAAAAAGTGTTTACATTTTATTAGTTGAAACAATTCACGTCGAATTGTCGTAACGATAATTGTAATTGAAACACACAGGGGTGTAAGATAGATGGAGAAGGAAGAGAGGAAAAAAAGAGGGAGTTGTGTACATTGCGAAGATAAATTTGATTATAATAGTGGGTGTTTCTGGCCGGTGACCAGGTTTGGAAAACTTGAGAATTTCACGCACCGGAAGTTCGTGGCGTCGACGGGAGGATAAAGAGGGGAAAAGAAGAAAAAAGTTGCTACGCGGCCATCACGTTGCTGTCTTCACCTCGGGAATGGAAAATACCTTACGAGCATCGAATAATCGCGAAGTGGAAAGCGACGGAAGGGGAGGAGGAGGAAGAAGCAGCGGCAATTATATTCCGGGCTATTCGTCATCGGGACGCCGAGACGGTTGTTACTCGACTTCCGGTTTCCCGACGAAATCCTCGACGCTGAGGTCATCGCGGGCTCGCTACCTCGAGGACAAATCCGCTATACGTAGCAGGAGAGCGAAATACAAGAATTCGCTAAACACGAGATTTCGAGATCGGGGCAGTTTGGCGAATAGGACAAAGTGCTGAAAAATAAAAATAAAAATAAAAACAAATATAACGGACAATAGACACGAGGACCGACAGGCACGGGACAGGACAAACGGATGCATGGTGCGTGGCTAAACAGAGAATAAAAAATAAGAAAAAAAAAGGTGTCTGCGCAAAGTGTTGTGCTAGCTGGTGAGTGAAAAGTGGTTGTCGCGTTTTCACGTGTCGGACCTTTTTTTTTTAAACTCGTTTTCGTTTAATCTCGTACTCTTCCACGTTCGTTCGACCCATCACTTCCGGTATTTGTTTATTTTTAAAAAATTTTATCTTTCATCCCGATCATCGTCGGTACTTCGAATTCGGTTTATATCGATCAGTCGTTCGGGCTCGAGAGTGTTTCCGTCGAGCGAGTTCGAGGAGGCTTCGTTGGGGGCCTGGTTCTCTTTGACTTCCTGGCGTCCGCGGCGACGGCGATACACTAGGGTGAAAAGGACGCGCGGACATAGGGTGGAAGGCTCGCGCGCCCGAGAGTTTATCGCAATAACGGGAGGGAAAGTGACGCTTGGCGGTTCTTCTTCGCGGAGCGGAACCTCGGGGCGAGCGCGGGATAAGGGGATTCATCAAACGGTGAAAGGATGCCAGGGGGTCGTAGGGGCCTGGTAGCCCCTCAAAACACGTTCTTGGAGAACATCATAAGACGAAGCAGCAGCCAACGTGAGTAAAAAAAAAACAAATTATTACATACTATTTGTGTAAGACTTTTTTATGTCCTGCGACAAATTGGTGACATTAATAAATTATTATTATTATCAACTAATGATAATAAGTTAATACACCGTAAGCATAAATTGTAAATTTAATGTACTGGAACTTGATATTTGCTTACATTACTTACATTAATTAAACATTAATGTACTTTTTTTGTGAAATAAAAATGCCAGATATTAAAATTACAAATTTTTCGCCTGAAATTGCCAACGCACGTGTCTTTGGAATTTCAGACACAGTCTATGCAAAAGAGCTTCCAATACCGTTCGATAATTTAAAAAAAATGTACAGTCCAATAATTATTCTTAAGATAATAATAAATTATTATTATTATTATTATTATTAGCAATTACTTGTTTTCTTCTAACGACGAAACAGCTGCGCTGCTACCGGTGCAGGTGCAAGCTCCGTGAAAAAAATATTCGAGCTTCGGAGTCACGTGCGCGTTAATATTTCATAAGCGCGCGACACCGGGCGAGTATGTAAATATGCGGTTTGAGCGAGGAAAGGAAGAAACTAAGAAAATAAAAAGTAAGGTCGTTCGCAGGTCAGAGGGTTACAATAATAGCGAGTGTACACAACCCGGTTGCATTCGAGGTCGTGTTGCCGGTTGGCTAATCAACGACGATCGCTCTCGAGGGCTTGCGGCCTCGGTTAGGAGAGGAAACCACCCCCCCCCCCCCCCCTCCCTGCCCCTCCAACCTGCAGACTCGAAAATTGCATATCCACGGAGCTTTACGATCGCGCGTCAATCCTGACCGCCCTTTCCTCGAGCGCTTGCACAGCTTACGAAAGCCCGGCTTCCAGATAGAGACTCTAGCTATCGTGGTAAAAAAACCGCGAAGCGATCGCGTGACGGACTCGTGCATACTTACGTAGAATCGTTCGTCCGTGCGCGCACCGTCTATGAATGTACGAAATACCATAAGTTTGTGTCCCTCGTTTATGAACTACCTCGTCTTGCTCGGTACCGACTCCGCGGTCACAGAGTTACACACTGTCCGCATAAGAAAACTTTGTGTGTATAGATATACATTGTGCGAGGTAAACGGGTGCACAAGACGAGTTAACGTTGGCCGTGCACCGTGACGGGCTTGCAAACTATCGATCTCCGATATCCCAGCCCCGGCGACCCTAGTTTTCTCTTTCACCGTGATTTCAAGCCCTGCTACCGATTCGCTGCGGGAAACCCCTTCAAGCCGATGTGACACCCATTCCCGACCGTCCAGCCCGGGCTCGGTTGGTAATGGAAAGGGCTATTATTATTTTTTACGGGCCCGAGCGTTTCCGGTTAAAGGGAAATTCTTACGTGAAGCCGATATCAAGCGTGTGAGAATTCTTTTCTGAGGTTGAATGGTTGATATGGTGAATAAAATTGATTACAGTTTTTTTTACCGACGATGGTATTTCGGGTGCTGTTTATGGCTCACCGTTCATCGGCTGGTACAATCTTCTTCTTTTTTTCTCACCACAATTTTACGACCTGCTGCCGATTCACCGCTGGAAACTCCTTCAAGCCGATCTTACTGCCATTCCGGACCGTCCAGCCCAGGCTCGGTCCCCAAATGGAAAGGGCTATTATCTTTTTTACGGGCGCCGAACGTTTCCGGTTAGAGGGAAGTACTTATGCGAAGTCGATATCTATCGTGTGAGAATTCGCTTTTGAAATTAAATCGTCAGGATGGTGAAAAAAAAATTGATTACAGTTTTTTATTATCGACGGTGGTATTTCATGTTAATGGCTCACCAATGGTTAATGGTTCATGTTGATCGGCTAGTGCAATCTTGTTCTTTTGTCTCATCATGATCAAAACACTGTTACTCATTCACCGGTGGAAACTCCTTCAAGCCGATCTTACACCCATTCCCGGCCGTCCAGCCCGGGCTCGGTCGGTAACGGAAAGGGCTATTATTTTTTTCCATAGACGGTACATTTTTCCGATTAATGGGAAGTACTCACGTGAGGTCGATATTAATTGTGTGAGGAATTCGCTGTTGGAATTGAATGGACACTACAGTGAAAAAAATGTATTACAGTTTTCATTACCGACTGTGGTATTTCGTGTATTATCAATAGCTCACCGCCGATCAGCTGGTACAACTTTTTTGGTTCCTTTCTCAACCATATAACCTTTCTTCTTCACATTCGTCGTAAATTAAATGTCAAAGGATCTGCAGATATTTTTGTATTTGTTATAAAACGAGTGGATATGGACGGGTACGAGTAATTAAGATGCGAGAGTAAAAGCCTCGAGCTACTCTTCTGCGGCTAATTTTTATTTCTTCGCCCTCCCGGTCACTCGAGCTCAATTCTCACCCTCTGTCCCGGACCCTCGTCTCTCCTTGGCTCTCCTCGTCTACTCTACTTGTTTCAATTCTCTCGGCGACACCGACGAATTAACGAGCCCGCGAAGAACGTCGAGAGGACAGACGTCACGTAGGAACCTTCAACCTCCATCCCGCCCCCCCCCCCTTCCCCCTCCCCTTTTGTGTGTCTCACTTCACAACCGAGTGCACTGAAAAATGCTCGGGAATATTATTACGTTATCCGATATATAACGTGTTTCACCGGAAAAGGGAGGCAGGGGCTTGTACGCAGCACCGTGGTTTGCTCGCCAGCTTCCTCCCCGCCTCTCCTTTCAACCGCTCTTACGTTGCTTTTCAACTCTTTTTATCATCATTTTTTTTTTTTTTTTTTTTTTTTTTTTTTTTTTTCTGTACGTCCTCCTTCACGGTCCAACACCCCCGGGGCAGTGCTGTCGCTGCCACGTAACTGTATACCGGAGAAGGATCGCAGGAAGTACTCCTGCGTTAGAGGAGTCGGAAAGATTAAGAGGCTGCGACTCTCTCCAGACCCCCTCCGACGATCCATCTCTTCACCGCGTTCTTCTTGCTCTACTCCGCTCGAGAATCGTCGAGTCTCGCTGCGAGCATCCCACATCAGTTTCTTTTTTTCACCTTCAAAAAGATATACATTTTGATTATTTATAATTTTTTCAAATGTGGAAATGTTTTTGTATCGAAGTTCGCAGACTCGAAGTTCGAAGGTGCAGAAGTTTTCGTGGTGGGAATGACGCCCGGTATACCGGTGCTGGCCGACGTTGGGCGACCACTGGCCGACTATGGCCAATACCGGCCTTGTGCGTCGCTCCCACCAGGCCGCGTCGCTTCTGCACATTTGAACGTTATAGTCACCGCCTAAAGCGCATACAGTCTCGTTCCGTCGATTTATTTGCCGCAGTGTATCGACACAACTTTCAACGTCATTGTGTCGAGTTTCTGTAAGGTTTCGCCCGGGCGCTCGATGAGCAATGATATAAGGTGGGGCGGGGCAAAACGGGCTGGTCGAGCAACAAAGGCCGCTCGGATGACTCCGGGCTAGGAATTTACTGTCTTTCTGAGGAGAACAATTAAGTTCATTATAACTGTTTCGAGCATTCGAAAAATCGCCGTCACGCGAAGTACCAGAATTTCTTAATTCGCCCCCATTTAGGAGGGTGTTCCATTGTCCGACCCCCGATACGCTCTTCGTTTCCAGAGTGCTCCCATTTTGACCCAGTAACTCGCGTTTATCGGAAAATTTTGCGGTAGACCATTTTGCCCCGCGTGCGCAATTCACGACCATTTTGCCCCCTACTGGCGCGTATATACGAGAAAGCCTCCAGTCCATTTGCGCAAAATCATAGCCTCGTGCACATTCGACGAACGAGAAAACGCGATGAAGGTGAGGAGGAAAGAAGAAAAAAAAAAATGACTCGCATCAACAGCCTGCACTTCGGAGAATGATTCTCGACCGGTGCCTTTCGCCGGCTAAACGTTATACTTCGTCTTCCTTTCACCATTTTTCCTTTTTTTTTTTTCGTGCCGCTCACCTGTGTCTCGAGTGAAGCTTGAACATCACCTACCTGGTCCTTCATTTCCTCCCTCCTCGAACTAAACACCCTTCTTCTTGCTTGCGCTTACCCGCAAGACGCGAGTACGCCGAGCCCTACTCGTTGCAATTCGCGAAAGCCTTCTTCACCCCTCTGCACCCTTCAGGCATCTTCCGCACAACAGACGCTGCAACCCTCCCGAAGTATTACGTACCCAGCGCGCAGTACGTGACCCTATATAGACTCCGGTTGCGGTTCTATAATTCTCCCTCATTCCGCTCTATCTCGCACGGCCCCTCGCCGAATTCCCGTACGAGACTACTCCGCTGCACTCGGCCTGGTATATTCTCATTGCAATCGTAGTTTTGGGTAGGTCCGTTGGCCACTAAACCGAGATTTCAATTCTTCGAGATTGACTTTTGTTTTTCGTAGAGATAACTAAGCTTCAGATTCTATTCACGAGAGCACAACTGCACTGGTTGTGCAGTTGTGCTCTCGTTGAAGGACCGCAGGTTGCCCGGAAACTCCCTGAGTGTGAGCTCCCTGAGTGTGAGCCCTAGGTCGTCACACCTATTTTGAGGGGTCGAGGACCTTAAACCAGAATCAGTCCGTCGGAGCAAGATGTTCATCGACCTGTAACTTTTGACCGGATACGAGTATTTAGGTTCAATTGTAGTGAAATCGAAACGCCAGACTCCGCTTGACGAGAATAATCTATGGCACGTTACCTAGGATTACCAGGTCAAAAGTTACACACGTTTTTATTAAAAAACATGAAATGAAAAACGGGCTTGGTGTTGCGACGTGCCAGAGTTACTTGTTCAAAGAAAAAAAAAAAAAACAACAAAGTAGGTATATCTAGGTATTCAGGCATGGTATGTGCGACTGGTCCGTTTTACCCCTTGCCGTACGTACCTGTACTAAGAAATAAAAAAAGCGCGAAACGTTCCCACGTTTCTCCGCCCGCACAGTTGGATCCGACGAGAAGGAAACAAATGGTCGACCACGGGCCCGGTAAAATAGGATCTTTCTGAGAGGAGGGGGTCGGAACGAGCGGAGAACCTCAGGTTGAGCTCGACCACCTTTCTTTCCAACCCCTCCCCATCTCCCCATTTTTCTCCTGCGTCTCCGTCCCGCTAACGGCAACGGTACTACCTTGCGTGCAAGTAGAAGCTTCATGGATCCTCTCGCGAGGAAAAATATGGTAGGGCGTTGGTACTAAAATGGAGCACATAGCACCGGAGACGTGCACAGAGGTGCAATTTTTTTTTTTTTTTTTTTCTTTTCTCAAGTGCAATTTTCTGTTCCCGTCGAGGAGCATTCGCAGTTTTGACGCCATCGACGGACACGGAGTTACAGGGAAAGCGGCAAAGGACTTGTAATTTCGTTCGGTGACGAGAGTCGTAGAAAGGCGTCGCTCGTCGATGGAGGAGAGAAGATATACCGGAACGGGTCGTCGAGAATGAGGAGAGAGCTTCCTCTTCCGGTCCGGCGGCGAGAGGCGCGGGCGGACTCAGCGAGAGTCGAGCTCGCCGAAGGGGGTGAAAGACGGAGGGCGAGCAGACGCGGTAGAGAGAGCCCGTTCGGCCACTTCCGTCCACGCTCGGCTCGGCCCGTCGGGTCATTGGGTCAAATCCAACGCGCGCATGAGGGTCAAACCCACGGTTACATGGGGGCGATGTATATGTATATAAGCGGCCACTATGTATATACTGGCCCCTTAGTCTATATATACGGTTTACAAGGCAAACTTTGTCCTGAATCGAAAAAGCACATCCACCCATAGCCCTTCGTCCTTTAACCCTTTCGCCACTCGCCCGACAGACCTGTCTCACGGTTTCCAAACTGCAATATATTCATTCACGTCAGAGTTCGCCCTTCCGTCGAAAAAAAATTTGCCGGTCCTTAGCGAAATACTCCTCGCTCGTGACAATGAGTGATCGAATTTTCCTTTTTTTTCTTTTTCGATTAAAAAATTTTCATCTCATCAAGTGTTCGTGAATTTTTTATATTTCCTTTTAGTTCAATCCTGCAGTCGGATTCGAAATTACTGCCTTCCAGGAATATCCACAGTGTCCAACAGCCATCTGCATAGCGTATCAAACCCACGCTTTTTTTCTCTCATCCACGCTATTTTTCTACTCCCTACAAGCTCTTTCTCTCCGATTGCTTTCGTTGATATGCAAAGCTTGGCTCACCCTTTTTTTTAACTCTTCCATCCCGATACGAGCTTCCCCATGGCCATTCCGCCCGCGTACCGCCGCGTGCTCGCCCTAATGGGATTTTGTTCTTCCGACTGCACTCGAAATAGAACTCACTTTTCCACTTTTCCATACTATAATTATCTCCCCCTCTCCCCCCCTCCTCTCTCGAGACCGTGCGGAATGATCGGAACGCGTGGGCTGGCCGATTTGAATTTTTTTTTTTATCAGACACTGGCCCAAGAGTGAAAACAAAGCTTAATTCCAATCTCTCGACTTCTACGTGTTCAGTCAATTGGTTTTTATGGTCGAACGTCCGGTATCCCTTGACCCTTTTATCCCTCTCTCATCGTTCTCGTTATTCCTCGTTTTTTTTTTTTCAATTTTTTCATTCTTTTTTTTCATCTCATTTCGTCATCACGTCGAAACCACGAACTCTCTTATCGGCTCGCTCTCCATCCCGAGGGGGAAGCGCTCGCGGTCCGTCCGCTACAGAATTCAGCCTGATAGCGTACGATGTTACATGGCTGTGTTAGTGGTTGTCCCAGTCGGTCGTTCTCGTCATTACCGTCGACGCGGACCAGGCACAAGTTGTACTAGCCGGGCTGTCCCACAATGCAAACACGGAGTTCACACAGCGCGAGCGCATGTCGTCGTCCGCCCGGTCGCGCCTCTCGGCGCTCTCCATCAGGTCGCCGGAACCTGCTGCGCCCGCAGAGCTAACCCCACACCCCCCCGCTTTCGTCGCTCGCGCTTTCCCGCGAGGGAGCCAACCCCCGTCGCGGCCGCCGGCCCCGTTCCCTCTCGACCCCTCCGATATGCAAGCGGCTATTTTTAGCAACAGTACTTTGCATGCCGCCCGAGCTTTGCATTCGAGAATACTAAACCCCCCCCCCCCCCCCCCCCTTCCCCTGCCCGCAAACCCCTACTCGTTCGTCCGCCTGCTTTTCTCATTAATTTTGATTTTTCCAGACCGTAACCTCCCCCACGGTAACGAGGCTTCCGAGAGAGCTCAGTCACTCACTCGGTACCATATATATATATATATATGTGTGTATGTATATATGTATGGTCTGTGATACACTCCCATTTAATTCTCTATTTTTTTTCTCACCTCTAGTTTTAATAATGCCTTAACCGCTCGTCACCATGCTAGTTGCGGGATCGCTTGCGGTTTTATTGGTGCCGGATATGTCTCTCGGGATTTCCCTACAATTGTTTATTTTTGTATTTTTTTTTATTTTTGAAGGTATAATTACTTCATATTTGTATCGCAGCTCGGTAAACTTTAATGAGTTCTTTTTTTAGATATGCTCGGTCACTATTGTTTTATTACCTTTTTTTGTTGCAAGTTGATCTTATCGATTTATGCGGTAGACAGTGTACCGCGATGGAATTAGCTGCGTTTGTCTTCACGCGAATAGCTTACGGGTCGAGCTAGTTTTTCCCTAATGGCAATTTTGTTTTTGATACTTCTACAACTTCTACTTCTTCGTGATACTTCTGTTTTTGATACTTCTTCTTTTGCGCTACTACTAGCGTACATTTTTTATTTGATTTACTTTCCTGAATCGCGGTTCCGTTTAGGTTTTCGACGTTAAAAAAAAAAACTTTTTTTTTTTACGGCGAAAGGGTTAAACGATCACAGTTTGTGGCAATTTTTTTGAACTTAATTTATTCACAGACAGAGAAAAAACATTTATTTCTACTATACGGAATAATTCCCTGAGAAAATGTCTATACCAGAGCTGGGCGGTACTTCAAGTGCATGGTACTTCTTTGGTACAGTGCGGTACTTCGAGTACATATGTACTTGGAATGCGGGAAGTATTTGAAGTACGTTTCGTTTGCCCAAGTACAAATAGGGAAGAGCGGGGCAAAATGGGATGGCGGGGCAAAATGGGGCAGTGGGGCAAAATGCCATATTCTAATCATTTTTGGATGGGACAATGGAGCAAAACGGGACAGACTATCCGGATGTATCAACGGGGCAAAATTGAGCATCCAAAAATGATTGGAAACTTGCGTTTTGCTCACTGTCCCGTTTTGCCCCACTGTCCCATTTTGCCCCGCTCTACCCTACTTTCACGATGTTCGACATCAAACATTATTTGCTCTATTCGCGTACCAAATTTTAGTTCCATCGAATACAGTTTACTCAAGTAAAACTGTTAGTATGAATAGTGATGAAACGAAGCGAGACAAGACGAGATTTCGATCTTGTTTTGTAAAACATTTCGAGACAAGACGATGCAGGACGCCCTGGGGCAAAACGAGCCACCCAAAAAAGAGCTCACTCGCATTTCCAGGGTTACGGGAGTTGGCTAAAACAACATTTAAAACTACATCTGTTATTTCTTAAACATTTTTCGGTATGTTTAATAGTTTTAAAGATACAGGGGTTTACAAAAAATATTCGAGTTTGGCATACTTAATTTTTTTTTTGGCATACTCGAGTTTGGCATACATAAAAAAAAGAAAAAAACGGTACAAACATTCTGAACAAATTGCAAACATTTTTTTTTTTTTTTTTTTTATATTTTCGAATTGCGGTGAAATTATATTGTTTTAGGAAGGGATTGAGATTTTGCCCGTTTGAAATGGGATGGAAACGTGGACAGTGGTATGCTGAATTTGTGTTGTGGACAGTTTTACTGCGCTGTTTCGTCAACGAGAAAGAACTGAATCCGCAGCCGTCTCACGGAAATTTGAGAAACACGTGTTTTGTTGGTGCCTTCGGATTTACGGACTCGAGGTTCATTTTTTGAGGGCGAGACAACTGGTGTATAGGCCGACTAACTTAAAATATTGTTACTCCGTTACCCTGTTGGAAAACTATGGCAATATTCTGCGAGAAACGATCTAAGGACATGTCTCGCTTACGAAAATTATAGCTTGAAGCCGTGAAACGCGCATTCCTCAAATCATGTAGACGAAATTGAGTACTTTTTAACGTTTCGGGAGTCGCTGATTTCGAAATAGAATCGGTCAGTATTACGAAATAAAAAAAATAGTAGATAATGGCGGGCACCTGTCGATATATCTGAATAGGGTTTTGGCCTGTTTTTTCGAAGTTAATTATCTCTGCCATTTCACATTTATTTTCCTATTCCTTTGCTACGAACACACTTCCACATACACAGAACGAGTGTGCCAAATTCTGTCAAGAGACATTGCGCCGTTACGACAAACACTGGAGACAACGAAAACAGCAAAATCGGGGGGCCTCAGTGAAACGCATAGCTCCCTTCTTTTTGCCCTAGCGGGCAGTCGGGAGTTAAAAAACAGTAATCGCTATTGTTTTGAGAATGGTTTTTTTTCATATGAAGATTTCAAGACAATAAAATATTCTACACTTGAAGTACCGAGTACTTCAAGTACTTTGCCCAGCTCTGGTCTATGCATATAGTTACTTATGGAGAGTTTTAAATGCTTAAACTATAATTAGGGTAAAAGTGGTGAATATGGCCCACCTCGATTAACACGTAAATCAATGATATATGGCCCGGGCCATATTCCCCACTTTTACCCTATATTTGCTATTATCATTTGCGGTTACTCTCCTAATTGTATAACATAAGCCTTCCCTCAGGGAATTATAATTTATAGTAGCAAGTGACCGTGGTTCTAGGACTATGTAATTTTTTCTCAGTGCATCGAATCGTCGAAGAGCGTTATGTGTTGGTGTAACGAAAAGAAAGAAAGAAAAAAATGAAACTGACATATCGATAATAGTGTGACCGCCGCAGAGTGTATTTTATAACCGTTCTAGTGTCTTCCTGACAGAGAGAGATTTTGTGTATTCAAGTGGCGGATGGATATAGTTATCGAGTGATGCCGCCGGTATTTGGCCTGGTTCCATTTCTAGCAGCGATATACGAATGCTTTATTGCTATCGCTTATTGTCCCCACCTCTCTCTTGTTGTTGTTGTTCCCGTCGTCGCCTTTGGGCTTCGGAAGCCGCAGAGGTAAATGCGCTATAAAACGTTACAGGTGCGCTCGAGCGTGGGCGTTCGGTTTCCTATCGCGAAACAACGACCCGAGCGGCGACGAACGAGAAACTGAAAAGCGAGACCTCTTCGTTTTCGGTCCGTATAGCCAAGGCGTTTTGTGAATTCTCCGATGGCAAAATTTTCCGGCCAGCCGGAAGGTGGAGAGAAAGGGTAGAATGTTGGGAAACCCTCCGGTACATACAGGGCGGGGGGGCTAGCGGGGAGGGCGAACTCCACAGTGGCAAAGCCCAGTTTCGCATACCGCTATTATAACGCCAGCGGGGAACGCTCTATACCTTCACGGCCCCTTAACTTCGTTGGTCGTGGCTACGTAACTTTCGAACCAGTGACGTGTGCCGGCACACTCCCGCTCTTTCCCGCACGGTAATGCAAAAACGAACTCCTCTTGCAACCCTCTCGTCTTTCCCCTTTTCATCTTTACACCAAAAACCCCTTCGCCCCCCGCCACCAAGCTTTTCGGTGACTCGGTTAAATAATTCTTGAAGTTTCACGGGTACCTTTCTCGACCGGATAAAACGACGAAATCGGTGTAGATGGTTCTGTTCGGACGCGCGTACTCTCGAGGTAAAACGGTGTACTCCAAAATATATTTTTCTATATGTTAAATATACGTTTCACATTTTTTTTTATATACAATTCACATCAGGAGGCATATGGAATCGATATATCCGAGCAAGCGTATTTTATAAATATGATAATTATTTATAAATATATTTTTCGACGGGTAACGGGATGAGTCCAGACCGAT